>OW121742.1:52213220-52813220 GCA_933228675.1 Stomorhina lunata
TGGAAAAGAACACCTTTGACCTTAACGGTGAAGGGTATCGTATGGTCGGGCTTGACCGATTATAGCACTTTCTTAATTGTTTTTTCTTAATTTCATAGAAACATATTAAAATTTGTGACCAAAATCTCAATTCCCGGAAGCGAGACTTATGAAAGGAACCCGAAATAATAGACTAACTTTTGCTAAAGTTTTCTTAGTTATATAAAAATATAAATATTTTAATTAAATATCTTAGGTTCTTGGCTCTATACGATATTATGTCTAATAGACATACAAATATCTTGAACAGATTTTACAAAAGTTTTGTTTGTTTTTGTTTAATCTTCTGGACATTATTGACAGACTAACAACTTAATTGTTTAGTTAAAACTTATTGTAACTGATTGTACAATATATTTGTATGAAATATGAAAATATTTAAATACTTGAAATAATTACATACAAATAAATAGATAGATACTTTCGAGAAAAGAAAAATATTAGGGTGGCAGTTGTTAAAGTCATATTGTATAAAAAAGAACAAGTAAGAAAGAGCTATAGTTGGTTAAGCCCGACCATACGATACCCTTCACCACTAAGGTCAAAGGTGTTCTTTTCCTGTATAAAGACAAATTTTTGCTTAATTTTGCCATCATACAAACATTTTCTCAAAACTTATATATTTAAGCTGTTTCCGTAATTTGGACTTATATAAGAGTTAGGGTCAAATGTGGACCGATCAACTTGATTACAGTTTTTACAAAAAATTATGTATATAAAAAATAAACTCAAAATTCTTATTATCTTCAGATTTACGAGCGTTTTAGTGATTTTTGTCTCATTTAGTGCGTTTTGAGCTATGGTCAAATGTGGACCAATTTCAACAAAATTTGGTACAGTCATTTTGGTTTACATAAACAGTATTTGTTTTAAATTTCATGAACAAATATTGATATTTGTGGCCAAAATATCAATTCCGGGAAGTGGGGCCTATGGGAGGTACCATCAATAATAGACCGATTTAGACGAACTTCAATAGTAATGGTCCCACTATCAAAAAAATCTGTTTCAAATTTCATCAAGTTATCTTTAGAATTGCGGCCTGTACTTTGATTACATGGTTTACATGGGGGTCCAGCCAGACGGACTGACATCGCTAAATCGACTCAGCCTATTGGTATACTAAGACAAATATTTCTATGCGTTACATACATCAGCACAAACTTATAATACCCTTTCCACCTATCGTGGTATATGGCATAATTAGGGTTAGTATTATAACATTTATTTAAGTCCCAACTTTGATATTTTTAAAAAGCTGCCACCCTATTAATAACACTGGTCAACAAAAAAGAAGTCAATTTTAGTTAAACCATATTTTTATGAGTGCAAAAACAGTCGACATTTGTTTTCATCGATTTAAAAAAAATTATCTCTAAAATTTGGGATTTTTCAAGAGGTTGTTCTAGCTATTTTAACATATATTGAAAACAACATGTCCAATTTGATTCAAAAATACTTTAATGAATAAGGAACATAATTGCCCTTAAGTCGTGCTAATACAAGTTTTTTATCTGATCAAAGGTTTTAGAGTTATTTACATTGCAATATAAGAAAAAAAAATTTTTGAAAAACCGAAAAAATTGTATTTCTTAAAAATTCATAAAAAAAATTTAAAATGGAAGAAATCTACCATATTTATCTGACTGTGGTAAAACTATGAATATTCCAAACAATATACATTTTATGTTATGAAAATCCATTGATTAGTAGCGATTTTATTAGGAATGATGTGAAAATACCCAATTTTTTTTTAAATTTGGGATTTTTTAAAAGGTTATCCTAGTTATACTATCATATGTTGAAAACCACTTATCCAACTTGAATGAAAAATACATTAATGGATTGAGAACATAATTGCCCTTAAGTCGTTCCAACACAAGTAATTTCTGTGAACAATGGTTTTGGAGATATTAACATTGCAATTTAAGAAAACAATTTTTTTTTTTTTGAAAAATCGAAAAACTTTTTTATAAATTCAAAAATTGGAAAAAATCGATCATCGGTACTCGACTATCGTAAAACTATGAATATTCCCAAAAATACAAATTTTATATTATGATTTTCATAATATAATTAGTAGAGATTTTATTAGGTATAACGTTTAAATACCCAATTTTTACCAAAAATTTTGTCAGATAAATCCTATTACATATTTAAAAAAAGGGAAATAAAGGCCACAATTTTTAAGCTACTTTCATGAGATTTGACATGCAATTGTTTTTGGCTTAAAAGCACAAAGGCCTGTAAAGAAAAAACAAAATCGTTAAAATATTGAGATACCTCCCGGAATATAGTTTTATGTGCCTCAAATTTACTTTTATTTTTATAACATTTGCCACATACATTTTTTATAGCAAAAGAACCATTTCTATTGAATTTCGTCAAAATCGGTCTATTATTTCCAGTACCTCTCACTTACCGGAATTGAGATTTTGGCCATAAATTTTAAAATATTTTTATAAAATTAAGAAGAAATATTGCTTATATAAACAAAAATCATTGTACTAAATTTTGTTAAAATCGGTCCACATTTGACCTTAGCTCCTAAACAAGGTCTTTTGACAAAAGCCTCTTAAAAGCCTCGAAATTTACAAAAACACTCCTAAATCTGAAGATAATGACAATTTTATAATTATTTCTTGCGCACATAATTTTTAAATAAACTGTAATAAAATTGCTAAATTTCGAGAAAATCCGTCCAGATATAAAAACAAATAACGGAAATGGCTTAAATACAAAATTGGGTATTTTTACTTAATTGTTAATAAAATCACTATTTGTTCAAGAATTTTTTGTAATGAAGGTTTATATTATTTGGAATAATCACAACTTTATGATTTTGCAACAAAAATTATAGATTTTTACCATCTTCGATTTTTGTGAATTTTTAAAAAAATTTATAAAAATAATTTTTTTTTTTTTAAATAAATTTTTTTTAATATTATATTTTTAAGTGCTAATAACTCAGAAACCATTAAACTTATAGAAAAATTGTTTTAGAATGACTTAAAGATAATTTGTTTAACTATTCTATAAATTTCAACAAAATCGAACAACCCGTTCCAAAGATATGATAAGAAATCGATGGACCCGGCATTTCAAAAATTTTGTAAAAAAATTTTTTTTGAAAAAAAAATTCAACCATTTTTGTAATCAGTCATAAAAAAATTTAAGACAAAAATTTAAATTTTGTTGACTAGTGTAATTAGTTTTGCAAACTTCAAAATTATAACAAAGTTATTATTAATTAAATATTTATAAAATAGTTGCGTGTTTTAAAATCATATTTTGAAAAATAATATTTTATTAACTTATTTCTAAGTGTTGTCTATAATTAGATAAAAACATGTTAGAGGTTAAAAGGGTTATATGAATATGTTTTTTATTTAATTATAACAAATAGATTTGGAATAGAGAATCGAATAAGTAGATAAATACTTTGTTTTTAGTTAAATAAGAAATCTTAACCTACGCCATCAAATTATTCATAGAAACACACGATCTGATATTCTAATTAATTAACACTAGCAAAACCGCAGATTAAATTATTATGGGATTTTTTAATAGAATTATTTTTTATAAAACTTTTGGGGATCCAAATTTTTTTAAAGAAAGTTTTGGATATAAATTGATTTATTAAACAATTAAGAAAGTGCTATAGTCGTTTAAGCCCGAGCATACGATACCCTTCACCATTAAGGTCAAAGGTGTTCTTTTTCGTGTATAAAGACAAATTTTTGCTAAATTTTGCCATCATACTTATATATTTAAGCTGTTTCCGTCATTTGGACCATTATGAGAGCTAGGGTCAAATGTGGACCGATTGTTTCTTAATTTTACAATTTGATTACAGATTTACAAAAATTATGTATGCAAAAAACAAACTCAAAATTGTCATTGCATTCAGATTTACGAGCGTTTTAGTGATTTTTTGTCTCATTTAGTGCGTTTTGACAGAAAAGTTTGTGTGGGAGCTATGGTCAAATGTGGACCGATTTCAACGAAATTTGATACAGTGATTTTGGTTTACATAAGCTGTTTTTGTTTTAAATTTCATGAATATTGATATTTGTGGCCAAAGTATCAATTCCGGGAAGTGGGACCTATGGGAGGTACCATAAAAATTGGATCAATTTTGACCAATTTCAATAGCGATAATCCCACTATCAAAAAAATGATCTGTGCCAAATTATCTTAAGAATTGCGACCTGTACTTTGATAACATGGTTAATAGCTTTTAACTCGTCTTTGTTACATTTTTTTTTTCGGGAGTGGTTTTTATATGAAATCTATAGTGAAATATGAACCGATTCATATAAAATTTGATATACTGACCAATCGTTGCATAAAACTTCTCTATTCGAAATTTAGTCGTCATAGCTATTACAATTCTATTCAATTTATCAGCGTTAATGTGTTTCCCGGATCGGGTTCAAGATATCGAAACTATTTTTGTAAAATGTTGTTCCTCTAGCTCTTTTCGTTAAGGCACTATCGCGCTTTCTTTTGGTATTTTTGTGTTTCCGTCAGCTTTTATATGGGAGCTATGGTCAAATAGTGACCGATTGTAACAAAATTTGGTACAATGTCTGATATTGTTATAAGACTTTCTTGTGCTAAATTTGGTGGTTATATCTGTTATTGTTTTAAATTTATTGTCATTTAAGTGTATTTTAGGTGAAATTTAGGCTGTTTCTGTATGTTTTTTGTATGGGAGCTATAGTTAAATGGGAACCGATTTCGTTTTATATGCTTCCTGGGGCTTATGTAAAACTTCTATATACCAAATTATATCATCATAACTGTTATAATCTTTCATTTATTAGCAAATAAGCAATTAGCCTAGACGAGGTTATACGGGAGCTATGGTCAAATTTGAGCCAATTTTACCCGATTTCAATATCAAAATTTTCCCAGAAATGAAGAATATCTTTGTCAAGTTTCAGTGACCTAGCTCTTTTCGTTAAGGCGCTATCGTGCTTTCATTTGAAGGACAAACAGAAACTCCCTAGCTTTTTGGTATTTTTGTCTTTCCGTAAGTTTTGTTATATGGGACCTATGGTCAAATGGTGAACGATTGTCACAAAATTTGGCACACTGGCTGGCATTGACATAAGACTTCCTTGTGCTAAATTAAGAGGCCATAGCTATTATATTTTATCATTAATAGGCATTAAAGTATATTTTAGATGAAATTTAGGCTGTTTCCCTAAATGTTTTGTATGGAAGCTATTGTTAAATGTGAACCGATTTCAATGAAATTGTATATGCTGTCTAGTGCTTATATAAAACGTCTCTATACTAAATTTTATCATCATACCTGTTATAATTTTTCATTTATAAGCAAATAAGCTTTTAGGCTATGGGAGGTTATATGGGAGCTATGGTCAAATGTATACCGATTTGACCCAATTTAAATACTAAAATTTTCCAAGAAATTTATAATATTTTTGCCAAGTATCAGTGACGTAGCTACTTTTGTTTAGGAGCTATCGTGCCTTCAGCAGACAGAGAGAAGGATAGACAGACAAACGGACAGACAGACAGACAGACAGACAGACAGACAGACAGACAGACAGACAGACAGACAGATAGACAGACAGACAGACGGACAGACAGAGTGACAGACATAAAGACATGCATAAAGACAGACAGACAGACATAAAGGCAAACAGACAGATAGACAGACGGGCATAAAGACAGACAGACAGATAGATAGACAGACGGACATGAAAACAGACAGACATAAAGATAGCCAATACTCAATCATCTTTGAATATAAGGCTTCAGAATATATATCTCTTTTAGTTTTTGAGCCAATTTTAAGGAAGTTATAAATGGAATGACAATCTCAATATACCCCCCATACTTTTTGATGGTACGTATAAAAAATCTAAAGTTCAGAGTGTCTCGATCTACTTAATATTTTGTAGTTTGTTAGTTCCTGATACAGTTTCCAAGTTTGTTGTACCATAACCAAAGTTAACTAGACCCATAAAGTCATACGATCCAAAAACAAAACCCATATGACTCACATATCGTACAGTTTTACCAATAAATTTGTAATCTAATTAAACAAATAAATTCTATAAAAATTTTGCGATAAATTTTACAATCATTTAAACAAATGTTTATTATTATAATTCTCACGCCTAGGAAATACCATTCGAAATTGAAATGGGAATAGTCATCGAAAAAAAATAGTGTTTGTTCATACAAATCACATACAAGTGTTAAATAACGCCCCTCCTAATATCTAATAATAAAATACATACGATCTTTTCATTACAGAACTGTGAAACGGGAGAGGTTATCTATATACATACAGATGATGCCGCCGATATAACAAATCCCAGCTATGATGCTGAAACGGGCGAGCCCATTATGGGCAAGGTAAAGGTGCGATATATGAAGCAGAAACATTTTCAAATTCCTAAACAGCTGTTGAGGGGCTCGATGTGTGAAGAATTCGAAAAGGAGATATTGGGTAAAAATGAGGAAATCTATCAGGAACCTTTTGGTAAAATAAGCAAAGAATCGGATATAGTGACAGAGAAAGTGCAGCTAAAAGATAAGCCGAAAAAGCAAATGTATGACAAAGACGATTACATGAATATGGAGGGAGTATCAAATGTAGGATCTTGAATTCTTGGTTAAATCAAAAATTTTAAATTTATAATTTTTTTCTTTAAAGGACATCATTTTGGGCTATAACAAATCCAGTTATCGTATTCTACTCTTACCCACCGTTTTCTGTTTTAATATTTATGCCGCTATGATTATTATGCTTTTGGAGACCTTCTTTCATTTCTGGGCCCACCTTAAGAATGGCTTGAATATGGATAAGAATTTCTATTATCGCAGTCCTTTACATGTGGTCACCTCTCAGTTTTGTGCTAAATGTCGTTCCGAGTCCGAGGTGGATGCAAATATATTTCGTGCTCTAAATCGGCAAATGAGAGCGGCTCGACAATCGAAAACCTTAAAAGATGTTACCAAGGCCATTGGCTGATGGAACTGTATTTAAGTTGGGAACAAACTTGTTTGAGCTATTTCTTTTTTTGTAATATTAATAATATTTGTAAAAAAATATTTAATTAAACTGGTTTTAATTGTAATTATTTTTAAAAAAAGCTCCATAAAATGTTATAATTTTTATTTCTAAGCTTATTTTGTGATTAAATAACTTAATAACTATTGTCTTAATAAAGTTATTTTTTTCGTTTTTAATGATATGAAAAAGAAAGGCAAAAACTAACTTAATTAAAACAAGTAAGAAATTGCTATAATCGGTCAATACGATCCCCTTCACCACTAAGGTCAAAGGTGTTCTTTTTCTGTATAAAGACAAATATTTGCTAATTTTAACGAAATTTGGTACAGTGATTTTGGCCTATATAAGCAATAAAATTTCATGAAAAAATTTTGATATTTATAGCCAAAATATCAATTCCGGGAAGTGGAACCTATTTGGACGAGATTCAATAGTCAATGGTCCACTATCAAAAAAAATTATCTGTGCCAAATTTCATCAAATTATCTTTAGAATTGCGACCTGTACTTTTATTACATGGTTTACATGGGGGTCCAGCCAGCCGTCCGTCCAGAAAGTGATTCTAAGCTTATTGGTATATATGCGTTACATACATCAGCACAAACTTATACTACCCTTTCCACCTATGGTGATGAAGGGTATAAAAAGGGTATATTATATATATAACAACTACAGCCAAATGTTGACCGTTTGTCACAAAATTTTACGCACTGGCTGGTATTTATATAAAGCTTATTTATGCAAAATTTAGTGGCCACAGCTGTCACAGTTTATAATTTAAATGCTTTTAATTGGCGTTTGTGGCATTTTAGTGCTTTCCGGGTGTTTTTTTATATTAAAGCTAAAGTTAAATATCGACCGATTAATATAAAATTTGATATACTGGCCAATAGTTGCATAAAACTTCCCTATTCTAAATTTAGTCGTCATAGCTATTACTATTGCAATGTATTCAATTTATCAGCATTAATGTGATTCCCGAGTCGGGGTTATATGTAAGCTCTAACTAAATACTCTTTTCGTTAAGGCGCTATTGCGCTTTTATTTGACCGACAGACGGACATAAGCCCCTTTTCTTTTTGTATTTTTGTGTTTCCGTTTTTTATATGGGACCTATGGTCAAATGGTGAATGGTGACTGATTGTCACAAAATTTTGCACACTGGCTGGCATTAACATAAGAATTCCTTGTGCTGAATTTAGTGGCCATAGTTATTACAGTTTATCATTTATTGGCATTTAAATATATTTATGGTAAGTTGTTTCCGTAAGTTTTTTGTATGGTAGCTATTGTTAAATATGAACCGATTTAGATGAAATTTTATATGCTGTCTAGTACTTATGTAAAACTTCTATATACCAAATTTTATCATCATAGCTATTATAATTTGTCATTTATTAGCAAATAAGCAATTAGCCTAGACGAAGTTATACCGTAGCTATGGTCAAATGTGAACCGATTTTGCCTGATTTCAATTCCAAACCAAAATGAAGAATATTTATGAAGAATATGAAGAACAGACAGGCATACGTACAGACAGACGGACATCGCTCAATCATCTTAGAATTTCATAGGGATTCAGAATATACTTCAATTTTGGTTTTTGAGCCAAAATGAAGGAAATTACAAACGGAATGACAATGTATACAAAATGTAAGGTATAAAAATTTAAAGATTATAATAAATTCACATCAATTTCTAAGATATTGAAAACAAAAATGGCTGTTGCTAAGACGCTTTAAAGTTTACAAATCGTCTCAGAATCAATTCATGAGTTATTTTTACGATGTATGACCGGCAGGCTTACTTACTTAAATGGCACATAAATACAACCTGTTTAGGTCAAAGGCCGAGCATATTTAAGAATTCCATGTGCTCCTATCTTGTGCGCATATTCTCCAATTTCGTATGCCAAGTTTTGAAAAATGTTCTTCTACTTGGTCGGTTCATCGAAGTTTTGGACGCCCTCTTTTACGAGTATCACTTTTTTTGTCGGAGTAATTTTACTAAGTCTATGTGAGCGTATAACTTATGCATCTCATGGTTCATTGGATGTCGATTGACGCAGACTGATCCAAATATTTTTCGCAGAGATCTGAGATCTGGCATGCGTTCTTCTGACCATATGGTTTCTATAAGTTGAGACATACGCCTTATCAACTCATCACCTCCGGCCTTAGAAAGCTCTGCTGGCAATCGGCACCTGCAGCTTTTTTATTTTTTTAGTCGAGTTATTATAATTTTAACATTATTTTGGTTTGGTGCTGGACATATAACGCCGTCATCATTGACTTGTTCATCTTGGTCGCTTTCATTTGATAACAATGAATGCATTTTCTCCATTGGAGCAATCCTATCGGGCAGGCTGCTTCAAATGGGTTTGGCAAACCGTACAGAGCCATATTACTGGATTAAGTTCGATTTCCAGGAGTGAAGTAACAGCTATGTCGCTTCTTGCTGCGTTATTAAACGATGCAGCTCTTTAGTCACGTCAACATCATATTTTATGTCTTCCACGATATCATTGCCATTCTCGTACGTCACTCCTACTCTATCTCCCAAACAACAACAACACCATCGTAACCAATATGAGCTGCAACAACAGCCACAGTCAACACCACATTTTGCTGTTGCCCGATGGATACAAAGTTCTGAGGTTGGACCGTACAAAGAGTAATGAGCTGTAAAATGTATAAATCCCTTCAGAAGCCAGCTGTAGATATTAGCTTCCTGCTGAATGGAGATAACCGCTTGGTGACGGATGATTAAAAATGCTCACCATAAGCTTTGGCACTCGAACCCCGGCGATGACTTGAGAGGCTTGGAACTCTGAACAAAGATACCCCTAACCGTATTGAGGGAACATGCTCGCCAGACATTACCATCGTAAGCGAAAGTGTGATCAATAATGCAACATGGGGAGCCGTGGTTTCGCTTACATGAGACCACATTCCCATAATTAGAGAGTATGCCAATCGCAAATTTGATCTACCCTCTCCCTCTGACGCACGAACAACAGAGAAGATGTTCGGAAAAATAGTCACAGCAGCCACAGCCCGTTTTATTCCAGCTGGTAGAATACAGTACAGGAGCCCCAGCTTCCCCACATCCCAAAATGACAGAATTAGGTTCTAAGAAATGTGCGAGTCATTGTGGCCGCCAATTTAAAGAGCACCCCAAGAGAGATACGGCTAAAAGACAGTTTTTGGTCGGTGACCGTCAATAATGCCAAACCATCTAATTCACTTGGTCCAGATGGAAATTATTTCAATTTTTATGCTTTTAAGTTCACAATTCCTCAATTACCACTCTGGTGAATGTGTTGAGTGTTAGGAGTATTAAACCCGGAAAAAATGCGAACCAAAAAAAATCATACCGACCAAACAGGAGGTAAATGAGGAGTAGGTATGCTTTTGTTATTAATATACAATCAACATCTTAAAACAAATTTGAAATAACTCAAATAATCAATTTACATAATTTTACTTTATTTTTAAGTGAAATAATTAATATTAAAATAAATGCAATTCTCTTATCACTTTTCGAATTTTCAAATGCAATTCTCAACTTTTTTTAAACTTAATTTATGCTAAATATTAGTTAATAATATGTTACAAGTTTTTGTGTAATCCTTAATTTACAAGGCCATATAGAACCAGTCCATTTTCCGTAGTGTTTAAAAACAAAATTAAACCTCGATTTGACCCATTTTCTTAAGATTGGGTGATACTTCGAATTTAGCACCAGTGCTGGCAATAATATCATCGACGGTAAAACCTTCTGCGATTTCGGTAAGAGTAAGACCAACACCCTTCTCAACTTCAAAAACAGCCTGAAATTTAGATGGAAGAATTTAATTTTGAAAACCTATAATTTTGAGTCTTAAACCCACCTTTTCAGTAATAATTGAATCCACAACATTCATGCCAGTCAAAGGCAAAGAGCAAGATTCCAAGATTTTAGGAGAACCATTTTTGGCATTGTGTTCCATGGTAACAATAACTTTAGTGCCAGGAGCAGCTACTAAATCCATAGCGCCACCCATACCCTTAACAAGTTTGCCCTAGAGTAAAGAATTTTATTATTAGTTAATTAAGTGATAACGAATTGTTAACTTTAACTTACAGGAATCATCCAGTTGGCCAAATCACCGGTAGCTGACACTTCCATGGCACCCAAAATCGTTAAATCCACATGACCACCACGAATCATGGCAAAACTGTCATCTGAACCAAAGTATGAAGCACCGGGTACCACTGTAACAGTTTCCTTGCCAGCATTTATCAAATCGGCATCAACTTGATCCTTGGTGGGGAAGGGACCCAAACCCAAAATACCATTTTCCGATTGCAACATAACAGTCATACCCTTGGGTATAAAGTTGGAGGATAGTACTGGCATACCAATGCCCAAATTGGCATACATACCGTCACGGAATTCCAAAGCCACACGTTTGGCAATACGTTCACGCATAGCTTGAGCAGGTGTGGGAGCTGACTTTTTGCCCGAATCAGTTTCAGTTATCTTAACCTTTTCAATACGTTTTTCATAGTTGTTACCCTTAAAGATACGTGTAACATAAATGCCAGGAACATGAATTTGATCGGGGTCAAGAGCGCCCAAGGGCACAAGTTCCTCAACTTCGACTATGGTGGTTTTGGCAGCACGACACATGGCGGAATTGAAATTACGGGCAGCCTTGTTGAAAACTGGAAAGATTACAAAATTTTGATATCAATTCATATTTTAAATTAAATTTCAAATTAAGCTCACCCAAATTTCCGTAAGGATCTGCTTTTTGAGCCTTGACAATAGCGAAATCCGCAAATATCGACTCTTCCATTATGTAATCTCTGCCATTGAATTCTTGCACGGGCTTGGGACGACTAGAAATTTCAATTTTACCATTTTTGTTGTACTTAATGGGTGCTCCACCTTTTTGTATGAGCGTACCATAGCCCGTGGGTGTAAAGAAGGCGGGCACACCAGCCCCAGCAGCTCTTATCTTTTCCGCCAAAGTACCTTGGGGTGTAAATTCAATTGCCAATTCACCGGACAAATATTGATTGGCCAATTCTGCATTTTCTCCCACATATGAACAAATAATTTTACTGATTTGACGGGTTTTCAAGAGATGACCCAAACCGGCATCATCAACACCTGGAAAAAACGGAAGGAAGAGTAAATAAGTATAAAAGTGCAGAGAAAAACGCATTTTTGCTCATGATTAAGATCTGTGGATTTTAGTTTAAGAAGACAATTTTAAGACCGAAAAACGATAACATTTGAAGTAACATTGATAAAAGTTCTCAGAAGCTGCATATTTTCGGTAGTAGTTCAATTTTTGTCTACGAATTTCCCCGGAGATTGTCTGGTACAGCTGGAGTCAGGAAGTCTCTGGAAATGCATCTAAAGCCTGACTGTTGGCCCCTTGTGGAGCATCGCGGAGGCTGTGATTTAAAATTCAATACAAATCTGTCTCCCGATTAAGACAAAGTTTAAAAGATATCAAATTACATATCAAAATTTCTTTAAAAACCAACGTGGTTCTTAAAAAAAATAATTTCCTAAAAAGGTAACGTTAAGGAAACACTAAGAAGTATATTGTCCCACACGTTCGCACGACAGTCGGTTCTACGTACCGAAACGACTCGGACACCTTAAGAAAACAACAATATCGCAGTTACACCAAGTCTATTGTCCACCTAAACAGACGTGCTCTCGGAAATCAGTCAAAAAACATATCAGCTCAAATTCTGTGAGATTCTAATAAGATATCTCGATTGCTTTAAAAGATATCAAAATTTGTGTAATAATTGTTGTCTTAAAACCGCCCGCCTGTTTAACCTTCAAATCTCAGAAAATAAATAATTAAAACGCTTTCCACCCACTTACCTCCATTGTTTGAAACAGCTGTAATATTTTTCACGCCCTTCTGTTTAATAGCCTCAATCATTTTTTCGGGTATACCGCACAAACCGAAACCACCGAATAAGATTTTGGCACCATCTTTTACATCGGCCACAGCATCAGCAGCATTTTCATAGATTTTACCATTGGCTGGTTTACCACTTGTGGAATAGCAGGCGATGAGCTGGAATATTAAATTGAGAAATTATAAATTTTGGACATTTTTTTTTGTTAATTTCAATAAGTTTAGAACCGAAAAAATTACAATTTCGGATCGATTTTATTTGTAATAAATGTAATAAATGAATAGGTTAGGATAAGTAATGCGACGTCAGCTACGTGATGGATTTTATTTCTAATAAATCCTTAACTCCTCCAAACTAAAGTGCGGTGTCAGTTACTCTAGCATACAGTATCTAACTCAAAGGACATTTTGTTCTGAATACTTCAATCATATTTAAAAATTTTCGGTAAAACATGCAAATCTATGCAGCTGTTTTATACGCCGTTATAAAGCTAAGTCTTCAACTTTGAATTTCTTATCAATCGAGTTTTGTAAAATTTTATACAAAAAAGTTATATTCTACCTAATGAAATACAAAGATTCAAACTAATAAAAAACACTATATAGAAAATCAAAATGACCAGGTGTTAAGGTACATTTGAAATAAATTAAACAAGTTTTTTTAATGTAATCATATACAATTTAAATATAAATATATAAATTAAATAAAATCGAGTGACCTTCTTGTTACTTACCAAATGTTCCTTTATAAAATACTCCTTTAAAATATCTCCCTAGTTCCTTTGGGACAAACAGGTAAAAAACAAAAACGGAAATAGCACGCTTTTCCACACTACCCAACTATTCAAGGAGAGGTCAACTTATCATATAGCAAATTCTTGGTACAAGTTGTTCCTTTATTAAATACTCCTTTAAAATATTTCTCTAGAAAAGATCAACTTATCATTTCTCAAGAAAAGGTCAACTTATCATGATTAAGTTTGTCCTTTGACCTCTTTAATATAGCAAATTCTTGGTACTAGTTGTTCCTTTATTAAATACTCCTTTAAAATAATTCTATAGAAAAGGTCAACTTATCATTTCTCAAGAAAAGCTCAACTATCATGAAGAAGTTTCTCCTTTGACCTCTTGAATATAACAAATTTTCTTTTAGGGGATATAATATAATAAATTTGTTTTGTAAAGCCTCTTTAAAATATGCACATAAATATGTAAGTTATGTCGTTGATTTGATTTAAAAGCTACCAAAGATATTCTCTGAAGCATGTTTTCAAAGCACTGTGCACAGTAAAATACTATTTAGTAATTTTAATGACAGGTCTTTTAAAATTATTTAATGCATTTACACGTCAAACATTGTATACATACAAATATGTATTTATACAAAGATTTGTAAACATTCTTATCTTTTTTAAAAACATTAAAAACAATAACAATAGGGGTATTCTTGATATAAAGCATTTTGATTATTAACTATTTCCAAATGATTTTTCATTTTTTAAATCTATTGTCTAAATCAAATATAAAAAATATTCAGGAGGAAACTTTTGTCAAGAATTTGCATTGGCTAACTAAAACAATGTGAATACCATTAATGTTTAAAATAATTTTGAAAATTTCTCTTTCTCAAAACAAAGAAATATTTATTCGCAAATCTCAATGTACGCTGAATAAATAAATATATGACAGCACATATAGAAAGGGACCTACTACACAAAACCAGAACTACACAAAACAAGAGGTAGGGACGATCTACGCGCGTTGTTTGACCAACACGTTCCTGACGTCATGAGATGTGTCCCTTTCAAATGAGACCAATACCAACACGCTCAGTGGTGGTACACTAATTTGCACGTATTTAAATCTTTAAAATGGCTCTCCTGAACAAAATCCTTAGGTTCATTTTTATTTTCCGCGTCACATATGTTTTTTGTTATTAAAAAATTTAAAATATTTAAACTAAGACTACCTATGTTGTTATTATTTTGCATTTAGAATTTAATTATACATAATGTATCTTTATGAGCTTAATCTTCAAGCATTTAAAAATATTTCAAAATGTTATATAAAATAAAATACTAAATACGTATTATACTAGAGTTTAATATGCATAACATTTTTTTGTTCTTCAAAATACTATAAGAATAAAAAAACAAAAACTAATATATAATTCTAACTTGCTGTTCCATTTTATTAATTCAGATTAAAAAAATGTGGGAAACAAGAATTTTATCTATTCCAAAGATAGTTAATAAAATAGAATAACAAACTTAATAAACAGTGCACAGTGGTATGAAAATATAAAATGGAAATTGGAAAAAACACAGAGAATGTCCGCATTGTTTCACAGAAGAGCTTATCAGAAAACTCACTAATAAAGTAGAAATGTCTTCCTATCGTCTTCCTTTGTATAGCAATATCTTTCTAACGTCAACATTTCTAAAAAAATATCTTCCTAACGTCAACCTTTCTATAGAAATGTCTTCATAACGTTAATCTTTCTAAGGAAACGACTTCCTAACGTCAACCTTTCTATAGAAATGTCTTATTAACGTCAACCTTTCTATAAAAATGTCTTCCTGTCGTCAACCTTTCTATAGAAATGTCTTCCTGTCGTCAACCTTTCTATAGAAATGTCTTCCTGTCGTCAACCTTTCTATAGAAATGTCTTCCTGTCGTCAACCTTTCTATAGAAATGTCTTCCTGTCGTCAACCTTTCTATAGAAATGTCTTCCTGTCGTCAACCTTTCTATAGAAATATCTTCCTGTCGTCAACCTTTCTATAGAAATGTCTTCCTGTCGTCAACCTTTCTATAGAAATGTCTTCCTGTCGTCAACCTTTCTATAGAAATGTCTTCCTGTCGTCAACCTTTCTATAGAAATGTCTTCCTGTCGTCAACCTTTCTATAGAAATGTCTTCCTGTCGTCAACCTTTCTATAGAAATGTCTTCCTGTCGTCAACCTTTCTATAGAAATGTCTTCCTGTCGTCAACCTTTCTATAGAAATGTCTTCCTGTCGTCAACCTTTCTATAGAAATGTCTTCCTGTCGTCAACCTTTCTATAGAAATGTCTTCCTGTCGTCAACCTCTCTATAGAAATGTCTTCCTGTCGTCAACCTTTCCATAGAAATGTCTTCCTGTCGTCAACCTTTCTATAGAAATGTCTTCCTGTCGTCAACCTTTCTATAGAAATGTCTTCCTGTCGTCAACCTTTCTATAGAAATGTCTTCCTGTCGTCAACCTTTCTATAGAAATGTCTTCCTGTCGTCAACCTTTCTATAGAAATGTCTTCCTGTCGTCAACCTTTCTATAGAAATGTCTTCCTGTCGTCAACCTTTCTATAGAAATGTCTTCCTGTCGTCAACCTTTCTATAGAAATGTCTTCCTGTCGTCAACCTTTCTATAGAAATGTCTTCCTGTCGTCAACCTTTCTATAGAAATATCTTCCTGTCGTCAACCTTTCTATAGAAATGTCTTCCTGTCGTCAACCTTTCTATAGAAATGTCTTCCTGTCGTCAACCTTTTTATAGAAATGTCTTCCTGTCGTCAACCTTTCTATAGAAATGTCTTCCTGTCGTCAACCTTTCTATAAAAATGTCTTCCTGTCGTCAACCTTTCTAAAGAAATGTCTTCCAATTCTCAACCTTTCTACAGAAATGTCTTCCTAACCTCAACCTGTCTATAGAATTGTCTTCCTTTCTTTAAACTTTCTATAGAAATGTCTTCCTAACGTCAGCCTTTCTATAGAAATGACCCACCCTCGTATACACGCGTAGATTGTTTTTGCTGCGAAACTGCTACGTAATACCTCAAATAAATAAATAAATTAAAAAGATAATTTTTGTTGTTGTTTTCTTTGGAGTGGCGTGATACTTTTAAAAAATAAATTGCAATATAATTTTTGTCAACATAATTTCCAAGATTTAAATGTTCTAGTATTTTCTCCCCCTATAATTTATCTAATTTAATGAAACCATATGTAAATCCGTCCATCCATCCGTCTGTACTTGTTTACTTTACCTTAAATGTGGTATTTTTGTTGTACAAACAATTATTTAAAAACACACGTTTTGCTTGTTGCACAAACATTTTATATTATTAAATTAATACAAATTAATATTCCACGAGATTGATTAAAAAAAAAATAAATTAAGAAAAACTAAAATATTTGCAACTATCACAAAAAACGATCCACACACTAAACGAGTCTCTTAATAACTAAACTTCTCCTAAGCAGACGACAAAAAATTAGTTTGTTGGGTAAAAGAGAATGGAATTAAGAGAAAAAGCTCAATATTATTAAGAAAGAAAATCAAAACATGTGTAGAAGAAACAGCTGTTTGGAAAGGTTGCCAGTACTTGCGATTTTAGAGACACAACTGGGACAGAAAACTTAATGGTAATTGATTGTGAGAAACTAATCAAAATTACGAAAATTTTTATAATGAAATTTTGTATTAGAAAATTCTATAAAAAAAAATTTGAAAACTGAAAAAAAATTCTTTGTCTACTTTTACATTTGTAAAGTTGGCTTATCAAGTCTTGAATTTGTATAAGAAAAAACTGACAAAATTAAAATTGAGCAAACCTGATCGTACTATCAAGTTTACGAAAATTTTGAAAAATTGTATGAAATTTATGGAAAATAAAATGAAAACTGATAAAGAAAATGTTTGTGTATGAACGTGAATGCAGGTTCAAAAGAAATTTAAAGAAAAACTGATCAAGTAAACTTGATTCGTGGGAAACGGGACTTTTAAAAAATTACATTTTTATAGATTTTTCCTAAAAATTCATATTTCATAACAAAACAATTTTTTAATAATTGAAATTTTGTTATATCAGGCTTGTGTTCATTAATTACACAGGTCAAAAGCAAAAATTACATTTTAGCTAAACTAGTTTTTTATGTAAATTTTTCGATTTAATTTTTTTTTTTCTAAAATTTGGTATTTTTAAAGTGGTTGTCCTAGTTATAAAGGGTTATCCATTTTGTGGTTTCAAAAGTGAACGTAAATAAAACACATATAAAATATTTTTCTTTCGTCATATTTCTTTATTATTATAAAGTTTGAACGTTGACATTATGTGTGCAACACTACATCGTTTAAATCAACACCATGCGAAATGTTGCAAGCATCGATTACTTTTTGATACATAATGGGTGGTATTTCAGCCATAACTTTACGAATGTTGGTTTTTAAGTGCTCAAGAGTTAAAGGTTTATCTGCATAAACACGGTCTTTCCCGTAGCCGCACAAAAAGTTTAATCACAGAAAATGTCTTTTGCAATAAAGCCATATTCGCTTGAGTTGTGTGGCATGTGGCACCGTCTTAATTAAACCAGATATTCTATAGGTCATATTCTTCAATAATGTGCCGTAAGACAGTCCTAATTCTTGATAACAACGAGGAATCGACATATTCGGGTCTTCGGCAATACTTTTATTTACAGCAGCGATATTTTTGGCGGAACGATCGAAATGATGGTGTACAGGCCTTACAATATTTCTAACCGATCCAGTCTCTTCAAATTTCTTTAGAATTTTGCCAATTGCTTGAGTAGTTGGACGATTATGTAAACCATAATCTCCTCTTAAAGCACGATATGTGGTTGCTGCAGAATCACCATTTTTGTAGCTTTTATATTTTTTATGCGTTGTGTGATACTTAAGCGATCCATTTTTGTCAATGTAAGACTTTCAACTGAAGATAAAAAATTGGTTTTAAAACTTAGTTTGACATATATCGAATTCCAGTCCTATACTTTTTAAACCACGAAAGGGATGACCCGATATGAAAATATAAACCAATACCTTGAAGGTTCCAAGGTTACGAAAATTCTATGACATTTAAAACAAAAATGTTCTATTTGCATTAACGCATTAATTGATAAAAACAAAATAGCCCTTAAGTTGTGCCAACAGAAATATTTTGTGTGATCAATGGCCTTGAAGTTTTTTTTTCAAAATCGGAAAATTTTAAATTTTTAAAAAATTCATATAAAATTCATAAAATGCTTCCTTTTGTTTTATTTTCAGTGGCACCAACTTAGAAACCTTCGTCGGCTCAAGCACAACTTTGCTTAAGATCATTACATAATTAAATTCATAGCGTACGATTGAATTAATTTTTAATAATTTTAATGCGCCATCTTTCAGAAATTATTCGCACTGTCTAAGAAACCTCCGTTGACTCATGTGCAACAAGATCACATCATCAAATGCATAGTTTACGATTTAAGTTATTTTTAGTGCCGCCACCTATCGGATATTGGTCATTCCATCATAGAAACCTTCATCGGCTCATGCGCAACAACCTTGCTGAAAATCAAGGTATGATCAAATACAAGGTTTACGATTTAATTAATTTTAAGTAATTTTTCAGTGGCGCTACCTGTCGGAACTTGGTAATGTTCGTCGGCTTAAGCGCAATAACTTTTCTTAAGACCACAACATGATCAAATGCATAGTTTACTATTCTATAAAGGACATACAGACAGACAAACATTAATTTTTATATATAGACACTAGATAATTAGAAATTTGTTCCATTTTCTAAAAAAAAAAATAAAATGAACACAATAATTCTTATTAATGCTGCTGTCAAATAAGATACAATGTGTGGTAATCTTTCTGAAGAGATGGCTTAACCAACCATGGAAAAGCGTCGAGGAGAGGTTTCCCCACCAATATTTTTTGATATTATCAATAGATAATTAGAAATTTTTTCCATTTTCTAAAAAAAATAAAATGGACACAATAATTCTTATTTATTCTGTCCCTCAAATAAGATATAATGTGTGGTTTTCGCTCTGTCTAGAATTAGGGGTAATCCTTCTGAAGAGATGGCCTAATCAGCCATGGAAACGCGTCGAGGAAAGGTTTCCCCACCAATTTTTTTTTTGACTTTGTCAAAAATCGATTTATTTTCATAATAATCGTAATAAATTGGGATCTTAGAGCAATACACTACAGTAAAACTTTTTGGAAAAAAAATCTTATTATTACAAAATCGCATATATTTTTAAATTTCCTAAAAAAATAAGTTATTAATAAAAATATATTTTTGAACTTAATTGTTTTTAATTTGGTAAACATTTAATTTAGGTCCTTTTCTCGATATTTTAAGTTTTCCCTGGAGCTATAATAAAATGTGGGCCGACGTTTTCAATTATAATTTAATAATTTAATTTTTTTTCGTTTTCACCTTAACAAATTCAACAGTTTTATTCTTTATAAGTTGGCATCACTGCCGTCAGCTGGCATCTGACTAACAGTTGTTTTTTGTTTACATCTTTTGTTTTGTTTTTGATTTATTCAATTGCGTTTTCTTTATTTATTATTGTTTTTCCTCTTATTGCAATTTTCGCTGCGTTTCTACTTCGTCGTACATTTTAAATTATTTCTTTTATTTATTTATTTGACATTCATTTTCAATATTTATATTCGAACGGAAAGAACCTAAGAAAAGACGGAGAAAATTTTAAGAAAAATCCCAAAAGGTGGTTTACAAAAAAACACCAATCGAACAAAGAACTTTTGGTAAAATAGGTACAAGAATAAAATTTAAATAATTTAATAAAAACAAAATATTATGAAATAGAAAAGGCAAAGATAAAAAACAAGGAATTGTTTAAAAAAAGTGTTAAACAATTAAAAAAAAACTTCAAAAATTATATTATTTGGTGTTAGAAAAGTGATGGAATTCAAACAGATTTATTGTGTATAAGAAAAAAGTGAATTTTATTAAAAAATTGTTATAAACTTTGGTAAGTTTTTGTTAATTATTGAAATTTTGTTTATTTTTGATGAGCTCATTTTGTAACTTTTTTAAATAAAACGCAATTTCTTGATACTTTTTAAGTTTCTCTTGAAATTTTTACTTTCGTTTGATTATTTGATTGCTTTTTTGCAATTTACGTTGAATATATATTAATTGTTATTAAAATGATAAGCTGTATTTTAGTCAACAGAAAATGTTGTGTGGCCTCCTTCTGAAATATGTTTTGTTGCTTCTTATCTTTATTTTTTTCACATCCATCCATCCATCCAAACAGTCAGTCATTTAATCAATCAAGAAACTTACAGAACAGACTGTAGTAAACTGGACACTAAAGTATACTAAACTTTAAAAGTCTTCAAGGCTTTGAGTCAGGGTCATTTGACGGATTTTGACGGACTACTTTGTTATGGAGCAGTGAGATCCACAAAATTGCTCCTAGTGGGTGTTTTCATGTCAGTCATGTTTTCAAAGTCTATCGAGTCCTTCCCTAAACTTTTAGGAACACAAGCTGTGAATATTATCTCAAACGCCTCAGCAGTTTGTCCGTAATTCGTTATTCAGTAACACACACGAGTTTTTTTTAATTTAATGGTATAATTGAGATCTTATGTGTTTTAGCATCAAACAAGCTACAAACTACAAATTTTATTGATTAGAAAATATTAGTTATTTGAAGTTTTATTTATTTTTTTTTTTTCAAACTACACATTTTAGTTCACAAATTTCCATAAAATAATCTTCGAGTGTGGCAACGATCTGTGTAATATTGACAAAATATACAAACTTCAAAGATATTCTTTACAGTCAAAAATTTTGAAGTGGCACTTCCTTTAGTATTTATTTCATGGTTATAGTTCCTAGCAGAACCAAGTGGGAGGATTTCACATCGCTCTTTCAGAACAATTCGTTCTTCACAAGTGGATATCGACTCCGACTCGAGAGATTATCTGCTTAAATAAAACGTCAGAAGGTCATACGGAATTCCAGATAACTTCATTGTCCATCGAATTACATATTTCTAAATATCAGTACTGAAAGCAGCGAGTAGACCATCAACGTAGAACGTCAAGCTGATTTTACAGTTTTGCGAACTAGTAAGACTTATCATGCAAAAAAATCACCATAAAAAAAAACTAGTTAAAAACTGAGGCACATGGTTACATATATATGCCTATGCCTACATGCTATCAAGTCCTATATCAGCGAGGAAAACGCAAAGACCTTGTGTTTTATGAAAGCCTGCAGAATAACAAGACCAAGTTTTGCTAGGATTAATAGGTGCAACTTCAGAAGATGCGTACGTCAAGTCCTATATCAGCGAGGAAAACGCAAAGACCTTGTGTTTTATGAAAGCCTGCAGAATAACAAGACCAAAGTTTTGCTAGGATTAATAGGAGCAACTTCAGAAGATGCGTACGTCACGAGTCAGGCTGCTCTTAAAGTTCTACAAGAACAAAGCATGACTTTCAAACTAGTTGGGAAAGGTAGACTAAAGAAAAGAAATGAGGCATATGGTGACAGATATAGCTCTGGCCATCTGCTGTCACGTCTTGGATCAGAGGGAAATATTAGAAGGGTTAGTGTAATATGGAAACCTGTAGAATATTTGGATCAAAGTTTTACTAGATCTTATTAGGATCAACTTGAAGTATATATAGACATACTAACCGCCTCCTATTACCTAAACTCTATGTTTAATAGGTGAAATAGAGGGATTCATTGTCTTATTCTCCACAATCAGTGGCTTAGGTTTATGGGTAATAGACATTGACACCAACTGCAACATTTGAATGGTGGTGGGAGGCCTTCTAATACAACATCCATAAGATAACCTGCAATCGCGGATTTAGCGGCATCCCTATAAATGTGGGACAATGCTACCACGCATGAGGCTTGATCTAACAGATTTTGCACATAACTTGAGGTTAGAAAGTAAATTAACTATCTTATAGACTTGCTTCTGAGTGTAGTGTCTTCCAGGAAGAGATATTTGCTATATGAAAGACCACAGAGCTAATTTCTGACACCATATCTGAAACAGTAAGGTGACAATATATGTCGGTAGTCAGCATTACCTCGAAACTAGTTAAGAAATGAAGATTACTACTGAAAAACCATCGCTCAAATACATGATGAAAATGTATTGGGTTCCGGGTCATTGCGACTTCGAAGATAAAGGTGTTGGCGACGTTGGTACGAGGGCAGATCAATAACTCTGTGCGCTTTTGGTTAAAGCACAGTTTTAAAAAAGTTTATTTATTTTTCAATGTGGTCTTCCTTTAGCTCTATGTTTCTACATTTTTTTTATACCTTTCGAAAAATATGATTTGTATACTTCTTAAAAAATAAGAAATTTTTGGGGGATCATTTCTTCGCCAAGCAATTTTTTCAAGTTTGGGAGCAAAATCTGAAGAATATGTCAGATAATGGAGCAATTCGTAGCCCAATTAATACCATGGAAACTGCTCATATCTTAACCCTTGGGCTTTCCATGTAGAAAAGAACTTCTTTTGGCCAAATGCAATCGTTTAATTCCTCATAGAAAAGGCAAGCCACTGAGCCATGTGGGAAACCTATAGTGTCCACAACTCTTCCACTTTTAATCTCCGCTCGTCTAAAAGCATGTTGTGAATTTTTTAAAATTGTCTCGAATGAGACCTTAACTGAGCATCAGAACATCCGGCATCTTCAGGGCTTGTGCGGCCACATCGTAATTTAGAATCCACTTTTATAACTTTGAAAATGATGGAGCAGAGTGATAATTTTTTGCATAAAAAATTATTTTTTAAAAGGAAATTCACTTTTTTCCACTTACTTGCTAAAGGCCTGCTAAAAACGAACTAAATGACGCAGCTTGTTGTAATATAGACTTGAGTCAATTGTCATTTGTATAATAAAAGTTACAGTGTTCAATAAGTATAAGTTTCAATAAGTAAGCTGGTAATTCAAAAGTACACTGACTTATTGATCTGGATTAGATTGAGCTGTGTTCCGGGTTATTGCGACATCGATGGTAAAGAAATTGCTTGGTACTAAGCAGAGCTTCGAAAGGCTTAATTAAATATTAGCTTAGTTCCTAGGAATTCAAAAATGATTTAACAATACCTTAAGTTTAATTCCCATAAAACAATTAAAGAAAATATGTTGATTTTTAATTCTTAGTGAATTGATTCACATGGGAATTTAAAATCAACTTGAATGAATAAAATGTTTCTTCATTCCTCTACTCCAATTTGAATTAACATTTTTTATTCTTAATTAAAACCAGTCCAAATTGAATTAAAATATTTTTTGGTAATTCATTTTGTGCAAATCATTAGGGTGGATATAAACTAAAGATACTTGATTTTAAATCAAAAACTTTAATTCTGACTTTTTCGAGGGAAAAGTTTTTTAAACTATACCACTCATTGAATAAAAGTATATCAAACCAAAAAACGAAAATTTAAGTTTTAATTTATAGGGCATTATTGGATCAAGTGCGATATACATTTTTTGTAAAAACCCTAGATATAAAATAGAACAAAATTTATCATAACCTATTAAAATATTCTTATGTTTTATCAGAAAGCATACACATTTAATAAAAGTATGCATGTATTCTTTAATGTTCGTTCAAAAAAACGGAACTACCCTAATATGGCTATTTCACCGCAAACTTGTGTATATTTTGCATTTACTTGTTAAACTATAACTTTTAAAAGATATTTAGATATGCAGGAATATAGTAATATTAATGGTCCTTCGTTTATAATGACCTAATCTTTACCAGAAATTCAATCAGTGAAGGAATCAGCTTAATTAAAAATTTTTTCTAAAAAATTTATAAAAATAATTTGTTTTTTGTGACATTAGTTTTTGTAAATACATACATATACATGTAAAATGTGCTAATATGTAAGAGTATATTATCTCTGGTTTTGTTGTATTGCTGCGAAATTATGGATTTATGTTTTCGAATCTGGATGAGATTATAGATTATGTGTACAAAAAATCTTTAGTTTTATGTGTATCTATATTTTATTTTAAATAGTTTTTCTGATCTTATGACCAATAATAAGGAATTTTTTTAAAAATTTTTACTGTAGTGTATTGCACTAAGAATCCCAATTTATTACAATTATTTATTATTGTAATAAATAGTTTTTTGATAAAACCAAAAAATGTTGGTGGGGAAACCTTTCCTCGACGCGTTTCGATGGTTGGTTAGACCATCTCATCAGGAGGATTATCCCTAATTCTAGACAGAGTGAAAACCTCACATTATGTATAATCTGAGGGACTGAATAAATACGAATTATTATTATTGTGTCCAACAAATATCAACATAAAGCGAAGATTATCATCCGAACAGAAACACACAAACATTTTTCAGTTTTATCATTTCTTTATTTTTTTAAATTTCGCCTAAGTCAACTTAATAAATTTTTGAATTTTTCTACAAAAATGTTATTTGTATATGCCCTGCAGTCTCTAAAAAACATCAGTCCCTTAGCAGGAAGATATATTACATAGCTGAGATACATACACAATTATGATGGAATTAGAATAAAATTACAAAATTCAGTACAATTAGAAAATGCATATATACATAAATATGTATATATGTCGATAATGAATAAATCACATTTTAATCATATGACTTTTCATACATGTTTTTTAGACAAACCAAGTCAACGGTTTTGTTAAAATCGAGATGGAAATCATCTCAGCTTAAAAACCCTTTTTTAACCCAATAACTTAAGAAAGAGTCATTTCTTTATCCTCTAAAATGGGGGCTTTTTTCATGGGTATTAAATGATATTTAATCCCTTATGCAATCCTGAAACTTATTTTATGGTTAAGGACTTGTTTCGTTGAGATTTATTTTATTCCGCTCATTTATAGGTATTATATATTTTGGAACTGTAGGGTTCGTTTGAATACATTTATTTTTGTATGCCTTTACAAAATGATTTGTTTATAAAATTTTTAATTATTTTTGTATAAGATTAAGAATTGAAATAATTTAAATTAAATCTAACTGATTTTAAATTCCCTAAGAATTAATTCTTAAAAGTTAAGGCTTATGACTTGATTCAGGTGAATGTATTATGGGAATGATATAAACACTAAAATAAATTTGATTTTAAAATATAGAATTAGGAATTGAGCCTTTCGAACCTCTGGTACTAAGTCTTGGATCAGTAAGGAAATCACATGGGATAACATGGTTACCTGCAGAACATCTGGAGCTTTTGGTCTAAATCGAACATTAGCGAAACCAAAACTCTGTTATGAGCATTTTGATGGTACACAAAAAAACTCTATGCTAAACAGGTGGGTAGCATTCCGGACTTCTGCAGACTATGTCTAGATGAGGACTCGTCCGAATCGGTTAAACACATTCTCTATTGCTATCCAATGCTGCAAAATCAGAGGCAATAGATTCCATGATAAACTTCAGGATCTGCAGCAGTGCAAACTGCATGATCTTGTAGGGTTTATAACTGGACTCAGGTGGCTTAGATAAGCCATTCGTAACTAGTCTTTCTTTACTCTACTCTTTTATTCTATATTTTCCTAGACTCTTAGTCTCCTTTTACTTCCTCTGCTATTTATCTTTGAGAGATTACAATGGACCCCACATGTCTCCGAGTGAAAGTGTCTTTTCGACACGGCCTTTCAAACCTATTGATTTGCCCTCGAATTAACAAAACTGAATTTGTCAAAAAAAGGGAATTTTAAGCCAATTTACTTCCTAACCTCAAATATGCCAACCCTTTAAATTGCAGTGTCTGCAATGAATCTGGAAATTGTACTTTTTTAATTTTTTTACCGTTAGTTTTATATTTAGGATTAAAAATGAAAAAAAAACGTATTCAAACTTTATGTACAACTTCAATTCTACAAGTATCTTCTTAGTTCTTTGGCTTTACTGTTGTTATTTAAGGTTAATGATTGTGTTAGATAGTAAAGAAGAACTGCTGCCTCTTCCAGACAGACTATTAGCAGTTAGTGTGATGAACATTCAGTTGTCTAGATGTTAGTGGCAAACTAAAAGACTTAATCAATATCAGCCAGTGAGCCAGCCATCAGTCATCACTTGTACTAGAGTATGCATAGAGACTTCTTATCATATTTTATTTAATTGCTTGCATTGCCTATGCACAGAACGACGAACGATCGACCTATGTTTTATTTTTATAAATATTCATTATTCTTATTTAACTTTTGTGTTGTTGTTGTTCAACTAAAACAATTTGCTATTTTGTGGTCAATGGCTTTTTTTCCTCTGCTCCATCCATAGACTTAATATTTCTGCGACATGCAAGTTTAAGTTAATTTTCTCATACTTTTAAAAGTAAAAATAATATTTTCTTCTCACTTCGGTTTTCTACTTCAAACCTCCATTACTATATAATATTGATTTTATTGAAAAAAAATAATTGATGTTGGTCAGTTTTGTAAAAGTGTTTTATTGTATTTTTAATAAACAAATAAACTCAAGAGTTTACAAACAATAAAAAGAAAGAATGAAACATCTGTAAAATGTGATTTGGTAAATGTTATAATTTTTTTTTATAAAAATAAATTTCTGATAAGAAATAACAACAATATAATTATTAATTAAAAAAAAATATAATGCCGGCTAATATTAAAATATGGTTGACTACATTTAAGTGCATAAATCTTAGGTTTCGTATAATTTAATTTTAGAAATAAAACATCTAAAATGTATTAATAATTTTATAATTATAGAATAGTGGATCTAAACGAGTTTTGGCTTAAATCTAGTTCAGCTGAGCTGCACCGATCTTAAACATTTTTATAGCCAAAAAAAGAAGATTAATTTTAATAATAAATTGTTGGTCGGAAATTTTTGGTTTGGGAGATATAGTGCTTTGAAGTTCCGAAATACAAATTTATTATCTCTCTCATTTTTGCACCGATAGTCGTAATTGTATATTATGTGAAAGTGCTCCGAAATATCTTTCAGATGAGATATCTCAATCGGCTTTTAATTAACCCATTAAAGAATTATTAACAAAATTGTGAAATTTTACCCTAGGTTGTGTACAAAAATGACATATCTCGAAAACTAATCGATATGATGTGAACCGGTGGTATATATATATACGCAAGTAGCCAACCTTTTAAGCTTTCATTTGGAACCATAATCTTTAAACATAACAGAGATATCGATTGTTAAAGTTGTTTTTTTATCTTTCAGTTCCAAAGTCTAGTTTAACTGAACTGCACTGATTTTAGACATTTTTATTTATGGTCCATAATAAACTCTTACTTTTAAGAATAATAGTGTAAAATGAAATAAAAAAAAATATTTAAAAAAAATTTGCACCCATCTCGAATTTTTATATATTTTTTTAAATAATAGGTTTTTTAAAAGGTCACAAAAACATCCATTTAGGTATCAAGTTTCAGTAGGAGCTCAAAGTCTGCTTAATTTTATACAATTAGATGTAAAAGACCCCATCAAAAGTAATTGGAGTGATATAAATAACTTCAAGTAAAAAAGAGCTCTCAGTGTGTAGCGTCCGTCACAGAATAAAGGATTTCTTAATTTGACTAGTGCAATTTTTCTATTTTCTCCAATTGAACTTGGTTCGTAAAGAGAACTTATAGTATGCTTTACATTAGGCTAAGAATATATATATATATATATATGTTTATATAGCATTTTACAAAATATTATATAAAGGAAAGTGTGTAGCGTCCGTCACAGTATGTATTTTTTACAAAATAATATTTATTAAATACAAAATTTACGAACACATGTCTGTCTTATTCATAAAGCAATAACACTGTCTATATCCACAGATTAAATTTAAGATATTAGGTGGTAAAAAAGTATACAGTGGGGCAAATTTGATGATTTTGAAATTTGATTTTTTTGGACACTAGCAGCCAGCCGCAGAATTAAGCCGTTTTGTGAAATATTAAATTGTGTCCAAAAATCGAATTTTAAACGCGAACATGAAAAGAAAGGAGATGAAATTCGTGAACAAATAAAAACATTATTTTCACTGATTAACGAATCCTTAAAAAAAATATGAAATATGAATTTTTCCTAATAAAAAACATTCAACAGTACATTTATGAATTTTTGGCGAAACTGGAAACTTAAAAATATTTTATAAAAGCTGCTTTGTAATACTCTAATTTTCCTCTTCAATGTATTTATAATTTTTTTATTACTATGCCCGATTTGATAAAATTTACAGAAACACGTGTTGAAAAAAAAGTCACTTCCATTTTTTGTAGCGTCCGTCACAGCACTTTAAAAGCGAATATCTTTTTCCTCCGAAAGAAGTATGTAAATTAACAAACGCCATTCGATAGCACAATCGATGGGCGAATATTCCCTGAAATCTGTGCAAAACTATCTAGTGTAGAATGACAATGGGATACATTTAAGTACAACAAATTCCGTACAAATGTATGGTCCGTCACGCAGGATTTGTCCATACATATGTGGGATAAACGTAGTACTGAGTTTCAATTTAAGTTACTATTTTATTTGTAGGCCTGTGTTAATTATAATTAAGTTTAAAGATAGTTTAATAATATAAAATAAAATTATAAGTTGCTAAGTCAACAATATAATATACTATATAATAAATATAATCTATTACAGAGTTTACAATGTCTTTGGATTGTAGAAATTATTCTGCTATGTTTTATATATACAACACTACATACGCACATCATATTGCTTTTCAAACCCGGCTTTATTTGTAGATATGTATATATTCTTTATAAAAATAGCTTAGATTTAATTTTTACTGATTAGAAGAAATTAAAATGCAAGTACTTTCTCATTTTATTATACAATAAATAAGCCTAATAACATTTGTTTGATTCTGATATTACCGGATAATTTTGACGTTTCTAAAAAACGATAAGACATATAAGTTTTTTAACAAATTTATTATTTGTATTACCTAAAAGTAATATTAGCAAATACGAAATAACTTTATGAAAATCTGGTCATGCATCGCTGATTGTTATAAAAATATTTTATAAATAATATTAACGAAATTGAACTTATTTTCCTAAGTTATTTATTATCAGGCCTTTAATAAAAACTAGTATGATTTTGTTAATTATAAACTAACATACTAGAAATTGCGAACGCCAGAAACTCTTGCTATCCCGAGAATCAGCAAGAATTTAAATTCGAAGACGTTGCTCGTACAGAGCTTTTTCACGTTTCTGAAAGCAAACATCAGCGATCTAACTTAGGTTTAATCGAAATATTTTTTCACTGGGATAAATGTTCATTCCCAGCTTAATAGCATTAGAGACCATTTCTGTCGAGACACTGACATTATTGTCGAGGAAACAATGTTTCCAGTTGAAGCGTCTAAAAAACTCGTTGAGCTCAGCTCAACTACATTTTACGTATAAGAAAGTTAAACGTTTCGTGGTTGCCTGTGAAATATTACGAAGTGAGGAGAATGAAAATGATGAGGAAATGGTACAATGGTCGGAATTTCTAATAGATGCAGGCACCTTGACTTCATATTTGTCAGGGTGTGAAGTTAGGAAAAGGTCGAGGGTGTTTTTTTCGAACCCTTTAACACATGAAATATGTGTTGGTTCATTCACCAGTAGTGTTAGGTGATTATGCGCGGCGAAGAGCTCAACGAATTCACCGTTCGGGCAACTCTCGAGAATCTTCGAAATTGAATCTTAATGTTTGCTTTAAAAATTAACAAAAAAAAATTTGCTGATAGCGGCAATAATGTTAACAGGTACTTTATTTTGCAGGTACACAGAAGAGTTCAATGAAGCAATGTCTCACCATCTCATTGAGAGATGCCCGGCATTCGCGAGTAAGAACAGATGTCATATGGAGATTAGATAGGGATTTTATGGCTGTCTGTCTGGCTGTCGATACAGAAACGAATATTTTTGTCGTATATTAGCCAATTAATTGCCTTGTGCACATGTAGCTGATATCTCGGCATGAAGAGTACTACAAAGATCGGGAAGCTTTAAACAGATTTCCTTCCCAAATAGAGAATATGAAGCCTCCCTTACTCCCTTCTTTGAATTAGATAAATTCGTATATACCTCAAGACACTCACCATCAGAGGAAGTAGGTTCTCCTGCGATGTAGAAACAGGGTGCTTAAAGCACTAGCCGTCAGTACTTGGGGAATGAACAAACAAATTATGCTGCTCCGGTGTGGTCAGCGTCGCTTAGTGTTACAGGCTTCCAAAAATCCTTCCAGCAAACTTTAACATCACATAGTTGACATCTTCCCCAAGGCAGGTCAGAAAAGATCTTCGCATGTATGAGGAAAACATACGAAGATGTGTACTTGATCCTTTAGATCATACCTAGTACATGGCAGCATTGAATAACATTTATAGCTGTGAGGTCACCCATAGCAGAAGAAGAAAATAACTTGCCGGGAAAAACAAGAGTCATTCTGACTCAAGTGAGATCGGGATGGAAAAACAAATTAAACGTCGTTTGGGCCGTGCCGTACCCTCCAAATTTTCAACTGTATCGCCATCCCTATTTCACTTAGTTCTGAGGATTTGTAGACTCAACCAGTGGAAGTAGCACAATTTCTTGGCCTTAATCTCCTAAGAGATCCCTTGTAAACAGTTTTAGATACATACATGAGATATAAAGATTTTGAATGGATGCTGAAGCTAAATTGGAAGTTTTGACCCTTTATTCATGGGGTATACTAAGGCTCTTGAATTAATTTAAATGGATACCAGGGCTCTAATCATAGGTCTTGTCGTAGCTCTAGTCATAACTCTAGTCATAAATTTAGTTTTGGCTGAGACTCATCCAGTAGAAGTAGCACAATTTCTAGACCTTGATCTCCTAACAGATCCCACATAAACAGTTTTAGATATATACGTGAGATATATTATATATATATTGACCCTTAATTCATGGGGTATACTAAGGCTCTTGAATTAATTTAAATGGATACCAGGGGTCTTATCAGAGGTCTTGTCATAGCTCTAGTCATTGCCTTAGTTTTGGCTCTAGTAATTTTCAATTTGCTTTTTATTTAGTTAAAATACAAACTGAACTTTTAGAACGATCCTCGTATTTGTTGAAGTACATCAATTATCTTTAAATTATTTTAGTAACACGAGCTTATTTTTGGTCTTCAATCAATTATGAATCATATTTTATTGTAGTACTCGTAGCAGCTCGATTTGTTATAATTAAATTTTGATTTAAAATTTATTTTATTTAACCGTAGATGATTTTAACATGTTGAAGGGTATATAAAACTGATGTATACCCTTCACCACCATAGGTGGAAAGGGTATATTGGGTTTGTGCTGATGTTTGTAACGCATAGAAATATTGGTCTGAAATCCACCTTTTAGTATACCAATCGGCTTAGAATCACTCCCTGAGTTCTTTTAACGATGACCGCCATACTGGCTGGCTGGCCGGTTATCCATGTAAACTTGTTATCATTCTACAGGTCGTAACTTTATAGATAATTTGATGAAATTTGGCACAGGCTCATATTTTGGTCCAAGGACGATCCGTATTTTTTGGGTGAAATCGCATTACTATTTCGGGTACCTCCCATAGGGATGCCTTCCTGTAATGGAGTTTTTTGTCCTTTACAGACACCAATTTAGTTATATTTTAATAATATTTTGCACAGATACTGCTTATCATAACCTTAATCCGTGTTCCTAATTTTGTAGAAATCGGCCCATATTTGACCATACCTCCATACAAGACACATTCTCAAAAGACATTTATATACACATAAATGCACAAAAACAGTAATAACTCTAATGATAAATGAATTTGATTACTTAAACTTTGCACAGATAAATATTTTATAAATATGAACAAATGACCAAAAATTTGTAACAATCGGTCCACAATTGACCCTAGCTCCCATATCAGGCCCTTATCCAGAAATGATATAAATCTCGAAATTTTGAAAAAAAAATAGCACATATTATATGTATGTATGTCTCTAAGACTTAAGGAAAACTTGTTTAATTGTTGGACCATATTTGACCTTAGTAGTGAAGGGTATGATATAGTCGGACTTGACCGACTATAGCATTTCTTACTTGTTTTTATATGTATCTCTCCCGCATTGATCTGCAACGGTGATAATACCCTATCACCCATACTCTCTGTTTACAATATTTTTTGCTTTCTCTCTCTCTCTTTTTCCCTCCCTTTCTTTCGCTCTTTTACTACACTTAATTCCCATTCTGGCTTATCTTGAATAATGTGTGCGAAAACTTTTACATACATTGCACTAAAATAATAAGTTCGTTACAAAAAAAAAAACAAAAACATTTCCATTTAAGAAAGATCTTATTTGGCTTCCAAAACACCAGTTCATTATAAACTCTTTCCATTGAAACATCAGAACGCTCTTACCGGCAAAAATTATTTCATCTTAGTGGATATAAACAAACATAATAATACTTTTTTGCAATAACAAAAACAGCAAAACTATAAACAATTTCAAATAGAGACTTCTTGTTACATATTCTACAGACTCTATGGTATAAATACGAGTGTAATCTAAAAGAAGTAGTGCAAGAAAATATTGTATATACACCTGGAACTCGGTTTGCGTCCATTATATTTGTAACAGTTTTTTTTTTTAATTTGTGTTTATTTTGTTTTATGTCTTACCTTCGATTTTAGTTAAATGTTATTAATTTAATTACACTACTTTACAAAAAATATTTTTTGCTTTTGAAAAGGCTGAACCTTTTTATCATACCTTTGGAACGGGTTGTTTGATTTTGTTGAAAGCCACAGAAAAGAATAGCACATAAAATTATTAAATTTTTCAAAAATTTACTTTTTATAGGAAATTGTTTAACAAATTACTTTTTATAGGAAATTTTTTAAAAATTTACTTTTTATAGGAAATTTTTTAAAAATTTACTTTTTATAGGAAATTTTTTAAAAATTTACTTTTTATAGGAAATTTTTTAAAAATTTACTTTTTATAGGAAATTTTTTAAAAATTTACTTTTTATAGGAAATTTTTTAAAAATTTACTTTTTATAAGAAATTTTTTAAAAATTTACTTTTTATAGGAAATTTTTTAAAAATTTACTTTTTATAGGAAATTTTTCAAAAATTTACTTTTTATAGGAAATTTTTCAAAAATTTACTTTTTATAGGAAATTTTTCAAAAATTTACTTTTTATAGGAAATTTTTCAAAAATTTACTTTTTATAGGAAATTTTTCAAAAATTTACTTTTTATAGGAAATTTTTTAAAAATTTACTTTTTATAGGAAATTTTTAAAAAATTTACTTTTTATAGGAAATTTTTCAAAAATTTACTTTTTATAGGAAACTTTTCAAAAATTTACTTTTTAAAGGAAATTTTTCAAAAATTTACTTTTTATAGGAAACTTTTCAAAAATTTACTTTTTATAGGAAATTTTTCAAAAATTTTTTATAGGAAATTTTTCAAAAATTTTTTATAGGAAATTTTTCAAAAATTTTTTATAGGAAATTTTTCAAAAATTTTCTATAGGAAATTTTTCAAAAATTTACTTTTTAAAGGAAATTTTTCAAAAATTTGCTTTTTATAGGAAATTTTTCAAAAATTTACTTTTTATAGGAAACTTTTCAAAAATTTACATTTTATAGGAAATTTTTCAAAAATTTACATTTTATAGGAAATTTTTCAAAAATTTACTTTTTAAAGGAAATTTTTCAAAAATTTGCTTTTTAAAGGAAATTTTTCAAAAATTTGCTTTTTAAAGGTAATTTTTCAAAAATTTGCTTTTTATAGGAAACTTTTCAAAAATTTGCTTTTTATAGGACATTTTTCAAAAATTTGCTTTTAATAGGAAATTTTTCAAAAATTTTGCTTTTTATAGGAAATTTTTCAAAAATTTACTTTTTATAGGAAACTTTTCAAAAATTTACTTTTTATAGGAAATTTTTTAAAAATTTACTTTTTATAGGAAATTTTTCAAAAATTTACTTTTTATAGGAAATTTTTCAAAAATTTACTTTTTATAGGAAATTTTTCAAAAATTTACTTTTTATAGGAAATTTTTCAAAAATTTACTTTTTATAGGAAATTTTTCAAAAATTTACTTTTTATAGGAAATTTTTCAAAAATTTACTTTTTATAGGAAATATTTCAAAAATTTACTTTTTATACGAAATTTTTCAAAAATTTACTTTTTATAGGAAATTTTTCAAAAATTTACTTTTTATAGGAAATTTTTCAAAAATTTACTTTTTATAGGAAATTTTTCAAAAATTTACTTTTTATAGGAAATTTTTCAAAAATTTACTTTTAATAGGAAATTTTTCAAAAATTTACTTTTTATAGGAAATTTTTCAAAAATTTACTTTTTATAGGAAATTTTTCAAAAATTTACTTTTTATAGGAAATTTTTCAAAAATTTACTTTTTATAGGAAATTTTTCAAAAATTTACTTTTTATAGGAAATTTTTCAAAAATTTACTTTTTATAGGAAATTTTTCAAAAATTTACTTTTTATAGGAAATTTTTCAAAAATTTACTTTTTATAGGAAATTTTTCAAAAATTTACTTTTTATAGGAAATTTTTCAAAAATTTACTTTTTATAGGAAATTTTTCAAAAATTGACTTTTTATAGGAAATTTTTCAAAAATTTACTTTTTATAGGAAATTTTTCAAAAATTTACTTTTTATAGGAAATTTTTCAAAAATTTACTTTTTATAGGAAATTTTTCAAAAATTTACTTTTTATAGGAAATTTTTCAAAAATTTACTTTTTATAGGAAATTTTTCAAAAATTTACTTTTTATAGGAAATTTTTCAAAAATTTACTTTTTATAGGAAATTTTTCAAACATTTGCTTTTTATAGGAAATTTTTCAAAAATTTACTTTTTATAGGAAATTTTTCAAAAATTTACTTTTTATAGGAAATTTTTCAAAAATTTACTTTTTATAGGAAATTTTTCAAAAATTTACTTTTTATAGGAAATTTTTCAAAAATTTACTTTTTATAGGAAATTTTTCAAAAATTTACTTTTTATAGGAAATTTTTCAAAAATTTACTTTTTATAGGAAATTTTTCAAAAATTTGCTTTATATAGGAAATTTTTCAAAAATTAGCTTTTTATAGGAAATTTTTCAAAAATTTGCTTTTTATAGGAAATTTTTCAAAAATTTACAACACTTTTTGCACGACCCCATTCTGAAACTGTTTCTAAATCGCGGTTTAATTATTCATTCATGTTTTGTCTCATAGGCTCATAGGCCCCTGAATCAATCTTGAACTCGTTTGATGAGATCCCATCTATAACGACTCGTATAGTGCGATCTTTAAGGAAGCTGGATATAAATCGTGAAAAGTTGTTAACGACACCAAAAGCAATAAGTTTTGATAGAAGTGCTCCGTGCCACACTCTATCAAATGCCTTGGAAATATCCAGAGCCACAACTTTACTTTAGTGTATTGATTGACACCATTTTTCCGATAGGAAGGCTAGCAGGTCTCCCGTAGGGCGTCCCTACGTAATCCATACTGGCGGTCGCTTAGTAGGTTGTTAGATTCTAGATATTTAACAAGATGGTGATTTACCATACTCTCCATAGCTTTGGAAAGTGCAGAACAAATTGCTATTGGGCGGTTACTTTCAAGGTTGTTAGCCTCACCCTTTTTGGGGATTGGTACTGAAGAGGTTAGCTAATGGACGCGCAAGCGTCGAACAGCATTGCTTCAAGACCAGCGCTGAAATACCATCCGGCCCTGGAGACTTGTTTATGTTTAGATTCTCTAAAACCCGTTTTACAGTGAAAGAATATCTTTGGCATAGTTACAGATACTCTTTCGAGCTCGGGCAGAGGTTGAGTACTTTCCGGGAAGCGAGAATTACTTACAAATAATTCAGCTAAAAGGTTAGCTTTATCAACCGGGTCTTTGAATGTTTGACCATCCTTTAAAATAGAAGAAATTGAAGAACTAGCATTATTCTTAACTCGTTTAACGAACGACCAGAAACTCTTACGGCTCCGAGGAGCCGAGAAGTCGATGGTCTACTTTTTTGAAAATCTATTTTTTTTTTTCAAATGGGTCTGGTCGGGGATCGAACTTGGGACCTCTGGTATGCTTGGCGGATGACTAACCTGCTATACCACTGCGGTCGCGGTTTATAAAACATAAACATATAGTTTAACTTGATAGTAATTTTTGGTGTAGAATAGTGTTATGAATGACATGATCTAATCCCAAAATGATAGTCGTAAATCGAGATTCTGATGTTTATAAATATGTATCTGACAACTATGTAATTTGAATATAATTTTTCTTTATTTTTTAGTTATGTCGGAGGTGGTAATGAAGTTTATGCCTCTTGATTACACTACATCTCATCTATATTGTTGTCGTTGAATATTGTTACTGCTGATGCTGCATATCCAGGCTGTTGTTGATGTTGTTGCTGTTGATGTGTTATCGTTGTTAGGTTCTTTTTGTTTTAGTTCATATTTCTAGTTGCCATGGACCCAACTCGTATTGGCAATAATCAAATTCCAGAACCAGAACAACAACAACAAGTTTATCAAAATTATACAGAGCACAATTTACTCTTTGATACTTTAAAAAGCATTTGGCACAATTACTTGCAGGCCTTCAACAATGTCGATGTCAAGGTAATTTCTCATACATACATACATATGTGTATACATTTTTTAAAATCTTATCCATTTATGATTTCATAATACAGTAAAACCTGGTTATAATGAACTTTTTATATTAAAATCATTGTAAAAAAATATATAGGTTATGTCTTAGATTTGGAAAAAGAATGTTACTTTAACTCTCACAAACTTCTTGATATCCAGATTTTACTGTATCTATTTTTTATATAAATATTATGAGCTTTATATTAATTTAGTATGTATTTCCCATTTCTTTGCCTTTCTTTCAGCAACATTGGTTACAATTATTCTTATTTAATTTTCAATTTGTCTCTGGAGAATTGTTGGAAGATGAAGAATTTAAAAGGTGAATATTTAATCCAGAACGTTTTATTTTATTTTTATACGATTTTTTATAAGTTAAAAAAATCTTGGGGTCCTAAATTGAAAGGTTAATTTATAAGGGTATATCAAAAAATAACACTGTGCTCGATTTTGACAACTTTTTTTACCGACAAAAGTTACCCCTAGTTTGTAAAGATAAATCGAGTACGCTCGATTAGTTAGCTCTAGTTTTCGAGATAAAGCGTTATAAAAAATGTAGGAGGTTGCGCAATAAATATGCGCGTAACTCGAAAACTGTTTATTTTCTTAAACTAAGTAAACAAATCGAAATTCGGCAACAAAGTGAAAATAGAAATTTTTATGCAAACAAAAAAATTTGATTGCAAACAAAAAAATTTATTTCCAAAACTAAAAAAGAAAAAATAATTAGTGTTCCTGAAAGATAATTTTGTTAACGAATTTCGATTTTTTTAGTTCAAGAAAATAAACAGTTTTCTAATTACGCGAAAATTTATTGCAACATCCTCCATTTTTTATAACGCTATATCACGACAACTGGAGCTAACCTAACGGTTAGAACCATTGAATTCAGCATACTCAAATTATCTGTACCCGTTAGATCTCCCTGTGAACCGCCGTGGTGTAGCAGGTTAGTCATCCGCCTATCATATCAGAGGTCCCAAGTTCAATCCCCGGTCAGACCCACTTGAAAAAAAATGAATTTTCAAAAAAGCCACTTGAGTTGAGGTATTAGGCTATGTAAAACTTCTCTTACTAATGCATTTGCCGTTCGGAGCCCGAATTAAAACGTAGGTTTCAATGAGTCTAAAATTAGAATCGTTCCAATTGGTTTCCACTAGCACAGTTTAATAATTGACATTATATAACATATAAAGGGTGGGTAAAGTTAAGGTTGGGAAGTAACTTGGCTAAATAACAAACTTAAGTGGAAATATCGCAAATAATGTTACATTATGTTGTTGTTGTACGTGGACTTTAAATGCCGGGTTCTACATAAAGGTAAATTGTCTAATCCGTTCGTTACTACTTTTATCCTTGTCATCGACAATATAATGCGCACGGCACTGAATGCTAGACGCGGTATCCAAATGGACACCCTTTAAACAACTCCAGGACTTGGAATACGCCACCTTCAATGTGGATAACTAGGTTATTGGATGTGTAGGTACCTTTAATTATTTTGGTAGTTTGGTATCTGCAAAGGTGGCTCCGACGAGGATATTGAGTAGCGTATTAATAAGGCAAAATCTACATTCGGCATTTTTCGAGCTATTCGAAAATCTCGGTAAGTATTAACAACAACTAAGTTACGAATATATAACTCGAATGTCAAGTCCATCTTGTATTACGGCTGCGAAACTTGGAAACGCACAAATGCCATCGATAAGCGCCTACAAACCTTTGCAAAAACGCTTGCGGCAAATCCTTAATATATGGTGGCCGAATCGCATAAGAAATGAAGATTTACTAAACGCCACAAACCAAATCCGTTCTTCTATAGAGGTATGTCAACGGAAATGGCGGTGGATAGGCCACACACTTCAAAGGCCAAATACCAACATTGCTTCGTTGGAATCCCGAAGGAAGCGGCCGTCTTGTTGATGCACCTGCTAGAACGTGGAGAAAGTCATTTGATGCGGAGTTACAAGCAGCAAACTATTCATGAAATGATGTATGCCTAACATCTCGCACTAGAGTTCGATATAAAAGGATGGTTGAGGACCTATGCTCCACTGGGAGTCAAGATCCTCGAGTGTCAGCTGGGGGAGTAGAGCCTCGAGCGTTTTTGCGACTGGTGACAGGAGGGATATCGGTCTATACGATGAACCCTCATTAGCAGGTTTTAGGATTGGGATCAGCGGTGCGTCCGAGACTATGCAGCTTGCGAACAATACTTCTTTTCGCGTTGTCTCTTTCTGGGTACTTATTGAATAATCGGCTAAAAGCGCTCATTCGTTTCGGATATGGTGTTGTCGGCAAACTTAATCGCGACCCGATCTTCCTTTTTTATAGGGTTCAAGATAGATTGATCGGTGGAACAAAACTTACCTATTCCTGCGCCAAGGTTACAATTCTTCAAATAATCAAGCCAACGGTTTCGCTTGTCCCTTTAACAACCTGCTGATATCACGGTTCAGATCCTATGATCATTAGGGTTTGTCTGCGGATCGCATCATGCTCATCTGCTATTCCGACTGCTTTTTCTAGAATGTGCGCCCGCACTACGGTTGTTCTACCAGCAGGGAGTTGCTGCAGCGTTGATTGTTACGCGAAACTTTCTCTCTACGTCGTGCAAGTTAAAGGATGGAGATCTCCGAAGTGGCGGTTGGTGAATTCTCTGAAGCAGTTCCAGTCTGTTTTTTTTTCTGGTTTATGTATGTACGGCGTTCAGAGACGATAAAATCGTTTGGTCGCTCCAGTCTAACATTTATAGGCAGGTGGTCTGAAAAGCTAGACACACAACTGCATGCTAGGTTACGCAGTTAATCAGACCAGGTATTGCAATTGTTATGTCTGGAAAACTGGCGCATTTACTTATAATCCGAATGGGAGAATCGTCATTCAAAGTGCAGAAGGTGAACTTGTCAATCTTTTACGCTAACGACGCACCTCTTTGGTGTTCCCTAAGAAATAAGTGCCAAAAGTTATGGTCCGTGTTAAAGTCCCCCAGAACCAGCCGTGTTTCTCCTTCTAATAGGGTTCTGATGTGGGGACGGTAACAAGTTGGACAACTGGTTACAGAGTTCTAACTTCGTGTCCCCTGATCTGACAGCAAAATCCTGAGCCTCAAGCTATTGGTCTCTATTGTCTAGATCAGGAGATAGAACTCTATACTGCACTATATTGCGGATGATAAATGTATCCATTACAATTTTGCGGACTGGAGTTGTTGTTTAGTTTTGTCTCCTATACCGCTGCGACCACGATGTTGTGTTGTTACATAAATCGCCTAATCTCAGATATTTTGCCTTGGAGGCCATTACAGAATTTTTATCACCCCAGGAACTCGGACTGCAATCGATGGTGTTAGCGGCTATGGATTGTGCTGATGTTGATGCTGCCATGGTTGCTGGACGGACGGTGGCCGAGTTTCGTAATCCGACGACAAAGATGATGATGTCGAAGAAGACGCTGAGTTTCGCCGTCGTTGGCAGCACGGCGCAACGAAACTATCCGACCACTCCCTGTTATGCTGAAGTCCTGAACACGTCCTAAAGTGACACCAGCCCAAACAAGCTTTGCACTTGCAAATGGTGCAAGCGATTCTGGCACACTGTGCAGATCCTTGGTCCGGGAAAAGAATGCGAACCCGTCCTAGCGGAATATGTTGCTCCAAAAATAAAAATTGTAAATATGTTGGATTATCTGAATGTTTGGAATCTACCAAAGGTGACGCTGACGAGTATATTGATTCAAAATCTACATTCGGTATTCTCCAATTTATTTGAAAATCTTGGCAAATATCAATAACAACAATGTTACGAATATACAACTCGAATGTCGAGCGTATCCTGTTTTACAGATCGACTCAATCGAATCGGCCGTCGAACATAAAGAAGGTCAATTGATGCGAAGTTTCAAGCAGCAAATTATTTATGAAATGACGTATGCCTAACATATCGCTATATAGTCCGATATAAGCTGAGTCCCCATGCTTCACTAGGAGTCCATGATAACAGATTAACATACCTTGCGTTAAATAAAATTATACAAGGTACCTTTCAAAATATAAAACCTAAGAATTACACTTTTAAAATTGTATTTTTCTTCTTTGCTCGCTGCTAAAATTTTCCATTGACAGACTTTGTAAATAGATCCCAATCCCACATTAATTCAAATTGGGTTTTTTCCTATCTAAACTACATGTAATTTCATTAATCTCTTTACAGTTTCTTTAATCCCATACCTGAAGAGCTGTGTTCCTTTTTGCTTGAACAAATTTACGAAATAATCAGCCAATCCGATCTCTACATACCCACAGTGGAAAATTTTCAAATAACAAGCGAAACCGCTTCGGATGGTTTTGAAAACATCGAAACTAATGAAAAACAAACATCACACGAAAAAAACAGACAGTTTTTAAAATTGTTGAAAAAGAACCATAACTTTGCGCAGGTAAAATAACTAATTATATTAATTAACTATAAGCTAATTATTTTTTTATTATGTTTAGTTAATACTGAAACAACCCAGTGATTGCAGTAAAATTATAGCACTTAGGCAATTTTTAACACATCAATTGGGTCAACATTTGTTGGAGTTTCTTTTGAGGGTGGATATTAAGGTAAAAATATTTTCTGAAATTTTCTAAAGAAAAATATATCTATCTAAAGAAAAATTTTGATATCAAAAATTTTCTAAAGAAAAATTTTGATATTAAAAATTTTCTAAAAAAGGAAGAGTATTCGCATTTGATCCCTATCTATTACATTTATTTATTAATATATTAGACAATTTGTTGATAAAAGCGAAAAAATGTTTGTTTAATTGATAATCTGAGCTTTTACTTATGGTTTACAAACATAATTCCTAATGACTATGTTTGTAAAATAGGTAATAATGCGAGGTTTTCGATCTGTCTAAAGGTAGGAATACTCGTCCTGAAGAGATAGCCTAACCAACCACCGAAACGCGTCGTGGAATTGATTTCTCCGCAAACATTTTTTTTTTGGCTTTTATCAATAAATTTTTTGATATAAAAAGTAAATTTTTAAAAAATTTCCTATTAAAAGTAAATTTCTGAAAAATTTCCTATTAAAAGTAAATTTTTGGAAAATTTCCTATTAAAAGTAAATTTTTGAAAAATTACCTATAAAAAGTAAATTTTTAAAAATTTCCTATAAAAAGTAAATTTTTGAAAAATTTTCCTATAAAAAGTAAATTTTTGAAAAATTTCCTATAAAAAATAATTTTTTGAAAAATTTCCTATAAAAAATAAAATTTTGAAAAATTTCCTATAAAAAGTAAATTTTTGAAAAATTTTCTATAAAAAGTAAATTTTTGAAAAATTTTCTATAAAAAGTAATTTTTTGAAAAATTTCATATAAAAAGTAAATTTTGGAAAAAGTTCCTATAAAAAGTAAATTTTTGAAAAAATTCCTATAAAAAGTAAATTTTTGAAAAATTTCCTATAAAAAGTAAATTTTTGAAAAATTTCCTATAAAAAGTAAATTTTTGAAAAATTTCCTATAAAAAGTAAATTTTTGAAAAATTTCCTATAAAAAGTAAATTTTTGAAAAATTTCCTATAAAAAGTAAATTTTTGAAAAATTTCCTATAAAAAGTAAATTTTTGAAAAATTTCCTATAAAAAGTAAATTTTTAAAAAATTTCCTATAAAAAGTAAATTTTTAAAAAATTTCCTATAAAAAGTAAATTTTTGAAAAATTTCCTATAAAAAGTAAATTTTTTAAATATTTCCTATAAAACATAATTTTTTGAAAAATTTCCTATAAAAAATAAAATTTTGAAAAATTTCTTATAAAATGTAAATATTTCAAAAATTTTATTTATTTATTTTATTGTTTCCAATCAGAAGCCAAAAAGGCCTAGCGATTTCCTATAAAATGTAAATTTTTGAAAAATTTCCTATAAAAAGTAGATTTTTGAAAAATTTCCTATAAAAAATAAATTTTTGAAAAATATCCTATAAAAAGTAAATTTTTGAAAAATTTCCTATAAAATGTAAATTTTTGAAAAATTTCCTATAAAAAGTAGATTTTTGAAAAATTTCCTATAAAAAATAAATTTTTGAAAAATATCCTATAAAAAGTAAATTTTTGAAAAATTTCCTATAAAATGTAAATTTTTAAAAAATTTCCTATAAAAAGTAAATTTTTGAAAAATTTCCTATAAAAAATAATTTTTTGAAAAATTTCCTATAAAAAATAAAATTTTGAAAAATTTCCTATAAAAAGTAAATTTTTGAAAAATTTCCTATTAAAAGTAAATTTTTGAAAAATTTCATATAAAAAGTAATTTTTTAAAAATTTCATATAAAAAGTAAATTTTTAAAAAATTTCCTATAAAAAGTAAATTTTTAAAAAATTTCGTATAAAATGTAAATTTTTGAAAAATTTCCTATAAAAAGTAAATTTTTGAAAAATTTCCTATAAAAAGTAAATTCTTAAAAAATTTCCTCTAAAAAGTAAATTTTTCAAAAATTTTCCATAGAAAAAAATTTCCTCTAAAAAGTAAATTTTTGAAATATTTCCTCTAAAAAGTAAATTTTTGAAAATTTTTCTATAAAAACTAAATTTTGAAAAAAACTTATTTTTGAAAAATTTCCAGTGAAAAGTAATTTTGATATCAAAATTTTTCTTTAGTTTTTTTTACTAAAGAAAAATTTTGATATCAAAATTTTACTAAAGAAAAATTTTGATATCAAAATTTTACTAAAAAAAAAATTTTGATATCAAAATTTTACTAAAGAAAAATTTTGATATCAAAATTTTGCTAAAGAAAAATTTTGATATCAAAATTTTGCTAAAGAAAAATTTTGATATCAAAATTTTACTAAAGAAAAATTTTGATATCAAAATTTTACTAAAGAAAAATTTTGATATCAAAATTTTACTAAAGAAAAATTTTGATATCAAAATTTTACTAAAGAAAAATTTTGATATCAAAATTTTACTAAAGAAAAATTTTGATATCAAAATTTTACTAAAGAAAAATTTTGATATCAAAATTTTACTAAAGAAAAATTTTGATATCAAAATTTTACTAAAGAAAAATTTTGATTTCAAAATTTTACTAAAGAAAAATTTTGATATCAAAATTTTACTAAAGAAAAATTTTGATATCAAAATTTTACTAAAGAAAAATTTTGATATCAAAATTTTACTAAAGAAAAATTTTGATATCAAAATTTTACTAAAGAAAAATTTTGATATCAAAATTTTACTAAAGAAAAATTTTGATATCAAAATTTTACTAAAGAAAAATTTTGATATCAAAATTTTACTAAAGAAAAATTTTGATATCAAAATTTTACTAAAGAAAAATTTTGATATCAAAATTTTACTAAAGAAAAATTTTGATATCAAAATTTTACTAAAGAAAAATTTTGATATCAAAATTTTACTAAAGAAAAATTTTGATATCAAAATTTTACTAAAGAAAAATTTTGATATCAAAATTTTACTAAAGAAAAATTTTGATATCAAAATTTTACTAAAGAAAAATTTTGATATCAAAATTTTACTAAAGAAAAATTTTGATATCAAAATTTTACTAAAGAAAAATTTTGATATCAAAATTTTACTAAAGAAAAATTTTGATATCAAAATTTTACTAAAGAAAAATTTTGATATCAAAATTTTACTAAAGAAAAATTTTGATATCAAAATTTTACTAAAGAAAAATTTTGATATCAAAATTTTACTAAAGAAAAATTTTGATATCAAAATTTTACTAAAGAAAAATTTTGATATCAAAATTTTACTAAAGAAAAATTTTGATATCAAAATTTTACTAAAGAAAAATTTTGATATCAAAATTTTACTAAAGAAAAATTTTGATATCAAAATTTTACTAAAGAAAAATTTTGGTATAAAAAATTTTCTAAAGAAAAAATTTGATATCAAAATTTTACTAAAGAAAAAATTTGATATCAAAATTTTACTAAAGAAAAATTTTGATATCAAAATTTTACTAAAGAAAAATTTTGATATCAAAATTTTACTAAAGAAAAATTTTGATATCAAAATTTTACTAAATAAAAATTTTGATATCAAAATTTTACTAAAGAAAAATTTTGATATCAAAATTTTACTAAAGAAAAATTTTGATATCAAAATTTTACTAAATAAAAATTTTGATATCAAAATTTTACTAAAGAAAAATTTTGATATCAAAATTTTACTAAAGAAAAGTTTTGATATCAAAATTTTACTAAAGAAAAATTTTGATATCAAAATTTTACTAAAGAAAAATTTTGATATTAAAATTTTACTAAAGAAAAATTTTGATATCAAAATTTTACTAAAGAAAAATTTTGATATCAAAATTTTACTAAAGAAAAATTTTGATATCAAAATTTTCTAAAGAAAAAATTTGATATCAAAAATTTTCTAAAAAAAATTTTGATATCAAAATTTTACTAAAGAAAAATTTTGATATCAAAATTTTACTAAAGAAAAATTTTGATATCAAAATTTTACTAAAGAAAAATTTTGATATCAAAATTTTACTAAAGAAAAATTTTGATATCAAAATTTTACTAAAGAAAAATTTTGATATCAAAATTTTACTAAAGAAAAATTTTGATATCAAAATTTTACTAAAGAAAAATTTTGATATCAAAATTTTACTAAAGAAAAATTTTGATATCAAAATTTTACTAAAGAAAAATTTTGATATCAAAATTTTACTAAAGAAAAATTTTGATATCAAAATTTTACTAAAGAAAAATTTTGATATCAAAATTTTACTAAAGAAAAATTTTGATATCAAAATTTTACTAAAGAAAAATTTTGATATCAAAATTTTACTAAAGAAAAATTTTGATATCAAAATTTTACTAAAGAAAAATTTTGATATCAAAATTTTACTAAAGAAAAATTTTGATATCAAAATTTTACTAAAGAAAAATTTTGATATCAAAATTTTACTAAAGAAAAATTTTGATATCAAAATTTTACTAAAGAAAAATTTTGATATCAAAATTTTACTAAAGAAAAATTTTGATATCAAAATTTTACTAAAGAAAAATTTTGATATCAAAATTTTACTAAAGAAAAATTTTGATATCAAAATTTTACTAAAGAAAAATTTTGATATCAAAATTTTACTAAAGAAAAATTTTGATATCGAAATTTTACTAAAGAAAAATTTTGATATCAAAATTTTACTAAAGAAAAATTTTGATATCAAAATTTTACTAAAGAAAAATGTTGATATCAAAATTTTACTAAAGAAAAATTTTGATATCAAAATTTTACTAAAGAAAAATTTTGATATCAAAATTTTACTAAAGAAAAATTTTGATATCAAAATTTTACTAAAGAAAAATTTTGATATCAAAATTTTACTAAAGAAAAATTTTGATATCAAAATTTTACTAAAGAAAAATTTTGATATCAAAATTTTACTAAAGAAAAATTTTGATATCAAAATTTTACTAAAGAAAAATTTTGATATCAAAATTTTACTAAAGAAAAATTTTGATATCAAAATTTTACTAAAGAAAAATTTTGATATCAAAATTTTACTAAAGAAAAATTTTGATATCAAAATTTTACTAAAGAAAAATTTTGATATCAAAATTTTACAAAAGAAAAATTTTGATATCAAAATTTTACTAAAGAAAAATTTTGATATCAAAATTTTACTAAAGAAAAATTTTGATATCAAAATTTTACTAAAGAAAAATTTTGATATCAAAATTTTACTAAAGAAAAATTTTGGTATAAAAAATTTTCTAAAGAAAAAATTTGATATCAAAATTTTACTAAAGAAAAAATTTGATATCAAAATTTTACTAAAGAAAAATTTTGATATCAAAATTTTACTAAAGAAAAATTTTGATATCAAAATTTTACTAAAGAAAAATTTTGATATCAAAATTTTACTAAATAAAAATTTTGATATCAAAATTTTACTAAAGAAAAATTTTGATATCAAAATTTTACTAAAGAAAAATTTTGATATCAAAATTTTACTAAATAAAAATTTTGATATCAAAATTTTACTAAAGAAAAATTTTGATATCAAAATTTTACTAAAGAAAAGTTTTGATATCAAAATTTTACTAAAGAAAAATTTTGATATCAAAATTTTACTAAAGAAAAATTTTGATATTAAAATTTTACTAAAGAAAAATTTTGATATCAAAATTTTACTAAAGAAAAATTTTGATATCAAAATTTTACTAAAGAAAAATTTTGATATCAAAATTTTCTAAAGAAAAAATTTGATATCAAAAATTTTCTAAAAAAAATTTTGATATCAAAATTTTACTAAAGAAAAATTTTGATATCAAAATTTTACTAAAGAAAAATTTTGATATCAAAATTTTACTAAAGAAAAATTTTGATATCAAAATTTTACTAAAGAAAAATTTTGATATAAAAAATTTTCTAAAGAAAAAATTTGATATCAAAAATTTTCTAAAAAAAATTTTGATATCAAAACGTTTCTAAAAAAAAATTTTGATATAAAAAATTTTCGAAAAAAAAAAATTTGAAATTATAAAAAAAAAAATTCTTTTGAAACTTTTTCAAGAATTTTTTCAACAAAAATGTTGATACTATAAATTAATTTTGTTTGTTTATCTCCTTTTAGTTGGTGGCTTCTCAAAAAAGTTTATGCAATCTCTGCATTAACCTATTTCCTAATTGTCCCTGGTCGGAAAGTTTTACCGAATTGAATAATCAGCAGGATATATTCGCCTTTATAGGAAATTTACAATTTTATCAAAAATTCAAATGCAAATCTCATACTAATGTTGCGGCGAATACCAAGGATAAGGAAAATTTAATAAATTGGAACTTAAAAACATTCGAAGACAAAGTCTCCTGGGAGCAATTTTCGCAAGCCACAAAATCAAGTGATGAAATTGCTTTAATACTAATACAAATCCTAATAAAATGCATAGAAAACGAACGTTTGTCATCGATCCATACGGATCAGTCAATATTTATGTCAACTTTAAATTTCAGCCTAGACTGTTTGAGTGTGGATAATGAAGCCTTTTCCTCAAACAAAAATGCTGAAATAATTAAATGCTATTTATTGAAGCTAAATGAACAATGTTTAAACAATCTCTTTGCTCTGACGGATAACTCTCTAGGCGACATACAATTCCAGTGTATTTTCGCCAAACTTATAGCGGCTTTAGAGTATAACTTGAACACAACACGACTAGTATATGCCTTGATCTATGTAATCTTTGCTATTTTGCATAATGTAGTAGCCATGTACAGTCAGAAAACCTTATGGAATGCCAAAAACAATCTATATAATTTAAAATTTATAGATGAAAATATAATAGACTGTTGCCTTTCAACCCTGGAACATTTGTTGCGGCATCAACCGCCTGTAGAGGAGGATATAAAATCTTTGTATCATTTAATATTTCGTACTTTATTAAAAATCATCGAAAATCTGAATAAATATGATATGATGGTTTCAACATTAAGTAATAATTACTTTCATAATTCAAATAATTCGAATACACTGAACGTGGGAAAACCTGCAGTTCCTATACGTTATAGAAAATTGAAAACTAAACAAATGCATTGTTTATCCTCAACTCCAAAATTATCTTGTTATTTTCAAAATATCTTAATAACAACATTACCCAACTTAACCCGGGATTTGCAGGAGCAATCTATGCTATATTTGGCCAGATCTGGTCTATGTTGTTGCCACTACAACTTGGCTTTATTCAATACAATATTGAATATTATTTATCAAATAACATCATCGTATTATCAAAAATGTGCTTATAAGTTTTTATACTACAAAATGTTGAATACCATATTTCTTAAAACTAACTTGGATCACCCCAGCTCCACGCCAGCAGCAACATTAGCCCCCTTATATCAAAAACGTTCCGGTGTATTTAAATGCCTGAAATGTGATATGAAATTGAAATCTTTAGAATTTCATCAGGGACTTTTACAGATATATAAAAACTATTATAATAAAATACAAAACAACAAGGAAAACTTATTAAATCTCATCTATTTCCTTAAGCATCTAAAGCATTTGGCTTTTCTACTAACAAATGATATTGCTACAGGTATATTGGCCGAAATAGTTTTGCCCATTTTTCGGGAATATAAATTGGAAATGATGCAAAACAAAACTCCTACCCTTCCAAAAGGCTTGAAATTTTGGCAAAAAGCTACAACAGAAGCAGATTATGCGGGAAATGGGAAGAAACATCATTTATCTCTGGAATTAAGTGATCAAAATACTAAAGATGATATTAGTAAATTATTGTATGAATGTTTAAATATATTTGCCATGTATTTAAGGGATATACGTCTGATAAAAGCCTTTTATAATGAGGAAAATATAAAACATTTAGAAGATTTACTAGAGCAACCATTTCTTATAAGGGCTGTTTGTGATCTCATCAAAATTGGCATAGACAATATAACATTTTTGGGTGATAATGGTCAAGAACAAAATATTCTTAGTCGTAGATTGATTAACTTACAATTCAATAGTTCCGAAAGGGCTCAACTTTTGTTTAATAGCCTCCTAATGAAAGCCAAAAATGTAAACAACAAAAAATTTTCAAACCAATTTTGGCTAGCAGAAAACTCTTGTACATTAAACTCCAAATCTAAGGTTCTGCAATTGAAAACTGTTGATATTTTACATATTGTGGCCTTACAGTGGACTCTGAACTATGAACTATTGAAAACTAGTCAATATTTTTACAATGAATTTGCCAAAATCTATTCAATAAATAGGGAAGATGATGATGAAGATAATGAAACTGAAGATGAGGAAATGCAAAATGAACGTGAAAGTAATAGAGATCAACAGTCATATAATACTAATACAAAAATGACCTTAAAAGCGGGTGATAAAACTATTATTGATATTTTACAATTAAATTATAATGCTTTGACAGCATTTTTAATGTTACAGCCAAAACGTAAAACTAAAACAAACAAATTTCATACAAAATTCAATCAACAACAACAACAACAACATAATCAACCTCCTACAGAACAAGAACAAGACCTTAACTGTTTTGAAAACAAAGATTTTGATTCAGGTTGGGAAATATTAGAAAATTTTATAGATTCCATACAGTCATCAACCACAACATCATCATCGCTGCTACTAACAAACTCACATTCAGCTAAAGCTAATGCTACAACATCAACATTTAGTCTATTGTCAGCTCAAGACCTAGAAACAGCTCTTGATTTAACGGAATTTCAAAAACAACAACAAGAACAACATCAAAGTCTTAAGGAATTTTCTTTTTTACTAAAACTACAGCAAAAGGATTCTGTACAATTAGAGGAATTGGAAAGCTTTAATGAAAGTATTACAATATTCGATATACGTCATCAGAAAAATTTGCTAAAACGCCATAAAAATATTCAACGTTCAAAAACAGAAACAACCACAACAAAAAACTCACCCCTTATACCACCCTCTAACATCCCCACCACCACACCACTATATGTTGACACCTTTAATTATAGCAGCTCAGCTGATGGTGATGTAGATGGTGTTGACCCCCAAACACTAACAGCCAATATAGCTGCTGCAGCACAAGTTTCTAGCGATGTTGGCATTATACATAAACTATTTCATATATTCGGTTCAATATTCTCTTTGAGTCGTTCAAATTCAATAATTGATTTTCACCAGCAGCAAACGGACACCACACCAAAAGAAACAGCCGCAGCAGCAGGAGAAGACCATTTCGAATCCGAAGAAGAAGAACTAAAAGATATTGATAGTGATTTATTGCCATTGTATGAGCCGCATAGTGATTGTAAGAAATTGTTATTGAAAATATTTGAAGCAACTATGGCCATTTGCATTAAGGGCTATCAAAATGAAGAAGGTGAGTTATTGTCTATGAAAATATTTTGATATTTGTCTTCCTAGCATTAAGTAAAGTCTTGCTTTTGTTTGTGTCTCGTAAATGAAAATCTGCTTGCTAGTTTCTAATAATCTCAAGCTCTCTTCTATTAGTATATGAATGCATGTCGTTTGTTTTAGAACATCAAGAAGCCTTACAAGTCATCTACTATTTAGTAAGTTACTTCTAATGTGCGATTAGAACGTATTGAGGCAATATTGTATGTGGTAATAGTTACACTAGGCCACAAATTTAAATTCGAATTGGTATATTTATTTAAGTTTATTTCAAAACAGGTATGGATGTGCTATAGTCGTTTAAGCCCGACCTTGTGAAACCCCTCACCACTCATATCTGCTAAATTTTCTCATAGTGCCAACAATTTCTTAAGACCTATATATTAAAGCTATTTCTGTCATTATTCTTTATTTGGATTTTGGGTTAAATGTTGATCGATTGTTTTGAAATTTGGTAATTTGATTACTTATAAGCTTATACAAAAATTATGAGTTTCGATTTCGTCACCGCATTCAGTTCCGCTACGATCGAAAATTGGTATTCAACAAAAACGGAATCGAAAGAAAATTAAAACAAGTAAGAAAGTTCTAAAGTCGGTCAAGGTGTTATTTTTCCTGTATAAAGACAAATTGCAAATTGACAAGTTGCTAAATTTTGCCATCATACAAACATTTTCTCAAAACTTATATATTTTAGGTGTTTCCGCCATTTCGTCTTATATGAGAGCTAGGGTCAAATGTGGACTGATTATCTCGAAATTTGGCAAATTGATTACAGTTTTTAGAAAAAGTATGTGTGCAAAAAATAAACTTAAAATTTTCATTATATCAGATTTACGAGCGTTTTAGTGATTTTTGTCTCATTTAATGCGTTTTGACAGAAGAGTTTGTATGGGAGCTATGGTCAAATATGGACCGATTTCAACGAAATTTGGTACAGTGATTTTGGTTTACATAAGCAATATTAATTTTAAATTTCATGAAAAAATATTGATATTTGTGGCCAAAATATCAATACCGGGAAGTGGGACCTATGGAAGGTACCATAAATAATGGACCGGTTTTGACGAATTTTAATAGCCATGGTCCCACTGTCAAAAAAAAATGATCTGTGGCATCAAGTTATCATTAGAATTGCGACCTGTACTTTGATTACATGGTTTACATAGGGGTCCAGCCTGCCAGACGGACGGACTGACATCGCTAAATCAACTCAGAAAGTGATTATTAGCCTATTGGTATACTAAAATTTGGCATTGGCATTAGTATTGGTATACTAAAATTTCAGCACAAACTTTCCACCTATGGTGGTTAAGGGTATAAAAATAAATCGAAACACAGAATACCAAAATTGTCAAATGGAGAAAATTTCGATTCGAATCGAAATGCAGAATAGGCATTATCTTCAGATTTTCGAGTATTTGAGTGGTATTTACAAAAATTTTGACAGAAGAGTTTGTATGGGAGCTTAGGTCAAATATGGACCGATTTCAACGAAACGTTGTACAATGATTTCTATTTACATAAGCAGTGTTCAATTTCAATTTCATGAAAATAAACTGGAATTTGAGGCCAAAGTCTCAATTCCAGGAAACTAGACCTGTGATAGGTACCAAAAATAATGAACCTATTTTAGCCATTTTCAATGGTAATGGTCCCACTATAAAAAAGGTCTGTGCGAAATTTCATTAAACTATCTTTAGAATTGCTAGCTATGGTGGTAAAGGGTGTACAAAATTTGAGGTTAGAAAGTAAATTTGCTGTCAAATGATGAAATGTCATTAACGAAGCTGTCATCTTTTGACATTTATTTAGTAAAAAGTTGAAAAATGTTAACCATGGAACGCCATAATTTTAATTATGAAAATTGGCTGTTTGCAAAACTGAATGGCGTTCACAGGTTAGGTTAGGTTAAACAGGTGGTCCCTTTGTAATTCCTGGAAGGGAGAAAAAAAAGTAAAATTTTTAGTCTACCGTATAGGAGGCTCAGTAAGAGCCAGCCTAATGCACCAATAAAAGAGCCTATTTTACGAATGTTGATTTTCGAGATCTCTGATATATCGTGCAAAAATGGGAATCCCAAATGGAAGGTCCTATTATCAGCAAGGGCTGGGCAGTGACAGAGGAGATGAGTAACGGTTTCTTCCCCCTCAACGTTGTGACAACTTCTGCAGTAGTCGTTGTTTTTAAGATTAAGTCTTCTAGCATGTAAACCAATGTTGGACAAAGTCTCTCTAATTCTCTCATACTTCGTATTTTGCCTACCCCTACGGTTAGCAAAATTAAAAATCAGAGAGACTTTGCCCAACATTAATGTAAACCTATTATACAGTGTCCTGTGAGTACTGAAATAAGGGTGCGAAGTCTATGGCGCGGAAAGGTGACCAAGATTGCAGAACGCTTACTGTCGTAAGTTGGCCATGTACGTCTAGAGACCGAACAGGTCATTTCTGTGGACCAGTTGATCTTTGTGGACTTATGCCGCTCACACAAAATGTGGTTTCAAAATTTGTGAAAAGATTTGCGAACTTCTGCCGATTTGTTAGAGGTAGACCGAAGTCATATTCCATTATTAATAAATATTAAATCTCATATTTCTATATATCATTGGCATTAATAAAACTGAATTTGTTCAAAAAGTGCGGTTTAAAGCTAATTTGCTTTCTAACCTCAAATTTGTCCACCCTTTACATAGTCTCGTACCCTTTCAGCTATTAAATATGGATTTTAAAAACATAATAAAGCCATTTTTATCAACTACAATCCACAATGCCGTCGATCTAGTGACTAATATGATAAAAGTTGAGGAAAATTTACCCTTTTTACCCTATCACCAAATACCTTTCCTTTTATATTCACATCAAATCTAAATGCAATTTAATCATTTTCTATTCCGTTTTTACCCTCCAAAAGGACAAATTTCCAAAAATAACAAACTCTATTGCCCTATACAAAAAATGGACAATAGTGGAACAAAAACTGAACCGGACTGCTCAGGGATTCGACTTTTTTTTTAGCCATTAAAAAAATTTTAACATTAAAAAAAGAGATATGATGATCTCTAAAAGATTTGATAAAGACGATCCGACAAATCTGACAGTTTTGAGATAGTCTCTCGAATGGTTGCCCTACACAATAAATGGACAATAATGGAACGAAGACTGAACCGGACTGCTCAGAGATTTTACCTTTTTCTAGCCATTAAAAAAATTTAACATTAAAAAAAGAGACATGATGATCTGTAAATGATTTGATAAAGACGATCCGACAAATCTGACAGTTTTGTTTAGAGAGTCTCTCGAATGGTCGAATGGTAACAAGTGATGTAGCACTGTGTAAAAACGATTTTCTTAAGAAAAAAACACCATAACATTTTGTATTGTCGGTTAGTGCAGTGTTGAATTGAAAAATGAACTTGAGTTTATTATTGTGTATCTAGTAGAAAAAACATAAAAAAATAAAGTGCAATGTAGAATTTTCAGTTAAATAACATAAGTGTGGTCGGTCTATATGTAAACGCATTAAAGAGTAACTAGATCAAATTACCAATATTCCAGTGTGACAAATTGTTAAAAGAAAATAAAATTCAACCAAAAGGTTGGACACTAAGAAAATTGTTGCAAAAATACCTTTTAAAGTTTCTGAGGCAGCATTGACCCCTTTTGGCATCATGCTATAAGATTATACAGATCCTAAAGTTCATCATGGAATCTATTGCTTAGATATCTGAACCTGTAATTTTGGAAAATTGGACAGCGACAGAGAATGTGTTTCACGAATTCGGACGAGTCCTCATCTAGACATAGTCAGTAGAAGTCTGGAATACTAACATCCCACCTATTTACCCTAGATTTTTGGTTCCGCTAATATCCGGTTTAGGCCATAAAGTCCTAGAATTTCTGCAGGAAACTATGTTTTCCCATGTCCTTAAGGTTTCCTTACTGATTGAAGACTTAATAGTCTAATAGAAATGCCAGATAGGGGGAGCTATATCCGCCACTTTTTGACTTCAGTATTGGCTCGAGCCTTATCTAGCGCCTTCGTCAGCAAATTCGTTGTCGTTGTTGTAACTGTGTGACCTGCATTCAAAAATATGGAAATATGTCATTAATGTTCTCCAAAATCAGAGGAAATCCAGTCGTAAATGAACCGCCGGATTAATTTTCCATAGGGAATCAGGAGTTAGGAGGGTCGGGTTGCTATTTATTGAAAGAATTGCTGGGTATTATGTGGACTTTCTCCAAAAGTTGGGCAGGTGTTAAGTATTGTAGTATTAATTCAGGACCATTACGCATTAAGTCGACTACAATATCCAGATCTTAGTTGTGCCAGTAATACCCTAGTAGTTCTTGGCAGACTTCTATCATCCTCTGCAATAGGTGGGGAACGGTAACCAAGTATAACATTCAAGTGGTAACTAGCTAATGTTGATATTACCATGCTTTTATGAATGTCTTCCAGAGCTGCTTTGTATGAGGTGATATTGAGTGGCTGGTTTTTATGCTGTCTAATATCATTCTCATAGCAACGAAGGTCCTTACTAACATGTCGTAGAGGGGGATCTAATTCCTTTAGAAGGTGTTCGGATGCCCTCTCCTATGACATCCCAGAAGGAATTGCCTAGTTAGCATTTGGCTATGTTCCTTACGTGGTAAGACCTTCGTCGCGTCATTTAGATGGCTTTCTGAGGACATTTTTAGGAACCTGTTATTGTTCTGAGGGCTCCATTTTAACAACTCTGGAGTTTCTTTATCTTTTCCCCAAGTGCTGCCGGCTAGCGACTTGAGGACCGTATTCCTTTCGCGTAATTTATCGCAAGTTGCGGTGGCATGTCCTGACGCAGAGTATAAGCTATCGAATGCCACTCCCAATATTTTGGGCGGTTTTCGTCGTTATTCTTGCATCTTCGACTAAGAAATTCAGTTCCAGCTATACTTCCTTCGTCCATGTTGTCACAACACTTATAAGTTTATCACTACCCAATTTAAATTTGTTTAGCACTACATCAAGCGCTGTTTCACATTGATATCGCATAGGAATTTTGAGAAAATGTATGTAATTCTGTGTTACCTGGGGCCAAATTACCGCATTCGATATCGATCGAAAACTCAGACTTTTAAGCAAATATTGTGAAGTATACTTTAGGGATGTTCAAAGTTATTTCGATGCAAAAAGTTTATTGAAATTTGGTATCCATTTTGATTTGTTTTTAAAAACATATGGTTCAATTAAAACTCTTTTAATATTGTTCATCTTTTGGCAAACAAGTACAAACAAATGTAGTAAACTGTGCATCTTTTAAATAATTTAGATTATCCTTAAAGTATGCTATACAAATGTTTTCAAAATATCTAAGATTTCGATCGATATCGAATGCGGTAATTTGGCCCCTGGATCTAAAACTTGTATCACTTCTTGGTTTCTTCTTGGTTTTAAATCCTTAATTGTTATGACTTAAGTTTCTCTGTTCGCAAATTTCAAGTTGAGTGAATATTAGCTAATATTAGCTTAAAAAGCTAATATTCACTAATATTCATCGTAAGTTGGTCACCCTATAATACGAAATGATACCTTCACAAATTAGACTCAACGACCTACAATGTTAGAGCCGCATTTGCCCACCGTCGCACTATGGTATTTCTGCTGCAAAAAAGGCATTTTTTAACGTATCACTTCGCACAAATCTAATAATGACATTTTGTAGAGAGGAATCTGACAATGAAAAACCTGTATTTTTTCCTAAGATTTGGATATACATATATATATATATATATATATATATATATATATATATATATATAGAAAAAATCGGTTGAAGTCAGCTGAATATTGTGAAAGAAAAATTGATAGTAAAATGATTGAAATTTAAAGACTTATGCATCAAAGATATTTTAACTGGCAAAATGTACGTATCAATTTTATTTAAGCCTGAGATCTTGTTTAAAAGAAAAAAAAGTTTGTTGCATACGTAGTTTGTGAGATGTAAGCGCATTAAAATTGTCCTATAAATTTTCGTTGGAGAAAAAGTTAGTTAGCTCGGTTTACCTCCGAGCTCTCAGTATAATTAAATGAAGGCTTTTCTTTCGAATTAGCTAAAAAAATTCAGCAACTTTTGGCAATTTTTTAAAAAAAATCAAAATTAAGTAAAAAAATCGTAAGGAATATTGCTTATAATAAAAAAGCATTGCATACTTTCAGGCTTAAATTTTTAATCAAATTGCAGTTATTAATCCTAACATTAGTTCAAATTACGAAGTATCTCTATGAGTCTACGGATTTCAATAAAAATTAGTAGAGTTCTTTCTTGGATCAACTAATAGGCATGTGACGAATTTTACTAAATTTTATTGAGAAGTTAGCCTTATTCATTGAGAATAAAAATAAATGAAAAAATAGTTGTCCAAGGCAGGTACCCCAAGAAGTCGACGGATTTCAACCAAAATTAGTAGAGTTCTTTCTAGGATCAAAACATAAAAGTGTACCGAATTTGATCAAATTCTATTAAAAATTGCGGGTTATACATTGAAAAGGAAAATATATGAAAAAATGGGGATTCAAGAGAGGTACCCCAAGGAGTAGACAGATTTCAACCAAAATTATTAGAGTTCATTTTTGGATCAAAAAATAGAAGTATATTAAATTTTATCAAATTCTATTGAAAATAGCGTTTTATACATTGAGAATAAAAATAAATGAAAAAATGGGGGTCTAAGGGAGGCAACCCAAGAAGTTGACTTATTTCAACCAAAACTAGTGGAGTTCTTTTTTTGGGTCAAATAACAGAGTTGTGCCGATTTTCATGAAATTGCGGGTTATACATTGAGAAGAAAAATAAGTGATAAAATGGGGGTCCAAGAGAAGTACCCGAAGGAGTTGACGGATTTCAATATTTATTTAAATTTGTTGTATCTATATAAAACTAAATAAGTGTGCCAATTTCATCGTTGTAGGATCACTCCTTCTATTTTTTGCAGTTATATGTATGAAGAAATATCACTGTGCGTCAGTGTTAGCTGAATAAAACAATCGTAAACTTTTAGATATTTATATTGTAAATTTTCTTTCGTTCTCTCTCTTTACTTCACAATAGTAAATTTACTCGAAATATTAAGACTCCATTCTATACTTGCCAACATAAAAATGTTATTAGCTTCAATATAGTAGTTTTAAATCAACCATCTCTCGTGTTACATCAAATTAACTTAACTTATTACATCTACCATTCACTATCTCTATAATTCATAATTAAATAAGACAATCAAATATCTAAGGCATTTTTAAAAATCTCAACTGATAAAAAAAAACAGATCTTATCTTGGCATGGAAATGAAAATTGCTCAGAATTTAATTTAAATTAAATTAAGAGCATTTTATAATCTGCCTAATAGAGTCTAGTAAATCAGTTATACATACTTCGTATTATTTAGTAGTAGTACAACAAATTATTTGTTAAAATTTAACAAACGTTTTCTTTTATTATCATTTCTAGTGGAAAAAATGCAAAAACATTTGCGTAAACTTAAAAGTGCTATACTAACAAATGCCACCAATAACTGGGAACAGCATGCCGAAGATCATTCAAGAGAAAATACCGTTATACAAACATTGCAGTGTCTACTCAAAATAGCTGAGCTCTCGAATTGTGCCAATGATCCGGCCGCTGTAGTTAGTACAAGTATTTTAACCTCAGCCACAGAAGATCAAACAAATCTAAGCGAAATAAGACCACGAACTAGATCGTTTAATAGCTCACGTTTAGGTGGTGGTATCTCCTATAATTACCACCAGATCTGTACAACATTACCCACTAAAAATGCTCTATTGACACCCACCACACCACCACAAAGACCTTTGTCGGGAGACAGTTGTGAGGTGGATTATTTTTCAACACGAGCCTCTTATATTTGCGCCGATAGTGAATTGGAATTTAGTGAAAATGAACAAGATGATTTTTATCTAACGGCCGACGAGGGTTATGAGGCAGATGGAGAGATACAGGAAATTTCCGAAACAGATGGAGTTTCTGAGGTGGGTGAACTTTGGCATTCCTTTCAACCCTCGTCACGTTATCGTACTCATATCTTGCACGATGGCATATGTCGTTTAGTGGTGGACATCTTGATTGAACTTAGCCAGAAATGTTGTTTAAATCCTTCGGGCTGGTGTGATAACTTAGCTCAATTGATCAATCGTCTCTTTGTGATACGTGAATATTTAGGTGGTCCTTTATTTTTGCTTAAAGGCTTTGCGCCTATTCTCAAGTGTCATGATGTACGTTTAAGAGAGCTGCAGCAATGTATTTTGGAATTGATTGTTGACCTGAATTCACCGGAAGTTTTAGCCATATTTTTTGGTATACTTTCTTCGAAAAATCCACCAGTTGATATATTATTGAAATATATGAATTATATTTGTGCGAATACATTGAAGAAATGTCAACCGAGTGTGGAATTGGAGTTTCCTGTTAATATTGGTAAGTATTTTGCATTGGTAAGTATTTTATAAATTTCTGGTTTAACATTGCCCCAAAGAAGATTAATAACAAATTTTTAATTTTACACATGCCGGGAGAACTATTAAACTTTTGAACGAAAAGAAATGTGGAAAAATTAAAAATAACCTTTTAAATTAAATTAGAAAGGCGATGTCAAAATAAAAACACTCGGAGACCCTATGATCCATTGTGATTATTCCTTAATAGAGATAGAAAAGAGATATAGACGCTACAATTATACATACTTACTTAAGTAACCTATATTTACAACCTGTTAAGGTCAAAGTTCAAACATATATTAGAAATCCATGCGCTTCGATCTTTTGCACATATTCTTCAATTACGTAGGCCAAGTTTTGAAAGATTTTCCTATACTTTTCGAAGTTTAAGACGTCCTCTTTTAACATTTGGGGGACCGTTTTTATACCCTTCACCACCATATGTGGAAAGTTTATATTGGTCTGAGACATACCTTTTAGTATACCAATCGACTTAGAATCACTCCCTGAGTTGTTTTAACGATGTCCGTCCGGATGTCTGACCGGTTATCCATGTAAGCTTCCCGGAATAGAGTTTTTTGTCCTTTACAGCCACAAATTTAATAATATTCAGCACAAATATTGCTTATGATAACCTTAATCAGTGTACATAATTTTGTAGGAATCGGCCCATATTTGACCATACTCCCATATAAGACACATTCTTAATAGACGTTTATATACACATAAAAGCACAAAAACGTTTATAACTCTAAAGATAAATGTATTTGAAAAAAATGTTTAACAATTGGTCCACAATTGACTATAGCTCCCTTATCAGGCCCTTAGCCGGAAATGACATAAATCTCGAAATCTAATAGTGAAGGGTATGATATAGTCGGGCTTGACCGACTATAGCTTTTCCTACTTTTTATTCTAAATTTAGATTTTTCATAGTAATTGTTTTTTCCAGGAATTGGTTATTAGCCCGACGAATAATAAGCAAGAATAATATAAAAATAGTAGTAGTAGAAGCAGAGGTAATAAAAGTGTATTACGGAAGAAAAGTAGAGACCTATCTAGGACACCTGAGTCCCATTATAAAACCTACAACATTGCTCTGTTTACACTGTTGGATATCTTGAAGTTTCTCATGTAATCTGCTACCTAGAAATTTAAGTTTTTGAAACATAGGGCAGTGGCAGAAGATATGCTTAACAATTTCGTACGAATCCTTGTCTGAGAAGTCCTAAATTGCTCCATTCCACCTGTTTAGTCTAGAATTTGAGGCACAGTGGCCGGTTAGCATGCCTATGGATTTCCTTTGTTAGTTTAACTAAGACCTAGCAAAGACTTGGATCTACTTATATCTAAATTAGGCTATAAACTCCTAGATATTCTACAGGTCACCATGTTACGTCAGTTCTTTGTTGTTTCCTCGCAAATCCAAGACTTAATACTCATGTAATCTTGCCTGTAGCCTTGTCTTGCTGCTTCGAAATTTTGTTGACTTTAATGTCACAGTGACCAGGAAACCAACAAAGTCTTATATTGAAACTAGATGATAAGTCTATCATAACTAACCCTCATTTCATAACTAATTTGAATGTTATATTTAATTTATATTAATGTTTTGTTCTTTTAGAAAAACACACACGTCCGTGCCTATATCCATTTTAGAGCCATCTGTGAAGATCGAGTTGTCCTAAAAGAGCAGTTGCCTCCCCTTTGACTCTATCGGGTATAGCGACTTCCGGTTCTGAACTAAACAATAGCTTATTGACTAATTAATTTGTCATAGGTGACCTTAAGACTTGGTAGACTTCTAGTGAATACTTCCTTAATGAATAGATCCAAGGGGAATAAGAACAATATTACGTCCAAAGCTGACTGAGGAGTGCTTTTTAAGGCATCAATAATACCAATGTTATCACAGCGTCGAACCTTGCTTAGAAGACTTATAAATGTTGATATATAATTCCATTGAATTATATATCAACCATTACCTTTTACACTTAAATCGGACATGTTCTCGGACACCTTTTCCGTGTTCTTCAATTCTTTTCTTAGAAGAGGCCAATTATTTTCCTCGCGTAGAATTTCAGGGCAGTGGGTGGAGAATGACATATTGTTTTAATAACACTCACGTGGCTTTTTTCACCGTGACATGAATCTGAAACACTCTGTGTGTCCCAGAAACTGTAAAACCCGTTTTTTGTAACAAGTCTGACAATATTCAGAACACTCTTAATCATCATGTATTTTTTTTGTTAATGTTTTAAAACTCTATTTATTAGATTTTTACCCATTTTCCAATTTTACAGATGGCAAATGTGTCTCAACAAGCGATCTGGATGTTACCGAACATATCGAACGTATTCGTAATTACCATTTACACTGCCAAGCAAATACCCCATTTACAAGATCACCTTGTATCATACCCATCACTCATGCTCGACTTTGGAATCCCGAGGGCTTTACGATATCACTGTGGCTACAGGCTAAAGGTTCACATACCCACAAAAGTTCCAGTCAAATTATTGAAGATGATACGAGATCATCCAGCGATGTATATATGGTAAGTTCTTTAACAAAAACAACAATATCAGATGCTTATTTTAAAACTCCTTTTTCCTTTATAATTTAGAAAACTCATATTTTATCAGTGGGTTCAAATCAAGCTATGCTTAGCGTATACTTGAATAACAATCTTAACTTGACTTTTGAAACGTTCAAACCGAATGCTGAAATACCAACCAAATCTACGCAATTGGATGAATCATTTGATCTAAAACCCTCTATGTCTGTTAACGGCGGCACCCAAAGTCCAGAAAGTAAAATGAGCAAAACACATCAACATCATAACAATCATTTTATTCAAGAACCAACAGCATCTAGCTCGAATAATGCCTCAAATACAACTTCACCTTTTTCTAAAGCCTTCAAGAACACTAAACTGGCATTTCTTAATAGTTTTAATAATATGCATCTATTTAATGGTCACAACGAAACGGATGCCTATTTCGAGAGTACTCATATTGATTTAAAACAATACCGTCTAATGAAAAATAAATGGACTCACCTGACATTTGCTATTGAAATTCTAGCTGATGCCTTGGAGTTATGTCTTCTTATCGATGGTCTAGAACAATATCGTATAGCGCTGCCTTTTCGTAATATACGCGTTTTAACACGCACTCATGTATTTCAAATGATTGCTCTGGGAGATGGGAATATTTCAAGATCACCCAATACCACTACCTTTACTGAATCACGTTCCACACTAGATTGTTTTCCTATGCGTGTCTCTATGTCGAATCTAATGTTGTTTAATCGTACGCTTAACAGAAAAGAAGAAATCTTAAATTTAACTGCCATGGGTCCGGATTTTACCGAACTGACACAATGTCATGTGGCTAACTGGAAACCAAATTACGGATTTTTAAATAGCAGCAAATTGCAAACAGCTCACTTTTCCAGTCACATCGATTCGCTAAAGACATTGCGAGATTCAAGAGTTTTATGCTATAATGCTTCTCAGCCAGACATGGTCATGTGTTATGATAACAGCGTTGAGTTGGATAATATCACATACGGTATGTTTTTATTGGTAATAAATTTGTGTTTCTTTTAATTTGTTTACGAATTTTTGTATCTTACTGTATTTGTCAGGTCATCCTTATGGTGTAATTCATTATGGCGAACTTCTGCAAAATAGTTTACCTTCTTTGCAGACAGCTACAATTTTATGCGGAGGTTTATCCAATCTTTTGTATTTATTTGGCAGGGTATGTTATAATAAAATACAATTTAAATGTTTACATCCCAGCTAGCAATTTGGTGATTGTTGACGATAATATCAGCAAAATGAGTCTTTGGGATTCGTATAGATGATCAAAAACTGATTAATCAGCTTGGTGATTTAAAAAAGATTCCAAAAAGACTCCTTAAAACGCTTAGAAAACGACTAAGTTACAAAAGCACAAACAATTCTTGCAGAATGTGTGTAGTCAAAATCTTTTAGTGCAAACGATCCTAATACGACTGTTTTTTTATGTTACTTTAATCAGTTTGGTGATCAAAAAAGACAACAAAAAGACTCAAAAAATACTTTGAAAATTTTTTGAAAATTGTTTAATGTAAGTTATATTTATCTTGCAGGTTGTAGAAATCAGTTCGAACTCCTCAACCCAATCGATGGCTTTAGATATACTGCTCAACATAGCCTTTTCCGAATCACAACTATATACTGAATTTCAACGTAACGATTACATTAACCTCATCGGCTATGTTATTAAAACCGAAAGATGCACCAAAGATTGTCAACTACTCAAGAGTATTATTAACAATGCTTGTTCTCAACCTTTGATAACAAAAAAAGCCGATATCTTATTGGTTAATGAGACAACTATAGCTACCGTAGTATATCCAAAATTGTTCGTTGCTATACTACACAGATATTCGGATTGGCATCGTTCAGGTGCCGAGAACTCCGATGTATTGGACATGCTATTTCAGAGCATATTGGCGCTGACAAGAGAAAAACATCCACAACGTGACTTTAACATCGAACAATTCACCAAGGAGGGCTTAATGAAGGAATTACTGAATTTGTGTAAAGTTTATGTTATTGAATCGCCAAGTCCTGTGTTTATATCGAAAAAGGCAGCTGAGGCATTTGTTAATATAATATCTGTGTTTGCTGGATCGCCACCTAAACCTTGCTTATTAGATGAAATAATGAAACTATTGTTGCTTTTGCACAAACCCAGTGAATGTTATATTACACATGATAGGTCAAAGTTCTACTTTCTTTTAACTCCCGACATACCTATAAAAGATAAATCTTTAACTACAGCCGGAAATTTTGGTCGTGTAACCGCAACGCTTAAAAGAAATATGGCAAAGCGTAATCAAACTAATGGTACAAAGCCCTTAAACGAACCCAATACAAATTCCAATTCAAATTCTTCCAACAGTGATGTAGATGCTGCTCGACAAGCACGTATCAATCGTTTACGAAAACTACATAAAACTGTTTCTGCTTATCGAAGGCCTCTGGAAGAGTTTGAGGAAAATCTTGAAAATATGGCCGATTGTAAAAGACTTAATAAAAATGCTTTGCGTTTAGTAAATCCTATTGAAGCCTCTAAGTGGCGTTCTAAATTTAAGAAATCATCGATGCTCTCCGCCCCCAACAGCTCCATTAAACATGCCCATTCACATACGGCTTATAAAACACGAGCACTTGCAAGAATTTCTCCTCATCTTAAGCAATCGCCACAAAACAAACGCATTCAAAGAAAGAGAATACGTTTAAGCAGTGCCAATTCGAGCCGTTCTTTGGCTCAAACAGATGCTGAAAAACACATGCGCCTAGGACCTAGAAAATCTGATTCTAGTATACATTCTATGGCGGCTTCAATGAACATGGATTTTTCCGAGTGTCCAAGTTTGTGTGAGATTTTCAATTCGAAAAGTAGTTTGCAGCAAAAGAAATCCAAATTACTACATAAAACTGATAGCTACAGTTCAGTAGGGATAGCAGCATTGCAAAGCGGCTTACTGCTACTACTCAAAGACTTTCTCTGCCTTTTGCCGGACAATGATATTGATGATGTACTTAACCACTACATCAAAGTCGAATTCTTGCTAGTCTTAGCCAATCATAATAGCGCCTGTGTACGTTCTGCTGTTATTAAACTAATAAGTGCTTTGACTCAACGCCTATATCCGCAAGATATACAAGTTTGTCTAAGATCATTATACAGCCATCATTTGGCCAATCAACTGTCAATTGGTTATTGTGATAGCAGCATGTTTGAAGCTTGCCTTGAATGGGTATGCAACACCATGGGATCTTTAGACAAAATATTAAGTTGTGATATTAATCTGCGGTTACAAAATCGTTTCGGTCTAAATGCTTTGCTAGCAATTGCTTTTAAATCAGCTACTACAACTAACATTCAGCAGGAGTTTACGGAAAAGGCTTTTAAAGTACTTAAAAAACTTTATTTAGGGGTAAGTACATCAGTTTTTTTTTTACCTTACTTTTGAGAATTTATTGTAAATTTATTCATGTTTTTATTTCAAAGGATCCTGAAGAACAGCAGACGATTATTGAAGCTGGCCTAATACAATGCTGTGTTAAGGCTTTATATCATCTATATAGCAAAACTACAGCATTTAACATCAAAGCTGAGGAATCTATAGGAGACTTATTAACCACAATTGGTGAAATATCTCTTAAATCAATAGGTCACATCACAGTAAGTAATTAGCTTATTCTCCATTCCCATTCTCATAGCCTACACCACCACCCATTTTTAAATCTACTGTTCGACTTAGAATCACTTACTTTCTGATGGATTTGCCTTGAGTTCTGAACCAGAAAAAGTTGGCTAGGCAATTGAAACCACATGCCGACTTTTTAGAATCACATTCTAAGTCGATCTAGGTAACTATGACCACAAGTCCGTCTGAACAGATGTCTAAACTATTCAGAAATGACTGAAATCAGTCCTTTATTTTTGGTACCTTCCATAAGTCAGGTTTTAATATATCGAGCCCTTAGATTTAAATAATCCTAAGCGACATTCCGTTAAATATCTCTTAAACTATTAGAGATAGCGTAGTACAGTAAGCACATTTTTCATTCTTTCTTAAGTAGTTTTCGAATGTATAAAAATCTTTTCGATACGCTTATATTTACGAAAGTTATACGGACTAATAGGTTTTGCATACAATGGTGCTCAACTTTGGCTCAGTGTAGAGGCCACTGTGCTAAAAATAGACATGTTTTTAAAAATTGGTCTAACACTCCAACTACCCATTAACCGATTTTTGCATATTGCGCCACAATCCACCTGGTAGCTTAAAAGTTATTTAAGTAAAACTAAAAAACTTCACATACAATACTTTGCACCATAACTTCTAAACCATTTGGAAAAAATTTTATTAGTTTGTCGAAAGTAGCAAACTAGCAAAGAACAAAAATGTTATGCACCAAAACATTCCCCGTTTTTTTTTTTTATTAAGATTTTTTGTAGCTTACGATCAATATTTTTCCTGTCGCTTGCGATCATTTTAATCTAAGGGCTCGATATGTCTTAAAAAAAATGTTTGTATGATGAGAAAAATTAGATTAACTCGAAATTATAGAAAGAAAAACAAGATATTCTTAGTGGTGAAGGATATCATATATATATATATATATATATATATATATATATATATTTTCTTACTTGTTTCATTTGTTTTTAATAAAAAACTTTTACTTTTTATCCTTAAATAGATCGTCTGGGATATTATAAATATGTTGTCCTTCTATCAAGAAAAGCAGCCACAAAATATTATCAAAGGTTTTCGCTCTATACAAGCTAAACTACAATTGAATTGGTTAAATTCATTCTTTATCAAAACAAATGTTCCCTGGAGTTTTAAAGGTAGTTTAAATTCTTTAAAACTTTTATTTACTATCCTCTAATTTCCTTTATTCTTGACAGTTCATCAATTCCCCAATTTCTCCATGTCTGAGACCAAAACCAGATTGGAATTGTTAATCAATCGTTGCTGTCAATTTTATATGATCTTCGACGAAAAGACAACACCTTCCCACAATGAAACTGAATTGTTTAAGATGTTGGTATCCTATAGTATAGCAACTAATCAGCGTTGCAACAATTTCATAGCATGGGGCCTGCAACCCTCACAGCACAGAGATTTACGTTGTTTTATAGTAGATGCCTTATGGATATCCTGTAATGATGATTTTATGCCTGCCATCATATGTGATGGTAAAATGATTAAAGCTCTTTTGTGGCTTAGTCTATTGGAAGATTTAGATGAACCTATTGAACATTTGCAAGAGCTCTGTAAACGTTTAGGCATTAACGAAAACGATTCGACATGGAATTTAGAAAACGAATTGCAACGTATGGACTTGCATAAGACCAGCGAAGCGATAAAACAGAAAACCTCTTTGGAAAAGACCATTTATAGATTTGAATCGTTGGCACAAGGTAGCATAGAATCATCAATGATAACAACACGTAGAGTTGCGGAATTACAGGTTGGTTTTCTTTTACCTTCTTTATAATTTCCTAGAACACTCTTTTTGTTTAATTTACTTTCAGAATTCCGAACGTAAATTATTAATGAACCATATGAAGGATTATGATGATTCACACACTTATACTAAATGGTTGGAAATTGTAAGAAGACTGACACATGAGGGCGCTCCCTGGTTTAGCGAATATAATAGTGAAAGGTAAAATAAAAATGTAAACTTTTTAATTTAAAAACTTATTCAAAACTTTTTGATTTCTTAGGAAATTTTAAAAAAATTTTTGTTTTATAGGAAAGTTTTCATAAAATTAATTTTTTAAAGGAAATATTTCAAAAATTTACTTTTAAAAGAAAATTTTTCAAAAATTTACTTTTTATGGGAAATTTTTCAAAAATTTACTTTTTATAGTACATTTTTCAAAAATTTACTTTTTATAGGAAATATTTCAAAAATTTACTTTTTAAAGGAAATTTTTCAAAAATTAACTTTTTATAGGAAATTTTTCAATAATTTACTTTTTATAGAAAATTTTCAAAAATTTACTTTTTATAGAAAATTTTCGAAAAATTTACTTAAAAAAAAAAATTTCAAAACTTACTTTTTATAGGAAATTTTTATAGAAAATTTTTCATAAATTTACTTTTTAAAGGAAATTTTACAAAAATTTACTTTTTATAGGAAATTTTTCAAACATTTAATTTTTTTGGGAATTTTTTAAAAATTTACTTTTTTTAAGGAACTTTTTAAAAAATTTACTTTTTTTCAAAAACTTACTTTTTATAGGAAATTTTCAAAAATAAACTTTTTATAGGAAATTTTTCAAAAATAAACTTTTTATAGGAAATTTTTCAATAATTTACTTTTTATAGAAAATTTATAGGAAATATTTTAAAGGAAATTTTTTATAGAAAATTTTTCTTAAATTTAATACGAAATTTTTTAAAAATTTAATTTTTATAGGAAAATTTTCAAAAATTGACTTTTTAAGGAAATTTTTCACAAATTTACTTTTTAAAGGAAATTTTTCAAAAATTTACTTTTTTAAGGAAATTTTTCGAAAATTTACTTTTTAAAGGGAATTTTTCAAAAATTTACTTTTTATAGGAAATTTTTCAAAAATTTACTTATAGGAAATTTTTCAAAAATTTACTTATAGGAAATTTTTCAAAAATTTACTTTTTATAGGAAATTTTTCAAAAATTTACTTTTTATAGGAAATTTTTCAAAAATTTACTTTTTATAGGAAATTTTTCAAAAATTTACTTTTTATAGGAAATTTTTCAAAAATTTACTTTTTATAGAAAATTTTTCAAAAATTTACTTCTTATAGGAAATTTTTCAAAAATTTACTTTTTATAGGAAATTTTTCAAAAATTTACTTTTTATAGGAAATTTTTCAAAAATTTACTTTTTATAGGAAATTTCTCAAAAATTTACTTTTTATAGAACATTTTTCAGAAATTTAATTTTTATAGGAAATTTTTTAAAAATTTTATTTTTATAGCATATTTTTCAAACATTTAATTTTTTAGGAAATTTTTCAAAAATTTACTTTTTTAGGAACTTTTTAAAAAATTTGCTTTTTAAAGGAAATTTTTCAAAAATTTACTTTTTAAAGGAAATTTTTCAATTTTTTTTATATGAAATTTTTCAAAAATTAACTTTTTATAGGAAATTTTTCAAAAATTTACTTTTTAAAGGAAATTTTTAAAAAATTCACTTTTTATAGGAAATTTTTAAAAAGTTTACTTTTTATAGGAAATTTTTAAAAAATTTACTTTTTATAGGAAATTTTTAAAAAATTTACTTGTTATAGGAAATTTTTCAAAAATTTACTTTTTATAGGAAATTTTTCAAAAATTTACTTTTTATACGAAATTTTTAAAAAGTTTACTTTTTATAGGAAATTTTTCATAATTTTACTTTTTATATGAAATTTTCAAAAATTTTCTTTTTATAGTAAATTTTTCAAAAATTTACTTTTTATAGGAAATTTTTCAAGAATTTACTTTTTACAGGAAATTTTTCAAGAACTTGTTATAGGAAATTTTTCAAAAATTAACTTTTTAGAGATAATTTTCTTTCTAGAAAAAATTTTTTTAATAAATTTTATTTATAGGAAATTTTTAAAAAATTTACTTTTTTAAATATGTATAGAAATTTTTTAAAAATTTACTTTTAAACATTATTATTTTAATCAATGTTTAGATCATGGGAGTTAGATGACACCGAAGGACCATCACGGGTTCACACACGTCTGCGTAGATGTCATTTAGACCTAGATAAACGTTTCTTTATGCAAGACTATAATGAGTCCAACATAGCAGGTGTTGACACCTTAATACCAGCTACTAAACGTCCAGAATATTCACGGCCGCTGGACTATCTTATCTCCAGCTACAATCAACAATTAAACATATCATTAAATTCGCAAATACTTTACAATTTTCCCGCTAAATATTTACCGGTCGATGGAGAGATAGACGGCGAAATAATTGTTACCGATCATAAACTCTACTTTTTGGCCACATATCGCTGTAAATATTTTTATGTTAACTGTGATATTTCCAATATAACAGAGATTTGGCTAAAACGGTATCAGCATCAAGAAAAAGCTTTCGAAATTTTCCTAGACACAAATCAATCGCTATTCTTTTCACTGCAAAATCAAGAGGACTGGAAAATTATGCGTGATGTATTTTGCGATAAAATCGTAACACCTCCGGATCAGAGTAAAGTTCTATTGATAACACAACAATGGCGTGAAGGTTTACTAACCAATTGGGAGTATTTAATGACACTGAATCAAATAGCCGGCCGCACATATAATGATCTCATGCAATATCCGGTATTTCCTTGGATTTTATCCAATTATACTTCAGATGTTTTGGATTTAACGGAGGTGAAAAATTTCCGTAAATTACCCAAACCCATAGCCGTACAAAATGAGGAAAATGAACAGCATTACATTAACAATTATACGGTATATATTTTAAGTGATAATTTTAGAAATGTATTTGAATATTTTCTCTCTTTTAGTATATACAAAATACCATGACCAATATGGGTTCAATGATATTGAAACCCTATCATTTTAGTTCTCATTATTCTAATTCTGGAACAGTATTGCATTTTTTGGTTAGAGTACCACCTTTTACCAGCTACTTTTTGCGCTATCAAGGTATAGTACTTAATATTTAGTAAATGATAACTTAATAGTAAATATTTCCGATATTTTTATTTAGACAATAATTTCGATATACCCGATCGTACCTTCCATGCTTTAAGTACCACTTTTTGTTTGGCTAGTCGGGATTCTCCGACAGATGTCAAGGAATTAATACCTGAGTTTTTTTGCTTACCAGAAATGTTTGAAAATTTTGAACGCTTTAATTTCGGTTGTCGACAAAATGGCGAAAGAGTCGAAGATGTAGCCTTGCCTCCTTGGTGCCTCAAAGATCCTCGACTTTTTGTATTAATTCATCGTCAGGCCTTGGAATCGGAACTGGTTCGTAATAATCTTCACCATTGGATTGATTTGATATTTGGCTTTAAACAAACTGGTGAAGCTGCAGTGGAGGCAATTAATGTTTTTCATCCGGCGGTGAGTTATCTGCTTATATTTTGCTGTTAACAACAAATTTTTAAAACTTTTTGGTTTTGCTTATTTCAGACTTATGCTATGTTCTTGGATTCCGAAATTAGCGATCCTATTGAACGTGAAGCTGTAGAAACTATGGTTAAGACTTACGGCCAAATGCCGCGTCAGCTGTTCAAGGCCCCGCATCCACCTTCAAAGCCTTTGCAATATCAAAATGATAAGCAAATATTGGCTAGTGTTCGTGGCCTTAGATGGGGCATTTATTTAGGTTCTCCCCAACTGCCCGAGCCCACATTAGGCAACACTCACAAGTTATTAGGTGCTGAATACTTACTGTCTTTCAACAACACCAATGTTGTATATGGTTTACCGGCTCGGTCGTGTGTTATGCAAGGCGCAGAAACGGATACATATAACGTAATTTCATGGGGTTACGATGATCGCATTGTTCGCATTCAACCTCTCAATAAATTAAATGCTAAACCCAAAAATCTACTCTATAATAGTACTTTTGATGATATTACCGCTTGTGGCTGTGATTCTAACTCGAATCAATTATGGTTTGGTCATAGTTCCGGGCGTATATCCATCTATAAATGTTCTAGTATAGAGGCGAGTCAGCGTACGGGTAAAAGTCGCCAAAGTTATGTTAAAGGACTTAAAATGTCTTACAACTCAGCATTTCGTAAAATTACTAGTAAAGCCATAGATTCAGAAGGGGATTTGACCTCATCTACCATATCATCAAATTCTTTAAATTTAACTGAAGCAGCTGCTTATAAAGAGGGTGCTGATTTAACCTGGTCGGGACCAACAGTATTAATAAGACATACAGATGAAATTACTTGCATAGCATTGTCGGTGGACTTTAAAATATGTGTAACAGCCGGAAAGGATGGCATAGCTGTAATATGGGACTTAAATAAGTATGTTTAAATTTTTTTATAATTTATATATATATTTTTTTATAAATTATTTTTATTTTCCAGTTGGACTTATATCCGAACTATAGAGCGACCAGCAGAAATTCATCATTCTCCCATAACATTACTTACCATATCACCAACTCTGGGTGATATTGTTACAGTCCACTCATTGCCTCCACAACAGCCTGCCACATCTTCGGACTCTAATGTCCAGGAAAAACAATATTATTCATCTGCCGCCGCCGCACCACCACCGGCGGATGAATGTTTTGAGGTTACCGAAGAGAATCTTGATGATTTCGTCAATGTATCCATAAATCCGAATGGCAAATCTATTTTACGTTTACACTCAGTCAATGCTCGTTATGTTCAGCACAATGTTCATGAGGATCGCATCATGGCTGTTTGTTGTTCGTACATAAAAGAGGGTGTAGGTGTTAATGTCATTGCCACAGCTGTTGAAGGTGGTATTGTGCGCTTGTGGTCTAGTTGGAATTTAAGTTTTATTGCGGAAATTGTTACGGGCATATCAAATATTAGAAGGTGAGCTGTATAATTATATTGCATAAATAATATATAATAAGACATTACAATGCATTAATAACATATTATATTGATATTATAATGTTATAACCCACAATAATATGATTATGTATTTTAACGCATTACAATGCGACTATTGTGCATGTAATATAACCCATTAGACTTAAAACAATGATAACATATTCATATTTTTCTTAATTTCTAGCCTGACATATTCAACACATCAACATTTGGTGGTATTGACAGAACAATCTCATATTCAAGTTTGGGAAACTAAAGGACTGTGTGGTAATTCACCGAAATTTCCACAAATTGCTTATAAATAAAGACTTATGAAGTTTTAAACAAAATCTATATCATTTTTTTGAAAACAAACGATCAATTAAGAAACATAATACATATATATAATTACAATTAAACATCATTTACAATAATTTAAATTTTATTAAGCAATCATTATAGCATATTAGAAATGGATCATAGATACTCGTAAAATTACTTTATTTAGTTGTTAAATACAAAGTAAGATATATACTTAAAAAAAGCAAAAAAAAATGTAAATAAATTAAGAATTTATTTTTTGATAATGAATTGATTGAAAAAAAATGAAAAGCGGAATTAATATTAAAACAAAAAATTAAAGAAAATATACGTTATATATTTTGAGCTAAAGAGGAAGAGGTAACACTATATACAATAACATTTAATAACTCTTAAATTAAACTAAACAAAAAATTAAGGGACACTTTAAACTTAATAAATTTGAAGTAAATTTTTAAGCCTTCCAGGGAGGCTTAGAGTGACAATGTCTTTTCGCTGACTTTTCCAACTTAGACTTTGAGGTCAATGCCAAAATTTCATCTAATTTATCGAAATCGGTAGGAGATTTTGAAAGCAGCTAAATTAACAAAATTCATTAAGATTTTCAATAATTAATTTACCAATTTCCAAAACTTACCAGTTCTATGTAGGCCTGCAATCTATCCATGGGCGATGTTTCTTGTTTTTGCATTAAATTTAAATTATTTTCTTTTTTACTTGATTTTGGCGTTTCGTATTCGAGCTGTTGATTGTATATGGCTTTATTGTGGGTTTCATTAGTGTCGGGTGATGTAGCATCATGATCGGTATCATTGTGAGTTGTACGTGTATGATTGTGGGGCGAAGTTAGAATTTCCAAAGCCTTTTGCCATTGTGTTTCCATAACATTATGTAATTTTTCGGCAATGTCAGCCCGTTTTGATTTGTAAACATTAAGTTTCATTTCCATATTATCGATTTTTTTCGAAGCATTTGCCAATTGTATGCGATACAGCTCAACTTCTTCGTTGTGTTTTTCTTGAAGTAAATTCAATTCCAATTCGTTTTTCTCATTTATTAATTCCAGTTGCTTAACAGCACGTTCGGCAATTAAACGTTCTCGTTCTCTGGCTTCAGTTTTAAGTGTATCTTCGGTCTTGTCTAATTGCTCTTGAAATTCTTTGAGTTTTTGTGCCACCACATTTTCAAGCTGTTGCTGATAGTGAGACTTTAAGTTTTTTTGTTGTAACTCCAGTTTTTTTCTTAAAGTATTCTGAGCATTTAAAATTATTAAATTGATTAAAGCTAATCGTTATTTATATATAAACAAAATTCTTTTTCCACTTACCTCATTCTGTGTTAAGTGTGCTAAAGATTCCTGCAATGATTTTCTTTGTATATCCAAATTATCTGCTCTAGTCTTTTGTTTTTGATGATATTCTTGCAACATTTCTTTTTGATGTTTCAATGTCGTATTTTCCTTTTCCAATTCCTCGCAATGAAGTTTTGACTATTTAAAAAAAATAATTAGAAAAAACTATATTATTAAACTCACGGTGTCTAAACTACCTTTTCATATAGATGTTCGGACTTTGCATATTTATCCCGCAATTTATGCAACTCGTTTATGGCCAATTCCTCGGATCTTTTACATGCATGAGCTTTTATTTCTAGTTCCTCTATTTTTTGCTTATATTGATTGCAAGACTCATTAGTTTTTCTTAAGAAGATTTAAAAGAATTTAATTTTTTGTATGGAAAAAAAATGTTTAAAGATAAGTTTTAATATTTACCTGGTACAATTTGAAAGTTCTTGTTCTAGTTTTTCATTTTTTTCTTGAAATTTACTTGCCAAACTAACTGCTTGTGCTAGTTCCTTTTGAAGTGTTTCCAGTTTTTCATTAAATTGTTTGCGTTGTTGTTCGGATTCTTGAAGATTTTTTCGTACTTGTTGCAATTCTTGATTTAGGCTATAGAAAAATTTGGAAAATTATTACAATGAAAGAAGAACACTTTCACTATTAAATAATGCTAAAATAAATTAAGCATTTAACGCAACTACAAACTATATTCGAAGAACTCCATATATTTCTACTAAGTGAAATGACGTGGTATGTTTTTTATTAAAGACAATTTCATTATATATTACGCAAATGCTCTGGGACATTCGTTTCTTCGTACAGGAACGTCTAATTTATTTTTTTTAATTGAATAAAAACTTACAATTATCTCATGTAGTTCCAATACCGCTGTTTCACAAATTAAATTAATGGAAAATATAGTAAGTTATCAACAGGTGAAATATCTTTTGCAGTCTAACAACTTATCAGGGCTACAATATCCTACGAAAAACTTGCTCGTGTTACGTCAAAGAGTTCTATGAGATTGTCACAAAGGTGATATACACATACATATGTAAAACTAAAACGGAATGAATCTTTCAACAACTATAGGGCAATGGTTGGTCTATCAAGATTACAATTTTTATTCAGAATCCTAAGATTTACGATTCCTATATTCGCAGAATTAAAAATATACATTTGATATCTAAAACATCATATTATAGGTAAATACCTTTTATTTTCAATTTGAGCATTATTCAAAGCATCATCTTTGGTCCGATCAACTTCTATGGCAACTGACAACCTTTGTTGATACTCGAGTAAACGTCCTTGTAATTGTCTAATAGTTTTCTCTAAATGTTGCCTTCTTAATTGTTCCTCTTTTAAATTCGATTGGGAGGAAGTTGCTATGGCAGTAGCCTGACCACTTTTTCCCCAAATTTCACTTAAACTAATTAGGTTATTATCTGCTTTAGACATTTGATAATAACTAGATGTTTGCATCTTCTCCGGTGGTAACGTGTGCATGGTGCTGGGTAATGAGTTTCCTTGTGTTCGGCGGTTTTCATTAAATTCTATATTCGACTGTAATTGTTGTCCCATATGAAGGTAATCATCGCTGTGATGTTGTTGCCAATTTTTGGTGGCATTTGACTGAATACCGCAATCATTTGACAGGAAATTATCAATTTCGAATAGCACACCATCCTCTTTATCACATGTATTCATCTTTTTCGTGGGTGGCTGTTGCTCTTTAAAAGACGTGTTCATATATTTTGGCGTAGAATGAACCATACCTACTGGATCTCGATTAGCTTTGCTAGGACCAAATTGGGTTCTTACCGTATTTGTTGAAATGCTGGAAATGTCCGATGTATTGTCTACATATGGCATTTCCGCTCTTTCCATATTGTTCAAATGAGCATTGATATTGTTAAGTTCAGCCTTCCTGGTGGGTGGTAGAAATTGATAAACAGATGTGGTAGATGGCGCAGCAGGAGGTGGCATAACCAAAGCATCCTTATGTTTACAACTAGCCAAATCCATGGCCTGAAATTCCCTAGTCAAATCTCTTCGTGTTAGCTTATCTTGATATTGTCGTTCCAAAGTTCCCAATTCTTGTAAACTAGTAAATTGCCTTCTTTGCAAAGTCCTCAAGTCGTCATGCAAAAGTTTTTCCTCAGCGTTGTTTAGATAATAGTTGGGTGGTATTAGGAGTAGAATATCTGTATCATCGGAGTCACTCATTCCCAGTTTTTATCAAAATATAATACTAATTCATTATGTTACTAAACTATAGATTTAATTTAAAATATCACAAAATCAATTTTTTTTCATTTAAATTCAAATCCAAACAGCAGCTGCATTTCTTAATAATCAATGTTGTCGATCAAGCGATTTTAAACTAAGATTTTGTTTATGTATACAAAATTCAAATGCTGCCACATTTTTAAATTTATAACTTTACACAGTGCAAGATTCTTTTCAATAATGTCGGTAGATCTTTTTTCATGTTAGCAATGTCATGACAGTTGTAGGCGATTAATTTTGTTAATTTTAGACATAATTTGTTATTTTAACATGTTTTTCTAAACAACATTGTTGTTGTTACATTCAGCTTTTATGGAACTATGGAAATTCCCTTAATATATATATTTTTTCTAAATTAAATTTTTTAATATTATAACAGTCTACATAAATTTAAATATCACTTTGACAAAAAACAAAGCTACAAATTTATTATGCTTTAATTCATAGTCACTTAAATTACCTACCAATGATATATGCATACAAAAGAACAACAGATCTCAAAGCTCTTCAACATGCTCAAAACAAGGCATTAAAAATGGTCTTTAATATTTCAAGGCTACATCCAACATTATTATTATATAAAGACACATGTAAAACAATCTTACCTAATAACGGTCTATATAAAATGCAACTATTAGTATACATATTTAAAGCTATACATAACCTTGGATTTCATGCTATAGAATTTGCAATAAATCAAACTAACTATAACACTCGGAATAGTTCTAACCTACAAGTCAAAAGATGTAGACTTGAAACAACAAAACAACGAGTTGGTTGCTCTGGGTTCAATCATCTTCCATCACATTTGAAGGATATACAAAGAATTGCTACGTTTAAAACATCGTTAAAACGGTACTTACTTGAACAAATTGAAATGCTTCTATGTATGTAATTGATTATATATAAAAAAAAAAAAAGAAAAAAAAACTCGTTTAAATCTTAACTTATTTTTCCTTAAATTTGTATATTTTTTCTATTATTCTAAATGTATATAAATGCTGTCAATTCACCCCAACTATGTCCGAGAGGCGCGGGGTACTTTTCTTAACTGTTATCATGAATTTTGAATAAAAAAAAAATAAAAACTCAGATGTCTTAGATACAGTCTTAACCTTAGAAAGATGGGAGAAGCGAAAATCTAGATTTGTAACAAGTCAAATGACCCCTGTCCGTCTTTTTAGTGCTTTTATCAATCAGTAACTATTGACCAAAAATTGCCATAATAATCAAAATTTATGTTTTTGTTACTCGGCAACTCCGCTGTCATACTGTGTGAATAACTATTTTCAAAGAAGAAGAAGAACTGAATTCACTTTAATTACTTAAAGTAAACAACTAATTTCATTATTTTAGTAAATAAACAATAATTTTAAACAAATGTCCTCTACAATTACAATTAATAAGTTATTAAAATGGTCGAACGAAGGAGGAGACAGTAAAAATTATATTTATGTTAAAATCAAGTGGGAAGATGAACAAATTTGTGTTAAAATTTTGGATTCCGAAAGTACAAAATCTTACCAAGGGCAAGTGACTGTTTCGGATATGAAAACCATAGCTTCTGAATTGGACATGCCCTACAATGATTACTATGAAGAATTACGTTTAGCATTATCAACATACTTGGCTTTACCTGGTTTTTATTATAAATTATTTGACGACGATGATGGACAAATGTTCAACATTTGCAAATCACAGCCTGATTCAATAGCAATAGTATTTTCAGAAATAAAAATTAAAGAAGTTCGTAGCAACAATGAGTTATTAGATTCCGCTATTGAATTATTACAGCAACAGGACAAATCTCTTAATGATCGTGTCCAAAAGGCTCATAAGTTCGACGAACATTCTCGAGAACTTTTGGATGACTATCGGCTGTGTGTTGAAGAAAAAAATGAATTGGAGCGGAAATTGTTAAAGAAAGTAGCAGTATTATTAAATGCAAAGAAAGATAAAATAGCTCAGCTGCAGGAACGTTTAAAGCGATATGAAGATCTAGCAGATAATGATAACAATGACTCTGAGGAAAACGAAGAGGTCCCACATACAAGTAAAAAGAAACGTTTAGTTGTTATGGATAGCGAAAGTGATGATGATGAATATATGGTGGAAACGCAGCCTTTGACGTTACCAAACCAGGATAACAATGTGACAAATATGTAATTTTAAAGTGTACCTTAAAATGTAAAGACTATATTTTTATAAAAATTATTGCCCAAATCTTTTAGGCAAATCAGCTTGCCGTGTTTTCTTTTCTCTTTAAAAGTCGTTACAAACGCATCATAAGTAACGTTTAAAATACATACTTGTCTTAAATGTAGATCTGTTGAGTGAGATTTTTTATTAGCTCTAAAATTATCTCAGCCTTTGAGGTCTATAGTTGAAGGTGTCATACTGAACCTAACCTGTTGTCCAATCTTGGAAAAAATTTTTGCTTGTTTAGGCCTTAAAAGTGTTAGCTCAACAGTTCCTTCTTATGTCTCTATGGTTTAAAACCCACTACAAATGCCTAATCAACTTTAAAATAAATTCGTTGCGAGATCTTTGGCAATGCTAGACCTCTGTATCTCAATTCTAAAATAAAACAGTTCGAATTTGTATGCTTAATATTTTCTTTCGAATCAAGATACAGAGTAACCTCCCTGCTTTAGTGAGGACATTATACCCATCTAATTATGTCCATGTTAAGATAATTTCTATAACAGACTTTATTATAAGCAAACGTACATATGTATATATATTAAGGTAAAAATGAAATAATCTATTACTGCTTTTTAACGCCCAGCATTTTAACAACTTCTTCTTTGTACTTATTCAAATTGTACTCATTTTCGCCTTCGTTTACCAACTGTTCAAGGCTTTGAACAAAACTTTCGCTAGCTTGTAACTTAGCAGTACCTTCGGTACCTTTGCCCCAGTTTAGTATAGTTTCAACTGATTCTTTTGATTTGTTACGTTCATATTTATAATACTCCATATCAGCTTCGGCTTTAGTATCTTCCCAGGGTTCGGTCACAAAAGATTCGTGATAACATGCAGTTAGTAAATACATGGCATATTCATAGTTCTGTTTACGCAATGGACAACGGTCTGCCACGATAGTTAAAACATCGTTTTCACGATTATAACGTTCACCTACCAGACGCAAAAATTTATCTTTAGCATGTTGATCAAATTGTAGATCGGATAATTTTAAAGCAATAGTAACACGTCGAGCCTCGGGATTGCGTATGGTTGGTATTGCTTGACAGTAATCTGTGCTCACAACATCAACTGGAAAATGACGTTTATATTTTTGCTCATTTTCTAAGCCTTTAGGCCAAGGAGTACAAAACTTTTTCAAAGCTTCGCATTGTTGTTTAATGGCCAAAGGTGTTAGATGAAGAAAATTGGGTATTTTCATCAATTCGGCATTGGCATATTTGGAAGGAGGTGCAGCACCTTTTACTGTAAAACCTTGACGTATGGGTAAGGGCACTGATGCTGGATGAAAAGATCGTGGCCCTGGCCACACAGCAGTCCAATCTTGGTCTGTAGCCATTTTTAAAGTACGTGGTGGCATAACTTCAGGTTTCTTATATTCCCGTCTTTTAAACTGGCGCTGCTGGGTGGCCCTTAAGTTTAGAACGCGAAACTCTACAAAGATAGTACATATATGTATTTTATTGGAATATTTTTGTATAAATTATTTAACTAACCTTCATCATTATCGCCCTCATTACCGGCAGGAGATGTTTGCGTGCTCAGAAATCTCAATGGCTTGATACTGTTTCCTTGGCGTATATTACGATCCAACATACGAGATAACGAAGTCATATTAAGTATTTGCTTATGATTTCTGTAATAATTTATATTTTTCGAATTCAATTTTTGTATTTTTCAGCTAATTATACTCGCATGTCATTACGAAAGAAAAAATCGTATTATTTACCTCAATCAGCTGTTTGCTACACAGCATTTACATGGGGGTATAAAACGTATTAGAGAGTAGAGCAACGAGTTTGTCCCGTTGTAGTCAGAGTTCCTTAGAGGATAGATGTCCATGCTTTTAATTCTACAAGTTGACATTTCTCCTTTTAGTATTTCTGTCAAACATGCCTTATTTTGTTGTTGTTTGACATGAGAAGATCAATGTCGCAAACTCCAAATTGGAAACAGAAAAAATTTTTGATTTTGCTGCATAATCCAAGGTATATATGCCTTGGCATAATCTAAATGTAGTATTACTGCACAGAGTTGCAAATTAGGGATTGTTTGGAAATTAAAGTTAGGAAAAATTACAACAATGTTTTTTTTCTGCAAGTATGATACAAATACTGTTAACAAAAACTGTTAATAACATAAATTTTACCGTATCCACAAATTGCTTTTTTATCTTGCAGCTTTGTTTAAAGTAAATAAATGTATTAACAAGTTTTTTAAGTATAATTATAGAGGTTTCCAAAATATGTATATAGGTAAGTAACAAATTTGTTTATTTATCTCTTAAAACATATGAATATTAAACAAAATAATTATAAAAATACACTGGATATTAACATAAAATTAATACACACCCTACAATTAGAATAAAAACACATGGGAGTATGATCATGCATATAACTCTTATAATAACCGAAAAATCAACCTTTAATTGAAATGAAGCTATATGGAAATGTCTTTTAAGACCAACCGGATCACAAAAACCACATGTTCAATTTTAAGACTAACATGGCCAACTTAATAGTAAGCGTTCCGCAATCATGGTATCCCTTGGACACCGTGGACTGCGTAACCTAAGCTTAACCCACACAGGGTTCTATGTTTTCGTGTTACATGCTAGTAAATTCAATCTTCAGAGCTATGACTAATGTAGAAGTTGTCACATCGTTGAGGTTCTGTTCAGGGCATTTTATTTGTTTTACTATTTTCTGCAAGATCTTTCTGAGATCTCAAACATTAATATTCATAAAATAGACTAATTCCTTGTAGCATCTGAGTGAGTCTTATTAGCTCAAGAAACGTTTCTTTTCTGCCCCTTATAGGTAACACCATTTTTGGAATTTGAAAAGCTATTTGTATATTTATACATATTTGTATATTTATCACCATAGTGTAGAATAAAAGACTGATGTTTCTTTGTTAGATGTCAAAATTAGAAAAGAAACTTTATTTTTTAATTTCTTTTCCTTATCCACTACTTATGAGAAGTTCGCTTTTTGTGTTTTTGCGAAACTTCCCTAACTTAACTTAATTTAGCTTATCAGTAGAAATATGAATACAAAAAAATATCTGGTTAAATTTGTTCACACGCTTAAAATGCAGCGTTAACGAAATTTTAATTCACATATGCTAGTGTTTAAAAAATAATAAAATAGAGAGTTTGTTTATTTTAAAATATTAGGTTACATCAAAAAGTATTCTAAAATTAAATGAATAGCCAAAACGTTTCACAATTCTTTAGATACTGACCTGACTTAATCTAACGATTTATTTAAAAGAGTGAAATGTTTAAACGATATTGATAGATACACTACACCCCCAATCTTTTAGAAAGATTTCATAAATTTTTTTTTTTTTTTTAAATTTTAAAATTTTGAAATCAAGTTATTTTTAGTTTTAATATTATGTTACAATAAAAATTTTTTTTTTTTTTGTTGGTATGTACTATATTTATTTCTTATTATATTTCTTAAGTAGATTTTTATGTATAATTTTAGTTTTACCATTTATTTTTAATTCTACGTTTACATTATCTATATTTATTATTTCATATGGGCCATGATATGGTTTTTCATTTTTCTTCCTATTTTCTATTTTTATTAAAACTAAGTCTCCTATACTTATGTCTATGCTGTTTTTATTTTTCTCCGAATCTAGACTTCTTTTTAATTTTGTTGCTTCTATTAATTTTCTTGCATTTTCTAGCGAATTTTTTAGTCGTATTTTTAGTTCGTTAACGTAATTGTCAAGGTTATAAATTCCGTCATTGTTTGTAATCTGTTCACCTGGTAAGTTTGGTAGTTTACCAAAAACTAGTTCAAAAGGTGAGTATTCTGTATCAACGTGAGGTGTGGTATTGTATGCAAAACAATAATATGGAATCCATTCATCCCAATCTTCGTCCTGCACAAATGATAGAAAATATTCATTCAACACTCGATGATTTCTTTCTATAGTGCCAACCGTCTCGTGATGGTAAGGTGTTGAAAAACTTTGTTCTATGCCAAGTAGTTTACATATTTCCTTAATCAATTCATTTGTAAATTCAGTACCTCTGTCGGATTTTAATGTTTTAAATATACCATGTTTCAATATAAGATTTTCAACTATTCCTCTTGCTACTGCCTTTGCTTCTTTTGTTTGTAATGGGCAAGCGATAATGTATTTTGTTAGCTCGCATTGCATGGTAAGTATATATCTGAATTTTTCTGATGGACGTAGTGGTCCTACTGTATCAATCACAATTGTTTCAAATGCGTTTGTAGGCGTATCTGTAACGTTTAAGGGTTCCTTGGTATGTTTTACTTGTTTATTCCTTTGGCAGAGATCACATGTATTTATATAGTCTTTTACTTTTCTTGTCATGTTCTTCCATATATATTTCTTTTTTAATCTCAGCAAAGCTTTTCTAATACCGAAATGACCTCCACTTGGACTTTTGTGGTATAAGTCAATTAATTCATTTTGTTTTATATTATCTTTTATTTCTTTTGGCCTGGTATAGAGTAATATTTCTACATTATTATACTTTCTATTTAATATATTTTTCAATTTCTCCGGAGTTATAATTTCAAATATGTCATCGTCTCTGCAGAGAGCAAATGTTTTACATTTAGAATGGCATTTTATTATATATGTGAGTTTCTCCAGTAAGTTACCTAAGTAAGTAGGATTATCGCTACACATAATACATATTTGATTCATTGAGTCATTTTCCTCTATAGTTATTCTTTTTGTCGACTTTTTATTTAATATAAATTTAATTTTTCTTGCATGCTTAATATCCTTTAAAGAAGTGCAATCCCAAATTGTGAGTTGATCAGGCTCTTTTGAGGTTTTGCATTCTGAGGCCTTTATTTTGTTCTTTTTTATATCATTTTTAGTTTTGCTTCTTGTAATTGCCAATGTTTTCTTTATACTTGTATCATTTTCAGTCGGTATTAGTTCTTTTAGCAATGACGAGTCCAATTTGATTCGTGATAATGCGTCGGCATTAGTGTTATCTTTTCCTTTTTTGTAAACAATGTCAAAATCATAGTCTGACAATTCAAGTCTTATTCGTGTCAATTTGGATGAAGGATTTTTGTGTGAGAAAAGTGCTATTAATGGTCTATGATCCGTAATTACAGTAAATTTTCTACCATATAAATAAGGTCTAAAAAAATTTATAGCCCAATGTATTCCTAACAATTCCTTTTCTATTACGGATCTATTCTTTTCATGTTTATTTAGAGTTCTACTCGCATATGATATCGGTAAATCCTTCCCTATTTTACCTTGTGATAATACAGCGCCAAGAGCAAAATTAGATGCATCTGTGGTTAGTACAAAATTTTCATTAAAATTTGGATACTGAAGTATGGGAGGATTCATTAACTTTGATTTAAGCTCTTCGAAAGATTTTTGACAGATTTCTGTCCATTCAAACTTTACATTCTTCCTCAACAATTTGTTCAAGCATTCTGCTATTTTAGCGAAATCTTTAATAAATCGTCTATAATAATTACAAAATGCTATAAATCGCCTTACTTCATCTGCATTTGTTGGAATTGGATAATTTTTTATTGCTTCAAATTTTTGAGGATCTGGTTTGATACCTTCCGAAGTTATTAAATGTCCAAGGTATATGACTTCATGTTGCAGAAAACAACATTTTTTTGGGTTTAGTTTAAGATTGTATTTTTCTAGTCTTTCTAAGACCTTTATCAAATTATTGTTATGGTGTTGTATGCTACATCCAAAAATGATTATGTCATCCACATATATAAATGCTTCTGACTCCAAGCCTGAGAGTGCTATGGTTAACATGCGTTGGAAACTGTTAGAAGATATTTTTAAACCAAATGGTAATCGTGTGAATTGATAGTGACCAGTTGGAGTTGAAAATGCTGTATATGGTCGAGATTTATGATCAAGTTCAATTTGGTGAAAAGAACTTGTCATATCCAGTGTTGAAAAGTATTTAGCTCGACCTATTCTATCAAGAATGTCATCCAGTCTTGTTAATGGGAATTTATCGTTTACAATTTTATTATTAAGTGATCTAAAATCCACCACCAGTCTCCATTTTGCTAAATCAGTTTGTCCCTTTTTAGGAACTAGAAGGAGTGGCGAATTGTAAGGGCTAATCGATGGTTCTATTATATTATCTTTAAGCATTTCTTCTATTTTTGAATTTATTTCATTTGTATGGGTCTGTGGTAATCGGTAATTTTTTATATAAACTGGATTATAATCATGCAACTCTATATTTTGTGTGTAAAAATTATTTGTAGTTAATTCTTCATCCTCTAGATGAAATATATTCTGAAATCTGTTAATAATAGAAAAGAGTTTATCTTTATTATCATTGTTGTTACTTTTGTCTAATGAGAGACTTTGTAAAATTTTATCAAAACGAGAGGGATCTTTTGTTTGATTGTGTTTCTTTTGGAATTGTAGAATCTCATACTTGTGTAATGGTACTACTTGAATTTTTAAATTCTCTATTACTATATCCTGTTCTGTTGCATTCAGCAACTTTATGTGTTTGTGTCCTTTCGCAGGTACAATAACATTTGCTAAATAGACGCCTTCCGTTATTTCTCTACTCTGTATTAAACTGTTTTCTTTTATATTCAAGTTAAATGGTGTTATTATTTCTGTTCTTGCTGGTATTCTCACCCGATTTATACAAATTGAATTGTTCTCAATTGGAATTTCGATGGTTTCGTTCTCTATACGCATTGTTAAGATATACCTATCATAATCTATGTTACATCGAAAATTGTTAAAGAAATCAATTCCTAGTATTCCGTCAGTCTTTATTGGAAAATCATTATCTACAAGTTGAATCTTTTGAACAATTAATTTATTTTCCACATTTATTTTTATCAAAACAGATCCCAATGTATTAATTTGGTCTTTAGAAATCCCAGTCAAATGACAATAGTCATCAGAGTTTTCGTCGTATTGATTTAGAAGATTTTCTTTACATAAGGAAACATCAGCTCCTGTATCTATTAAAAATGTTACTTCTCTGTCCGTATTTAGTACTTTTAATTTTATATAGTTTTGAAAAGTTGAGGTTATGTTACATATTTTTCTTAATTTGTTTCTTCCGGAGAAATTCCGTGAATGTTCTCCGGAACTTGGTAGTTTTCCTGGTTATTTATTTGATTAATGCTCCTAAATGTATTATTAGTATTTCTGTTTCTGATGACATTATTGCTGTTATTATTGTAGTTTGATCTTTGTCTGTTGAAGTTTGTAATATCCTGTCTATGCGTATTATTTCTATAGTTATTTCTATTATCATTGTGTCTATTAGTATTGTTTCTGTACTGATTCCTATTAAAATAGTGGGAGTTATTATTGTTCCTTGTATTATTGTTATTATTCCATGAATTATTATTTCTAGAATAAATGTTTCTATTATTTTGTCTCTGTCTAGCATTTTGGTACATGATATTGTGCTGTGTATTAGAGGAAATGGATTCTTCTGCAATTTCCAATGCTTCAGTGAAAGTTTTGACTCTGCTAGCTTCTATTGTTTTTGCTATGTCCCTATCAGTTAGTCCATTTTTAAATGCATTGAATGCAATTATATTGTTTGATTGTATTATTGCATTCCTATTTGCTTCACCAATATCTGAGATTTGTAGCTCGTTGAGTTCAGTTATTAAACTGTCGATTTTCTCTGCAAACTTTCGAACGTCACCTTGTTGTTTTATTTTGTTCAAATTGTTAAGTATGTTATTTGGTGTTTCTTTAGATTTGTAACACTTTCTTAATTCATTGATTAACTCTTGCAAACTTGTAGGCACAGAATTTTGTTTAATTCGATTTTGTACCCTTTGTTCCAATCTTGTTTTTAAAACGAATTGGAAAAAACTTGGTTTTTTGGTATCTTCAAGTGTATTTTCTACAAATTCCAAATTGGAAATAAAACTACTTAATTCTTCTCTTCTTCCTCCAAAAATTGGAATAAGTTTTGATATTGAAGCCAAATCTGTCGTATTCATCTTGGTTAATTGAACATTTTCTATCCTTTTTGTCGAGTAAACTATTTTTTCATGTAAAGATGTAGGCAATTTTAGATCTAAACCTTTTTTTGCAGTTATTTGTAACAACTTCTCCCTAAGGTCAGCGAAGAATGCTTCAGCTGCTATTTTATGTGCGTTAGTCAGTCGATGGTAATGTACGTTAAGTATAACTCTGATTTCTTCTAAACAAAAAGATAATTCTGTGATATGTTTTTCAATTGTGTCCTCTTTCGTAGGTCTGTTGACGTTGAGGCATTTGTAGGATCTATCAAATCTTTCTTTTATTGTTCTAATTTTTACTAATATGTTTTGCCAGTCCATTTATATAATTATAAAGCAATGTTTTTATTTTTAATTTCATATTTTAGTTTTATATTTTGTCTAAATTGTCGCCACGACTAATATATTTCTTTTTCAATGATTTTTTATGTAACTGATACAATTTAATTAGTAAATTTATTGCATCTAAAATAACAAGTATTAGTAATAATATGTATAGTGTATTTAAGTGTTCTGTGTGATCAATTATTTTAACATTATTTATTACGTTAGCATTAGGATTTTCTACTTTTGATTTTGTTCCACCCATAGCGGAAGTTTGTTTTATATAAGATTTTATTTTATTTTATTCAAATGTTTTTTTTTTTTTTTTTTTGTTTTTTAAAGATTTTTATAGATTTTTTTATTTCTAATATTTTTTCTTGTAAATAGTTTGTGTGTTGTGGGCTGGAAGGGTTTATAATCTCGTCCTTCAGGATCTTTAGCTGGATCTTCTGTCGTGACACAAAATCTCGTCTGTTGCCCTTTGTAGCTATTTTGGTGTCTATGAATGGTACTTTTGGTTCTTCTATACGTTGTGCTTTTTTTTTTAGAACTAATGGTTTTGGTCCAATATTGAGGATGTCAGGTTTTGCTTCTCCCGTTCCCTCATTGAGAATTTTTTGCCATCTATCCTCTGCGGCTTTTAATTCTTCGAGGATATCTGACAGTGGTTCAGTCATATGTTGAAGGATTTTTTTCTTTTGCCAAACGTGCCAATGCACTTTTTGGACTTTTCTTTTATCCTTATAGGCACTTTCAGATATGCTACAGGCACTTTCTGATATGCTATAGGCACTTTCAGATATGTTACAGGCACTTTCTGATATGCGGCAGGATCGCCATGTAGAATAAAATGACTGATGTTTCTTTGTTAGATGTCAAAATTAGAAAAGAAACTTTATTTTTTAATTTCTTTTCCTTATCCACTACTTATGAGAAGTTCGCTTTTTGTGTTTTTGCGAAACTTCCCTAACTTAACTTAATTTAGCTTATCAGTAGAAATATGAATACAAAAAAATATCTGGTTAAATTTGTTCACACGCTTAAAATGCAGCGTTAACGAAATTTTAATTCACATATGCTAGTGTTTAAAAAATAATAAAATAGAGAGTTTGTTTATTTTAAAATATTAGGTTACATCAAAAAGTATTCTAAAATTAAATGAATAGCCAAAACGTTTCACAATTCTTTAGATACTGACCTGACTTAATCTAACGATTTATTTAAAAGAGTGAAATGTTTAAACGATATTGATAGATACACTACAATAGTTGGAAAGGGTATTATAAGTTTGTGCTGATGTATTTGTCTTAGAACCAACTTTTAGTATACCAATAGGCTTTGAATCACTTTCTGAGTCGATTTTGCGATGTCCGTCCGTCTGGCTGGACCCCTATGTAAACCTTGTAATCAAACTTCAGGTCGCAATTCTAAAGATAATTTGATGAAATTTGGCATAGATCATTTTTTTTTTTGATAATGGGACCATGGCTATTGAAATTCGGTCAATTCTTTATGGTACCTCCCATATGTCACACTTCCCGGAATTGATATATTGGCCACAAATATAAATATGTTTTCATGAAATTTAAAACAAATACTGCTTATGTAAACTAAAATCATTGTACCAATTTTCGTTAAAATCGGTGCACATTTGACCATAGCTCCCATACAAACTCTTCTTTAAAAACGCACTAAATGAGACTAAAATCACTAACACGCTCGTAAATCTAAAGATAATGAGAATTTCGAGTTTATTTTTTGCACACATAATTTTTGTAACAACTGTAATCAATATGCCAAAATTTCGAGATAATCGGTCCACAAATCGGAGAAAATCTTTGTATGATGGTCACCATTGAATAAGTTCACATCTACAAAAAGCTTTTTATAAATCAGGAGATAATAGTTCACCATAAGAAGTCTTAAAACTAATTAGAGCCACTTTCAGAATTTTATGAGACCTTTTTTCTCGAGAGGAAGGCCATCAGATCTATCTTAGAGTATCCCCTATGAAATCCATACCTGGAGTATACTCAAAAAGTAAAAAACAAATTGCTATTATGAGGTACTTTAAAGTTCAGAGATTAAAAATTATTTTTGTTTGTTTTAGTGTTGTTCTACCCACTTATTCATAACAAACTTATATTTAAAATTTTCCATACCAAATGTCTACGATAAGTCTTTGATAGTGTTATAATTCAATTATGAATTAGGGGCTAAATTATTGAAAATGTTTAACCACTTGTTCTGTTTGTTGCTCAATTTCAATATCAATTTGAAAATTATCTATCTAGGTACATATTAAAAAACACCCCTCATCTTTTACTAAGTTGAGAGGAAAAAATATGATTTACATTCTTATCTACGTATGTATATATTCATATTTATTACTTATTTTTTTTTCTCACTACTCATAGATAAGAAGAATTCTTGAAAGCAAATAGTTACAGTAAGAGCAGCTACAGCGAAAAAGCAAGTCATTCGTAGAGCGAGTGCGTGTATTACTAAAGAAATGAAAAGACGCGTCCTATCCATACAAAGTCACGTAGTACACGGATATGTGGGAAATAAAAGTGCAACATTTCCCTTACAAGTAATATAACAATTACAATTTTTTTACACTTATACTAAACTTTCGTATTAATTAAAGGTTTTAGGCTTCGAGGTCGATGCAATTAATTCTGTACAATTCTCTAATCATACTGGCTACGAAGTAGTTAAGGGACAGGTACTTCAGGAAAAAGAACTGGGTAAGTAAATACATACATACATACAATAAATTGTATAAAAACATTTGATTTATCTTTTTTGTGTGTTATTTGATTTAGATGACCTCTTTCAAGGTCTTGAAAGCAACAATCTTTTGAAATGCTATTCACATTTATTAACTGGTTACATTGGAAATGCCTCATTTTTAAGAAAAGTAGCACAAATTGTAACTAAATTGAGAGACAATGACCCAAATATAAGATATGGTAATTTATATATCTTTTTTTATTATGTAACTGATTTAATATTTGAAAATTGCAGTTTGTGATCCGGTTATGGGCGACGATGGAGTTATGTATGTACCCAAAGATTTATTACCAATTTATCGTGATGAAATAATTCCTCTTGCTGATATCATTACACCCAATCAATACGAAGCTGAACTGCTTACCGAAAAGAAAATCACCAATGAAGTTGATATATGGAATGCAGTACAGTGGTTCCATGAAAAAGGCATTGATACTGTTGCAATTTCTAGTAGTGATTTAGGCAAAGATGGTGAATTGCGTTGTTTTCTTAGCAAACGCAATGGTTCCCGCTATGCCCTTAATATTCCTAAACAAGGCACTAATATGTCTTTTACTGGCACTGGGGATCTTTTTGCGTCCCTCTTTTTGGCCCACAGCTATGAATCGAGCGACTTGGGTTTAGCTCTTGAAAGAACTATCGCTTCAATGCAAGCGGTTATCAAACGCACTATAGACACAATGCCAGCTGATGTTCGGGAAGGCAGACGTAAGGTTACTTCTTTTGAACGTGAATTGAAATTGATACAAAGTAAAGAAGATTTGGAAAATCCTAAGATAGTTCTACGTGCTGAGAGGATTAATTAAAATTAAATTAAGTTAAAAACAAATGAGACAATAATAAACTTATGTATATTTATACCAAAATACAATATAATCTACTTTGATTTATAATGTACGAGAGAAGACTCTATGATATAAAGATATTGCAAACCATACATTTGTTTTCTGTCATAAGTGAAATTAAAGTGAGTAAAGAACAATGATAAACACACAAACATAAATTTCATGAGAACGTGTGCGTGCCTTAGCTTTCTCTCATTGGATAATATCCATAAGTTGTTTCCGAATTAGAGTAAAAGCGGTATACACTCTTTTTTATGGGACTTATCGAAAATACCATACGGCAAATCAATGTATGGAAGTGCAACATTTTTATATTATAGGGCAATGTTGGGCAAAGTCTCTCTGATTTTGCTATCAAAATACAAATTAATTGAGCATCAAGCGTTTACGCAATATTTGTGCTAAACTTCACACAATTAAATTTGTAACTTAGGGACTAAAATTTCTACTACATCCTGTGGAAGCTACAGCAATTGCGACGTGTACTTTAATCATAAACTTTTAGTAGAATATCGTTAAGTCAATTTAAATAGATTTTTTATGTTGAAGGTATAACAAAAGTTTCTCCATTCGATATTCAAAAAAGTCTATTTCTGAAATTTGTGAATTTAACTTGAGTGATGCTATAAAAAACAAACAATACCAAATATCATTGCAAATTACTCAAACATCATTTCAATATTTGCATTTAAGACAACCTAGCATAAAAGATGTCAAAGAAAGACAACATGACCCCCCTTTCAAAATCACTCAAATGGAAAATTTCGCAAAGATATAAAAGCACAAAATCACAGCTATTAATATACAGAAGTAAAATAAAATGTATTTAATTTGTATCGTCATCACCTTTATGGCAAGTTTAGCTACGGCAGCCAAAGAACTCCAAGAAAATAAGAATCTTACCAAGTTTCTGCCATACACATTGAAACAAGAAAGCAAAGAAACTGATATAGACGTATCCTTACAAAATATTGAAGTATTAAATAGAGATACCGTTTATAGTATGAAGGATAAAGAGGCGCTAAGTCTATATGAAGAAAAAGATGATGCTTTGCAGCCACAGGTGGCCAATGGTTGGAAACGGTTAACAAAGTTTTTACCATCGGGGTACAGGACATCAAATTTAATTGGTCAACATCTAGAACTTTTAAACAACACAGTTTTCTTATGGATACATCTGGCAATTTTATCATACATTTTATTTAGCGGTATAACACTATTACACCGTCTGTTGTCGTTGCCGCAGCCAAGTGCTGTAGGTGAAGGTCCTTTTAGTAATTATTACAAAAGTGATTTATAAATACATGCTGGCCCTAAGCAAACATTAGATATAGATTGATGTCATTGGTGGTGCAATATGAAAATTGGATTTTGCCACGCATCTCCGCCCGCATACCGAAAATCTAAAATCAAACTTCACAGTGTCACCCGCCTGGATATTCTGAAGATTCCCTGAAAATATCAACAAAATCATCCCAGTCGTTTTGGAGTCTATACGTTACATACTTAAACACATCCATTTATACATATAGAAGATTTAGGAAGAAACCGAAAATGACTTATAATCACAGCAGAATCATTATCCGAAAAAGTCCATCACGTACTAAGAAGCCTTAATAACACCAAGTCGGCAGGCCCAAAAGGTATCCTGAACTTTTCAAGTATAGCTCAAATGCTGCCTGGAAAACGAAGCATTTAACTTAGTCTTCTAAAGACCCAGAAATTGTGACACTGCCAAAACAAAAAAATTTATCCGATTTGTAAGTAACAGTGCTTTCCTAGAAAATAATAGTCAACTGTACCTTATATTCGTGTACTTTAAAAGGACCTTTTTCCCTTTGTCCAGATGTGCACAACAAAATTTATTATCGTATGCCAGAATCAATTCAGTGGAACAATTGATAATCATTTCAAATTAACTTAGTTCTATTCCACGAACTGTTTCTAATTCTTTTGGATTTATCTGTACTATCCCTACCTACCTTCTTAAGGTACTTGTTTGTAGATACATATGTAAGAAATATAGTTTTATAAGGGATATCAGGTTTATATTTGAAAAGTTCATGATTAATCGCGTATATGTATATTTGAAGTTAGTGGACCTATTTAGATCAGTGTTTCGACAATGACGTAAGTTAGGTATTTAGAAGTCCTGTTGTTCGTTTTTCGACCGATTTTGATGGAATTCTAAATCCTGTAGATCAAAGTTAGTAAAATTCGTAAGTTTGCGGCACATCAATTTCAATGTTTTGGTAATGTCACGGATGTTTCCGGAACGATTTTGATGAATATTAATAGTAATATTAATATTAATAGAATTCTGATAGATCAGGACAGAAGTAACAAAATCTAAACTCCTAGTAGATAGATACGAATAACTTACGGGGTCTGCGATGAATAATAAAAATACACGAGACTCCATACTATTTGAAGTTCATTGATCTATCAGAATAGAATTCTGATAGATCAGGACAGAAGTGACAAAATCTAAACTCCTAGTAGATAGATACGAATAACTTACGGGGTCTGCGATGAATAATAAAAATACACGAGACTCCATACTATTTGAAGTTCACTGAAACATGTTGTAGGAATTATTTAACACCCATCATTACAAAAATGTATTAAAATATTTTTTCTGTAAATTATAGGGTATTTATTAAAAAATTAACATAAATTAATACAAATACAAGTACACAAATAAAAAGAAACATTTTATTTTAAAAATGTTTTACACTATTTTTTTACCCTAAATGAAGCGGCTCTATTAGTTCTAACAATAGGACCCTCAGCATTGGCTAAACGTGCTGTTTGACGTTGTTTAATTAGATTTGAAGCAGCAGTATTGAGAGCTAAAAAATGAAATGAAGTGAAATGAAAAATACATATTAAATGATATTAATAAATAGTTGTGAAAAATCCTTTTCGATATACGAATGGAAAACTTTTAAAGAAGGATTTTAATGTCTACCAGTGTTATTTATATAGCTTACCTTTGGAAACTACAATGCGTGGACTTTTCTTTACACGGTTAGGGCTGAATTTTTTGTTTTCCTTATGAAGACTTGTTGCAACAGTTCTAAGGGAACCTTGGGTGAACTTCTTAGAATTCAACAGAACTATAGCATAGAATTTTTAGTTATTTATTGAAACTTATATATAACTTATATATCAACTTACCATTCCGTAATTGGGCGCTATTTTTTGTTGCTGTGACTAGTTTATCTGATATTATAGTAGAAACTAAATTTGATTTGTTTATCCCTAAAACTTTGCTATTATTATTGGTTGACGTTGATGTTGAAGGGCCCATGTAAAACGTTGCATTTCCATCTAATTCGTTTAAAACGTGTGTTTCATTGAGATTTCTTGGTCTCTTTGCTGGCATTTTGAATGTCATATGCAAGTCGCCACCATTGACATCTTCTTCATCATCTGCACTTAACCCATTTATATCATCGATATCATCTATATCATATTCCTCCAATCGTAAACGTTTCTTACATGATCCCTTGTTGTCATCCGTATGATCACCCTCCTCATCATCACTGTTATTCGAATGTATACTGTTGTTATTTGAATTTTTACCCAGATCATTGCATTTAATTGCATTATTAAGATGCCTATCAAGTTGTTCATAATGGTATCTCTGTTGGGCATTTAAAGTACCATTCTTTATGACATGACTGGCCAAATTTAAGGTTTTCTGCATCCAAATTGTATTTTCACTTAATTTAATATCAATCGTTGTTATGTGTTTATTAATCAAGGATTTCTTAGAATTTTGTATTTCTAAATTTTTATACTTTATATATGTTTGCAGAAAGTCTGCATATTTTGAAGCTTTTATTTCGGCTTTTAATGCATCCAAGTTATTATATGAAATGCGGAGTTTTTGGCGCCAGCACGGAATTTCCGCTGTTAATTTTTCGATTTGATTACTAAGATGACACATAGTGGTTGTGTAGCTTGTGAAATCCTGTAAAAGTTAAAAGGCGTTTTAATCTAAACTAAAAATATTTTTAGTTACTAAATTATTAATCACAAATTATCAACTCTGGCGAGCGCTAAATTATGCTTGTTTGGGACGTTATACAAAGATTAAAATAAAAGTGACAATTTCCACCGAATCCATAATACATATAATTAACTCGACAACATTCCAAATGGAACAAGGGGTACTTCTCTCAGACAATGAGCTGTATCCTCCCAGTAAGAACAGTGTCAAACGTTTGAAATATGATGACTTTTACATTTGATATCAAACGTTTTTCTCAAACTTTTTCAAACCTGAACAGATGTTTGAAATTCGCATTCATTTTCAAATGAGGGTTCATTTGAGAATAAACGTTTGAAAAATTATAGTTTCTCAAATTGAAAATAAAGGTTATTTTCAAATCATTATCAAACCCTAAGATGATTTAAGAATAATTTGAAAAATGGTGTTGTATAAATTTGATATCAAACCACATTTTAATGTTTTTTTCAAACTTAAAAAAAGAAATTATGTTAAAAAAATTTAATGTTTAAGATATTTTAATGGAATGGCATTGTATTTCAAAGAAATTCGTTATTTCTTTCGGATTTTTTAATATTGATCCATATTTGACTATATTTAAAAAAGTCAAGATTAAAAATTCAATAATATTCATAAGCATAAGTAAATTTTTTTTGTTTCTTAAAATTATTTTTATCTAACAATAAAAAAATATATTTTAAGCAAAAGGATTCAAATACGATGCACCGTTTTCAAAAACAAATTAAACAAACTCAAAAATACAACGCCATTTTATTTATGTTCCACATGTAGATGATATCCACATTTGAAAAACCTTTAAGAATGACGTTTGATAATGATGTGAGAATTGTTGAGAACGCTATTATATTCAAATCAGTATCAAACGTTTGACCTTTGAAAAAAGATTTATTTTCAAATCATCCTCAATTCGAGAATTAACCTTTTTTCTTACTGGGCTATTCTATTTTTAGTCTCATTGAAAGGGACCTACGTTTTTACTCCGGCTTCAAACGGCAAATGCATTAGAGAAGTTTTACTAGGCTATGTAAAATTTCTCTAACTAATAATAACCAGTGGATAGCTGAGTGAGTTATGAGGTAAACCGTTTTTTTTATTTTATTTTTTTTTCAAGTGGGGGTGGCCGTGGTCGGGGGTGGTCTGGTATGCTAGGCTAGCTCACTGAAACTGGGGCCTATTTTGAGTCAAAAGATGAGTCGTCTTACAAAATATTAAAATGCTAAATTACGATGATGATCTCAGTTAATTTTTAACAATAGTGTTTTCTTTGTTAGCCCCGCGGAGGCATTTCAACCCCTTGTGTTACCTTCCAACTAAACCATAAACAAAAATGTCAAAAACTATATATTTATTTAAAATTATAAATATATAAATTGCTGCGTGAAAATCTCAAAAAATAGATTTCCAATTTATTTTCGTTAAATTGTGATAATTCTAAAATGCGCTCTTGGTATATTTAACATTCTCAGGAAATTATAGGATTTATTAAAATTTTCATCTGGCATCTTCGTCAAGTAATTGACAACCAGCTGATTAAATGTAGTTGGGCAACTCTGTAGAGTAGAAAAAATAAATTTGCCGAAATTCAGTCATAATTAATCGAAATATAATTTATCAGAAATGATATCGACAAAAGTAACTCCTTTAATACGAAACATTGCTTACCGTTTTCAATTCGCAGCTCTAAGGACAAATTTAAAGAACGATTATAAATTACTGAGCCCTTGGTTAAGTGTGGCACCAGCTACAGTCAACCAGCAGAAAGCATCATTTTCAGTAGCAAATACTTGTTATGCAAAAACAAAGGATAAGAAGAAGGAAAAAGGTGGAAAGAAAGCGACTAAAGTCGAAATAAATGAATCGCAATTGAGGGAGATAATTAATTATGATGCTCTGAATACACAAATGCAAAAAACTTTACAACAAATGAAAGATGATTTCATAAAGCATTTATCACTTCGTTCAACAACTGGTGCCATTGATACGCTGCGTATTACCGTCGATGGTACAGAACATGAACTACAGGAGCTTGCTCAAATATCACGTAAAAACCCCAAGACTATTGTTGTCAATATGATTGCTTTTCCACAGACTATCCCAGATGTTTTGAAGGCCCTTGAAAAGAGCGGTATGAATTTAAATCCTCAACAAGATGGCACTACACTTTTTATACCGATACCAAAAGTTACCAAAGAACATCGAGAGAATCTATCAAAAAATGCAAAGACTCTGTTTATCAAATACAGAGACATCATTAAAGATATTCAAAATTCCAACATAAAAAAACTGAAAAAGCAACCGGAAATCTCAAAGGATGAAATCTTTGCTGTACAAAATCAAATAACTGCCATAGCTGATAATTTTATTGCTGAAGCTGATAAAATGTTGCAATTGAAACAAAAAGAATTGTTAGGCGACTCTTAAGATTTAAAAAAGCTGTGTCTGTACAAAAAAGAAGACTGAAATACAATAGTTATGATGAAATACATTGCGTGTTTGAATTTGTTAAATTTGTTTCTTCTACATACACAATAAATGCTAAGATAATTTCGAAGAACTTTTTAGGCCCTTTATTACGTCGCGGATATTTTTTAAATAAATAAAACTAAATCCCTTAAATAGAAACTAAACTAAATCATTAACGAATTGTAATATTATCAAAAGGCTTATTGTAGGAAATTTGTATGGAAAATTTGATTTAGTTTGTCATAACTTTATTTTTCGTTTATGAATTAGGAGGTAAATTTACAACGTAATATATTGACATCAACAAGTATACGTATTTAATTAAGGGAAAAATTCGTAGTCATATATATTACAATTATGATCAAACATACAAATAAAAAAGAACAAAAAAAAGTAGAGTTTTCAGTAAATCCCGACCATTAAGTTCAAAGGATGTCAGTCAGGCCAATATTTTTGGTGTGTTACAAATATCATGTTTATGTAAGATACAATAATTTAATTTAAACCACTTACCTCTTGTGACTCAGAATCTCCATATAATATTTTTCGTACATTTTCGATATCGGAATTAAGTTTAATGCGAAACGTAAGGTTTTTTATCCGACTTTTTAACATGATAAATTGTTCTTGCGACTTTAAAATAGCAGAGAAAATTGGATCAATGCGAATATACCACGGCCTAAGCTCTGACTCGTCAAATGTAGATGCTTTACTAGCCTTGGCTTCTAAAGCAGCACTGCTCTGTTTTAGACGTTCGACTTCTTCCATTAATTCTGTTACCTTCCTTACATAGAATTCTTTGGGCATATTTGTTTTCAAGGCATTCTGTCGCAAGGTAGTGCGTATCTTCTTTGCGCGACTTGCATACTAGGAAAAAAATGCATTTACAAAATAGATTATAAAAAATTGGTAGGAAAATACACAAATATATATCATAATAATATTTTGTAATTTTTATATAAAGAACATTTCGTACTGAAAATTTTGTACGGGAACACTAGTGAGTAAGTTTGGGTTGTTTCATTAAAACTATAATGAAAAACATTAAACTTACCTTCAATGTGTTATAGGTATCTTCATATGTTAAAGAACTCATAGATACATTTGCGACCATTAACGTTTGACAATTACCCCCTAACGAGTCTTTTAGAATGCGTGTTAAATTTGAATCACGATAGGGTATATGTTTTAAACCATCAGCCAATTTATTAATGCAATTTCCTAGTGCAAGTAGACTTTTATTAATACTGGCTCCTTCTTTAAAACGTATACCTATTCCCTTTGTACTGGCCGCACGTTCACTGCCAGCTAAATCAATCATAGATAATTTTACCATACGTTTTGTACCCGTCTTACGGTCTGTCATACGAATGTGAACCTGAAACACAGCATGTGATCGTGAACTTTCAGCATTGGCATCGGTAGGATGTTGGGTACGATGAGAATTACCCAGTGCCAACAATTCCAATAGCTCTTCGGCGCTGTGAATAGGTTTGAGAACTAAACCACTTACTACCACGCCATTTGAGTCTTCGCGCAATTTTAAGGGACCACTTTTCGTTAAAAGATTCATAACTTGTTCGTTATAAACCTCCAAATAGCTAACGCCCACATCGAATTTCCGTACATCACTTTGTGCTTCAATCTTGTTGAAGAGATCTCGCATTGTAAGAAAAGTCAAGCCAGGTGAAGTTTCACTACCAAGCATGGTAAACGTTTTACCTGCACCCGTAGCTCCATAAACAAATACAGAACAATTGTAGCTAAAAGTACATAAGAAATAAAATTAATTTTTAAATACATTAATGTCATGCTTGTTCGGCTTTTCTGCAGGCTGCCTTATTTTACTTACCCATTTAACACTGAATCAACCAGCGGTGCTGTACATTCTTGAAATATTTGTATATTTGTTGTTTCTGTATCAAATACCCGATCATATTCCATTGATAGTTTTTTATTAACTTTTTTCGTAATATCACGATAATTTTGTTTAGTTCCTTGAAAGAAAAACTCATCATCTTCTTCATCGGGATCAAACAAAAGGGTTGATTTATCCATAACTTTTATGATAGTCCTCTGGTTTTGTTCCAATTCTCTTCGATTGTATGGCCTAACACGCACCACAACTTTTATATTTTTTTGTTCAGTTGACATTTTGATATTTAAAATATATTACTATAGTCTTTTGGTAATTTTAAATATATATTTTTTGTTTTATTTAATATTAATTCTTTTACGAAAGTTAACTTGCCGCTTTTTTCGTTTGTTGTTGGAATAGACGTTTAAAATTTTTCAAAATAGGTTTGTTTGTTTTTTGACTTTGATAGTTGGTAGCACTGCTTTTTAGCAGAGTTGCATAGAGAGTAGTTGGGTAAATATATTCACCCCTAGCATACACGACAGTAACCAGATGTCTACACTAAGATAATAAATATCTATGTCTACTTTTACATTAGTCAGGTTTGGCATATCAAGTCTTTAATTTGTATGAGAAAAAACTGAGAGAATTAAAATTGAGCAAACCTGACCGTACTTTCAAGTTTACGAAAACTTTGATCATTTGTATTAAATTTAAGGAAAATAATATGAAAACTGATAAAGAAAATGTTTGTGTGTGAAAGTGAATGCAGGTTCAAAAGAAATTTAAAGAAAAACTGATCTTGTAAACCAGATTTGTGTGAAACGGGACTATTTGTTCAATGTGACTTAAAAATTGTATAACAACTAGCTAAATTATGCAACACAATATTTTTTTTTTTTAGTTACAGTACATGTATTTTCCATATGACTATTAAATTAAAAAGTCATATGTAATTTTACATGTCTCTCTAAAGAGAAAGTTTTCAATGTTTTTACCCCTGACATATCATCTGCTATGAAAAATTTTACAGGTCAGATGCAAACAAAATGTAGCCTGATTGTACTATAAACGATTTTAACGATATATTAAGTTGAACCCTTAAAGTGTATGCATATCTCAGAAAATTTAGTTTAACAGAAGTTCTTTTTTTTGTAAAGCAATGATAATGATAATAAAGGGTACGTTCCCACGGCAGTCGGTTCGTCGTACCGGAACGACTCGGAAATCTTAAGATTCCGACCATGGACTACTACTTATGCGATATTACCAAAAATATTGCAGTTACAACAGCAACAAAATAAAGGGTATTAAGATTTACGGTTAGACATTAAATCGGCTTAAAAACACTTTTTTTTTGCCGAATTCTGTTATTATTATTATCGAAGCAAATGCAGTACATATATTCGAACAAAAAATATGGGTTGATGATGCCGTCTGATCTTTATTTATTTATTTAGTAGTATTTAAAATACTTTCTTATTAACTAAATGTAATTAAATTATCCATTATTTCAATTCTCTTACTTTAAAGCCCCATATGCAACAAATTTTCTTTTTTTAATGAGTTAAGTTTTTCAAGTAGACAATTCATTAACATACGACGCAAACAATTATCGGCCTTAACATTTTCCAACTTTCTTCTAAATATAATGACTGGTTAATTTATCATTTACATACTATTTATTTATATTTGACCACAATTATGTTTACATAAAAATTGTAGTTTTTAAATGTTTGATTTTCCAGATTATAAAGAAATACTTTCGAATAAATTTTCTTTCCATTCTATACAACATTTGTTATATGAAAAACAAAAATCAGACATTTTTTTGCCAACAGGCAACACCAAATACAACTCTGGTTGTTGTCGAACGTTGAAATTGACAGCAGAATTGTCAGCGTAGTATCTTCGAAAAATATTGTTCGCCATTTTTATTTTTACAATTTCTTTTGACAAGGAGTGATTTGCGTCCTTTGCAAAAAGTTAAATTAAGAAAAAATTAAACATAGCTAAAGTACACCAAACAATAGAAGTTAGTCTACATAATCCTGTTGAAGAAAAGGTCGAAAATAGTAAAAAGAAATACAAGATATGAGTGGAAAAGTGTTATTTGCGTGTTCCAAGTGTTTCTCAAGGCATCCATTTGAGGAATTGTCGTCGGGAACTCAACTTTGCAAGGTGATTATTTGTGATGTTACAAAAAAAAACGTATTACAATTTTCATAAGAGTTACAAATGTTTGCGAAGGTGATGCATACAATTTTGTTGAAATGATATCTGATAATTCAGCAAAAGACAATTTTATCGTTTTGTTAATGAGAGGGAAGACGCGCTTAAAGTAACATATGAGAATTTTGGCTATATCTAATTTCGACATTGAAATTGTATTTGTACACTGAACAAAATAAAAGTTACAAATATACTCATTTTACTTATCACTTTACATTTATATTTTACAGAGTTGTCGCGGTTCTACGTCTGTAGTAAAATGTTCGTATTGCCGTTCTGAATTTCAGCCAAATTCGTAAGTATTCTGAATTACAATTTAAATTAATCTTTTTTATTAAAAGTAAAACAAAAACTATAGCAAATCCCAGAATATTTGCAAAAAATGCGAACATAACCTGAGCAAATATGGTAAACCCAGTGCCTGTGAGTGTTGTAAAATTGTTGCAGCTTTTGGAGGCTCCAAGTGCATGAGGTGTGTACCCTTTTTTCTTAAATTCCTAAATTTTATAAAAATTTACGAAAGCAAGTGTACCACTTTGTCATATTTTTTGTGATGTATACCGACAATAGTCGTAATATTAACACATTTTTTAAATAATCAGCATGTTCTAAATTCCACTTTGAAGTAAAATTAATTTGAAATCGCTTCAATTTGAATGTTTGATGTTCTACATTATACTTTTCATTCTAATTTCTTTTATCGAAAAAGAAGTATTTTGAAAGTACGTTAAATTTTGAACGTTATATTAAACTATTTTTTTTTCTTTTCTAAGTTCATTTCAAATGAAAAATAGAACAGCAAACCACTACTTGTATGTACTTGTAGAACATCAAAAACAAAAATTTAACTTTTTAAAATTTTATTTTACTTTTAATCTACTTTACTATTTATTTTTCAAAAATTTACTATTTATAGGAAATTTTTCAAAAATTTACTTTTTATAGGAAATTTTTCAAAAATTTACTTTTTATAGGAAATTTTTCAAAAATTTACTTTTTATAGGAAATTTTTCAAAAATTTACTTTTTATAGGAAGTTTTTCAAAAATTTACTTTTTATAGGAAATTTTTCAAAAATTTACTTTTTTTAGGAAATTTTTCAAAAATTTACTTTTTATAGGAAATTTTTCAAAAATTTACTTTTTATAGGAAATTTTTCAAAAATTTACTTTTTATAGGAAATTTTTCAAAAATTTAATATTTATGGGAAATTTTTCAAAAATTTAATATTTATAGGAAATTTTTTAAAAATTTAATTTTTAAGGAAATTTTTCAAAAATTTACTTTTCAAGGAAATTTTTCAAAAATTTGCTTTTTATAGGAAATTTTTCAAAAATTTACTATTTATAGGAAATTTTTCAAAAATTTACTATTTATAGGAAATTTTTCAAAATTTTACTATTTATAGGAAACTTTTCAAAAATTTACCATTTATAGGAAATTTTTGAAAAATTTACTATTTATAGGAAAATTTTCAAAAATTTACTATTTATAGGAAATTTTTCAAAAACTTACTATTTATAGGTAATTTTTCAAAAATTTACTATTTATATGAAATTTTTCAAAAATTTACTATTTATTGGATTTTTTTTAATATTTATTGAATTTTCTATTAACAATTGAAATAATCTCCAATTTTACGACAGAAAATATAAAAAGTGGTACATTATCATACGTGGATTAGTAACAGTTTATTATTTTATACTTGTACATATGTATAAGATTACCTTATTTGATAACATGTTTAACACATTTTTTTAAAATATTGAATACATATGATAACATTTATTAAAGCAATACAGGAAGTTTTAAAAATATAGTAAGTGCGTGTAATGTGGTATAGGCTGGAAATGTGTATTGTAACTTTCTTCTTAAACTGACAACATAAGAATTACGGAAATACGCGTCATAGTTAAAAGAAAGAACGATCTGTTCTATACTTGCAAGTAATTTAAAAATTAGATGTTTTTGAATTGAAGTTTAAACATAAGTTTTTGTACTTAAAGTTTTTAAGTAAAAGATTATAATAATTGGTAAGTACTAACCATAAACCTTACCATACGGTTGAAAACTGCGTTGTTTTCGTTTAATCAATTCAAAAACGTTTGACGCAAACGATGGTCCATTATCAATATGTGAAAGTGAAAGCTCAAGTCTTGATAATGTCAAAACATCTTGTGTATTCAATATTTTAAAAAATACTAAACATCAGTATATTTAGCTTTTATTTTCATAGTTTGTGTATGTATAAATCTATGGAAAACACAGGGCCACAAAATAGTGTTGCAAGAGATATCTTTACATATTTTAGATAACTTTGGTCTAGTAAATATAAAAGTTATATATTTTTTGAATTGGCTCTAGTTTTTAAGATTGTTTTTCATTACATACAAATATTGTAGCACAAGTGATTTTTGTAATCAGACCGAATATTGGATAACCTACAAAAGAGAACAAAAAGATGGTACCAATTGGCATCTTCACTGGTACCAATTGACATCTTCACTGAGAGACCTGTTGGTTGTGTTCATTGTGATCCTTTTAAATATAGAAAGCTAAATGGATAGCATAGAAGTAAAAGATGAAGAAAGATATAAGTAAGATTACTGGTTAACTATAATAGATACTTGAGTCATTAAGTTTATGTCACAGTACTAACACAACAAGCCTATGCTTCCCCTAAGACTAAAAAAATTTACTATTTGTATGAAATTTTTCAAAAATTTACTACTTGTAGGAAAATTTTGAAAAATTTTGCTATTTATAGGAAATTTTTTAAAAATTTACTATTTAAAGGAAGTTATTAAAAAACTTACTATTTATAGAAAATTTTTCAAAAAGTTACTATTTATAGCACATTTTTGAAATATTTAATATTTATATAAAATTTTTGAAAGGGAACTTTATTTGTAGAAAATTTTTCAAAAATTTACTATTTACAGCAATTTTTTCAAAAATTTACTATTTATAGGAAATTGTTCAAAAATTTACTATTTATAGAAAATTTTTCAAAAATGTACTATTTATAGGAAATTTTTGAAAGATTTACTATTTATAGGGAATTTTTGAAAAGTAATTTTATTTATAGGAAATCTTTCAAAAATTTACTATTTATAGGAAATTGTACAAAATTTTACTATTTATAGGAAATTTTTCAAAAATTTACTATTTATAGCAAATTTTTCAAAAATTTACTATTTATAAGATTTTTTTTTTTAAATTTTCTTTTTCTAGGAAATATTTAAAAATTTACTTTTTATAGGAATTTTTTTAAAAATGTATTATTTTTTAGAAAATTTAAAAAATTTACTATTATAGGAAATTTTTTAAAAAGTTACTATTAATAGAAAATTTTTCGAAAATTTACTATGTAGAGAAATTTTTTCAAGAATTTAATATTTATAGAAAATTTTTCAAAACTTTACTATTTATAGGAAAATTTTCAAAAATTTGCTATTTATAGGAAAATTTTCAAAATTTTCATATTTATAGGACATTTTTCAAAAATTTACTATTTAAAGGAAATTATTCAAAAATTTACTATTTATACTAAATTTTTCAAAAATTTACTATTTATGGAAAATTTTTCAAAAATTTACTATTCAAAGGACATTTTTGAATGAAATACTATTTATAGGAAGTTTTTCAAAAATTTACTATTTATAGGAAAATTTTTCAAAAATTTACTATTTATAGAAAATTTTTTAAAAATTTACTATTTATAGGAATTTTTTCAAAAATTTACTATTTATAGGAAATTTTTCAAAAATTTTTTATTATGGGAAATTTTTAAAAAAATTTACTATTCATAGGGCATTTTGAATGAAATACTATATATAGAAAATTTTTGAACAGGAATTTTATTTATAGGAAATTTTTCAAAAATGTACTATTTGTAGGAAATTTTTCAAAAATTGCTTACTTATGGGATATTTTTTGAAAATTTACAATTCATAGTACATTTTTGAAAGATTTACTGTTTATAGAAAGATTTACTTTTTATACTATATAATACTGAACCAGAAAGTGAACCTAGAACATAACTTAGAACTAAATTTAGAACTGAACCTACAATTGAACCTTGATGTGACCTTAAACTGAATCCCAAACTGAACATAGAAGTAAACCTATAATACTGAACCCCAAAATATACATAGAACTGATTGTTTTTAGTACAAAAAATGCAATATCGAAAAACTAGATCCAATTCGGAAAAGTGATATTTATATGCTAGTCAAAGTTATTTAAAATTAATTTCAAATATTTGTAATTTTTTGTGCCATAGATTAAAATTTGTACATAAACAAAACATATATTTTTTTAATTCCTCGTTTTATGAACGCAAACATTTTTCTTCTTCTCTTTTTCTGCATATATGTATAATAAAACGCATAAAAATTTAAAATGATCTTACAAAAAATCCAACCCTTTCATTGATGTTTTGGATACGACGACAACAACAACAACTGTCACCGTCACCTTAAAAATGATTCGATTTATATAAAACTGTGTATGTATATCTATTTAAAATCGTAAAGATGTGCCAGTTACGAGGCCAGATATGGACCGCCAGTACAATGTGATGAATGTAAACTAAGATCTGCCTTCGATAGACGAGATGAAAACAAAAAGGTGCGAACTAAAAACTCAATAAATAAATGTATTAAGAAAAATCACAAATTATAAAGTTTTAAAGATATTGTTGTTTGTATTGAAAAATTGAAAATATCTCATATAGAAATTTGTGCTAAAGTAGAGTAGAGTTAAAATAAAAGTAGTATATGTATTTGAAATGTAGTTAAAAATTTAACAAACAAACAGACCTACGTTTATGTTTGAGAGATAAATATGTTTGCGTTCATAAAGTATTTTATATGCAATATGTATTTTTTTTTAAATCTCTTAAAAATTTGAAATATTTTTTAGGTTAATGGAAAATTGTTGTGTTGGCTTTGTACATGTGCCTATAAACGGGCGTATTTGAAAGCCCAGCAAGAGGGTCGAATATCATCAAAAAAGAGGCCTCATGAAAAATCTCATCGTGACACGTCTTCTGCTACGGCCAAAAAACCGTCTCGAAGTGACATAAGCAAAACCAATAGCACCAATACCAATGTTGGTGTATCGGCTGTAAGTGCAGCTGGTCTCGATATGCCAGAAAAGATATCAAGGACTGGATCTTCGGGCAGTGGTAATGGCAGTATAGGTTTGGGTTCAATTGCAGCACCAGCTGTGGTAAGTATTGATCCCAATTCCGCTGATCATGTGGTGGCTATGACGACTTTGAAAGAGCGAATTCTTAGCCTAGAAAAGCGCTTGGGGCAAAAGGACAAAGAGCTGTTGGAAAAAGATAAATTGGTAATTTATTAGAAATTTATTAAATTGTTAAAAACTAAATTACTTTATTTTTTTAAAGCTTACCGAACTTAAGGGCAAAAATTTTGAAAAAGAAATTGAGATGCGAAATAAATTAAAAGATATCGACAGATTGAATGAAATGAAAGTTGATAACTTAAATAGAAAAATTTCTACTCTACTCAAAGAGATAGCAACACTTAAAAAGAGCAACAAAAAGAACAATAACGGCGGCGGAGGAGCCAATGCGGCAGCAGTAAACCGAGAAAAGGATAAACGTGAACGAGGTAATATATCACCCAAGGAAGAAATTACTGTAGCCAGTACAGCAACCGAATCATCTGATAAAGACGATGATAAGGATGATATTAAAGACGAAGTTAAGAGTGAAGAAGACTCACGGGATTCACGTACAAGTACTAAAGAGGAAGCCAAGCCCACCGCCAAGGTCCTGGAGGAGGAAGATGAAGAGGATGCTAAGGAAGATGAAAATGAGAATGAAAAACGTGAAGAACGCGAGAAAAGTGTTAAGAGCGAAAAGAGCGATAAAAGCGAAAAAAGTGTTAAGAGTGAGAAAAGCACTAAAAGTGAGAATAGTGATGCCAACAAGGACGATGTTGAACGTTCCAGATCTCGTTCACGTTCCGCTTCTAGATCGGTTTCACGTTCAGCATCCAGATCAAAATCACGTTCCCGTTCACAATCCCGTTCACGTTCTCGCTCACATTCTCAATCACGATCTCGTTCAGGCTCTCGTTCGCGTTCTGGTTCACGTTCACCGTCACGTTCGCGCTCAAATTCGCCTGATTCCAACTAAACATCGAAACTGTTCCGCTTATAACATATTCTCAAATAGTTTAAGTATTTAGAACAGTTTACCGTAAAGTTTTATTTCCTTTTCTTTGTACTTTGTCATGTTACTATTTTTCTTGAATGTATTAAATATCCACAATATTAAAACAATTATAAACGCTCATTAATAAGGAATAATTTAGCTATTTTGATTGCTTTTTTTTTTTCTTTTTTTTTATAATTCTTTAAGTCGTATTTAATTTAAACAATTTTTAATCCATGATTATATATTACGCTTAAGTTAATATTTTTTGTAATACTTTTAATTATAATTAAATTATAATTTAGTTCAATTTTCTCATTTTTTTATTTTCGTGCCCGATATGTACTTGGTTGAAGTAGTTTGAGTACATAATGAACTACATTTCATGGAAACGATTTCTTAATTTGCTTATTATCGCTTCTCTCTTTTTTATTTTTTGTATCTTTTAATTTAAGGTGACTATTTAATTTTTGTAATTAAATTTATATTTCCATTGAAAACAACTTAAGTGTTTTTAAAAATAAATAAAACGAAGCAGTTTGCAAAAAAATAAATTCAATTTATCCTGAGATTGTAAAGTTCACAAGAATATAGAGATGTTTTCTTGATTGAACCACTCTTTTACTATCTTTGAAGTGTTTCTTACAGGCCACTTGACAAAACGATGGATAACATTTTGTAGATAAAGATGCTTGTCTATATTTTTCATTGTCCAATAAGTTGGACCTACTTAGAGCCTACCAAGAAAAACATCCCAGATCCATAACATTTCCACTTCTATACTTAATGGCATTTGTGGTGTATTTTAGGTCATACGGATAATTTTTTGGCCGTCTTACAAAAATTTACTATTTATAGGAAATTTTTCAAAATTATAGGAGATTTTTAAAAAATTTTCTATTTATAGGAAGTTTTTTCAAAATTTACTATTTATATTAAATTTTTTAAAAATTTACTATTTATGGGAAATTTTTCAAAAATTTACTATTTATGGGAAATTTTTCAAAAATTTACTATTTATAGGAAATAGTAAATTTTTGAAAAATTTTCTATAAACAGTAAATTTTTGAAAAATTTTCTATAAACAGTACATTTTTGAAAAATTTTCTATAAACAGTAAATTTTTGAAAAATTTCCTATAAATAGTAAATTTTCCTATAAATAGTAAATTTTTGAAAAATTTCCTATAAATGGTAAAATTTTGAAAAATTTCCTATAAATAGTAAATTATTGAAAAATTTCCCATAAATAGTAGATTTTTGAAAAATTTCCCACAAATAGTAAATTTTTTAAAAATTTCCTATAAATAGTAAATTTTTGCAAAATTTCCTATAAATAGTAAATTTTTGCAAAATTTCCTATAAATAGTAAATTTTTGCAAAATTTCCTATAAAAATAGGAAATTTTTGAAAAATTTCATATAAAAATAGGAAATTTTAGAACCAGAGGGCGAAGCCGAGCGGCTCGAAGCCGGCGCTGAGTCGCCGCCGGGAGAATTTTTCGATAGTCAGCCGCCGCCGAAAGAACCGGCTCATGTCGGCTTAAATTTCAAGCCGAAGTATTTTCATTTTTAGATAAAGATATTTTTTAATACTAAATTTTTTAATAAGACTTGGTTTTTATATTTAATAAGAAGATACATAAAAGTATTATCAAATTAATCTTTCATTTAAAGCTCGTTTTTTGTACGCGAGAAAATGAGGGTAAGTGAAAAAGTGTATAATACTGGAAACGCAACAAAAATTTTTCCAAGGTCAAAGTTATCCCACTCTAAGCTCTTTTATATATTTTTATAAAAATATAATGTCTTCATGATAAAGGACAGAAATTGAATCATATTTTGTACTCGCAATACAATTGTGCGGTTTTGCAAAGCAGAACTAAAAAAAACGTTTAAAGATTTTTAAAATACACATGGTGGCAGCTTTAATGGATCCATGCCAAAAAAAATGTGCCAGCTTTGGAGAAGTATATTAAAATGATTCTACAAAACGCGTTAAATTTATTTCAAATCTTGGATGTATCCTATAATTCAGTTTCTAAATCAAAGTTAATTTTAGAAGAAATAAAAAATTAGAGGATATTGATATCAATCGTCCATCTACCAGCAAATGTTCAAATTTACCATCGAAAATATGAAAGTATAATGTCCTGATTTTTTTATAATTTTATATATATACATATATATATATATATTTACTGTAACATTTCGAATACAAGACAACAAATGCTAGAATTCATGGGAACAATAATGCCTAATCTGAACAATAATATGGAACTTGAAATTCAAAAATATCTTGATAGCGAAGTTATCCCAATATTGCAAAACTAGCAAATTTGTTTCAGGATACCAGCTACGTCAGCATCATCAAAACAAGCCTTTTCATTCGCTGACAACTGTGTAAACCAAAAATGAAGTTCCCTAAATCCTAACTCAATAAAAAAGCAATTGTTTGTGCATGACAATATGGGATTGATGAAACCAAAATAAGAAAAATATGTATTTTGGTTTAAAAAAATTTGATTTTTTTCTTTTTGTATTCGGCTTAAAGACGGCGCACAGCCGCCGCTGGTCCATTTTTCTCCAGCCGCAGCCGCCGATAATTTGTAGTCGGCTTCGCCCTCTGTTTAGAACCACTCTTTTACTATCTTTAAAGTGTTTCTTACAGGCCACTTGACAAAACGATGGATAACATTTTGTAGATAAAGATGCTTGTCTATATTTTTCATTGTCCAATAAGTTGGACCTACTTAGAGCCTATCATACGGATAATTTTTTTGGCCGTCTTACAAAAATTTATTATTTATAGGAAATTTTTCAAAATTTACTATTTATAGGAAATTTTTAAAAAATTTACTATTTATAGGAAATTTTTCAAAAATTTACTATTATAGGAAATTTTTTAAAAATTTACTATTTATGGGAAATTTTTCAAAAATTTACTATTTATGGGAAATTTTTCAAAAATTTACTATTTATGGGAAATTTTTTAAAAATTTACTATTTATGGAAAATTTTTCAAAAAATTACTATTTATAGGAAATTTTTCAAAAATTTAGCATTTATAGGAAATTTTTCAAAAATTTACTATTTATAGGAAATTTTTCAAAAATTTACTATTTATAGGAAATTTTTCAAAAATTTACTATTTATAGGAAATTTTTCAAAAATTTACTATTTATAAGAAATTTTTCAAAAATTTACTATTTATAGGAAATTTTTCAAAAATTTACTATTAATAGGAAATTTTTCAAAAATTTCCTTTTTATAGGAAATTTTCCAAAAATTTACTATTTATATGAATTTTTTCAAAAATTGACTATTTATATGAATTTTTTCAAAAATTTACTATTTATAGGAAATTTTTCAAAAATTTACTATTTATAGGAAATTTTTCAAAAATTTACTATTTATAGGAAATTTTTCAAAAATTTACTATTTATAGGAAATTTTTCAAAAATTTACTATTTATAGGAAATTTTTCAAAAATTTACTATTTATAGGAAATTTTTCAAAAATTTACTATTTATAAGAAATTTTTCAAAAATTTACTATTTATAGGAAATTTTTCAAAAATTTACTATTAATAGGAAATTTTTCAAAGATTTCCTTTTTATAGGAAATTTTCCAAAAATTTACTATTTATATGAATTTTTTCAAAAATTTACTATTTATATGAATTTTTTCAAAAATTTACTATTTATAGGAAATTTTTCAAAAATTGACTATTTATAGGAAATTTTTAAAAAATTTACTATTTATAGGAAATTTTTCAAAAATTTACTATTTATAGGAAATTTTTTAAAAATTTACTATTTATGGGAAATTTTTCAAAAATTTACTATTTATGGGAAATTTTTCAAAAATTTACTATTTATGGGAAATTTTTTAAAAATTTACTATTTATGGGAAATTTTTCAAAAAATTACTATTTATAGGAAATTTTTCAAAAATTTAGCATTTATAGGAAATTTTTCAAAAATTTACTATTTATAGGAAATTTTTCAAAAATTTACTATTTATAGGAAATTTTTCAAAAATTTACTATTTATAAGAAATTTTTCAAAAATTTACTATTTATAGGAAATTTTTCAAAAATTTACTATTAATAGGAAATTTTTCAAAAATTTCCTTTTTATAGGAAATTTTCCAAAAATTTACTATTTATATGAATTTTTTCAAAAATTTACTATTTATATGAATTTTTTCAAAAATTTACTATTTATAGGAAATTTTTCAAAAATTTACTATTTATAGGAAATTTTTCAAAAATTTACTATTTATAGGAAATTTTTCAAAAATTGATTATTTATAGGAAATTTTTTAAAAATTTACTATTTATAGGAAATTTTTCAAAAATTTACTATTTATTGGAAATTTTTCAAAAATTTACTATTTATAGGAAATTTTTCAAAAATTTACTATTTATAGGAAATTTTTCAAACCGTTTCTTTTTTTAATTCACCGAGAACAACAAAATGATTTCATTTTTAGAAAAACTCAATTTATAAAACAAACCGATATACGATGGTACCGATTCTTTTTATTATTACTATAATCTTTAAAATAACAAATATTAACTGATTAGTTGCACATCATTAGATCTTTTGGAAACTTTCAAAATGTTTTAATGAGGTTTAGGTGTATGACCATCAACGTAAAAATTGCGTGTCGCCTTTGGTAATGTCAATTCGATGCCATCTAGTTCTTTTGTCAGTACTATTTGACAGCCTAAACGGGAATTTTCCTTAAGGAATGGAGCCATATCTAACAGATCATCTTCTTTCTCCTCTGCATCTGGTAGTTTGTGCAAATAATCATTATGTACATAAACATGGCATGTGGTGCAAGCTAATGAAGCTTCACAAGCACCTATATGTATAATAATTAAGAGAAATTTAAGTTATACAACGAGTTTATTAATATTTTCACCTACCTTCCATTTCGATTTCATAACGATGGGCTAAGTATAAAACATTATCACCAATTTTTCCTTTCACCTCAGTTCGTTTACCATTTTTATCGATGTAGGTAACGCGTACACTGTAATTAAAGTAATATTTTTTATTAACTCCGTAAATAATTATATATCTTACATTTCATCAGGAGACTTAGGATCTTGCCATTCATATTCACCATGCCAAAAAACTGGGAAAATATTTTTTTAAAAATGAATTTATTAAAGTTAAAATATAAATTGCTTTTCCAGCTCACCCGGTGTAAAGTGTAGAGATCTAAATAATGAAATTTTAGGTTTTTGTTGGATATTTTTTGTAATAATACTAGCAGAAATTCTAGCTTGCCTCAATAATAAACAAAGCATTTTGCCGCATTAGGTTATGAAATACTACAGTCAGCTGTTTCTGTTTATGTTTTTCTTTTTCAATGTTACCGTTTCTATTTCATTTCATTTCATTTCAATTTATTGAGACTTAAGAATTATATTTACAATGTTTCTAAAATTAAAGTTTCTTAATATGTACAACTTAGAACTATGAATGTTTTATTCCGATAAATTATTAAGGATATGACCTCCATGGTACAGTTACAAGGTAAAATTTAATTAATAAATTAGTATTATGGATGTTAACACTTGCTCCCGGCGTCTTAAATATTCACTAATGACGCTTGTCAAAATTAAGATAAACCTTACAACTATAATAACATAAACTAAATCTACAACAAATACAATATATACAATAAAAAATACCATCTATCTCCATAGGATGATGATGTAATTATCATTTTAACCCCTGTGGGTACCAGGGGTACGTTTTACATAAAAACTCGGTAAAGAGTAGTTTGTGAAAATGTTCTGAAGGGTTTCATTTATCACACCTATTGGAGATAAGTAGTTTACATTTGACCAATTGGAATACTTTTGAGAGTCATAGATATCTTTTAAATATTCATTATCATGATTCTTAAGGCGATCAACGAAATTTTTAAGCAGTCCCAATGAATAATTACAAAGCGGTACTATACCGGCTTTTTCATATAGATATGAGTTTGAAAAACGTTTATTTTCTGAAACATAATTACATCCTACACATAAACGCAAGACCTTTCTCTCAAAAATTTCTAATTTTAGTGCATATGTGGGGGAAAACCAGAACCATATTGGGAAAGCATAAACAATAGCAGGTCTAATACTAACTTTGTAAAGCAGCAACTTTGTTTTAACTGGCAGTTTAGAATTTTTGAATATATTCGAAAAAATTCGAAATATTTTCTCTACTTTAGTCAGAATTAAATTAACATGGGTATTAAATTTGAATAACTTATCAAAAGTGATCCCAAGATATTTGATTTTGTCTTTGATGGGAATGTCAACTTGGTTTAGAGTGAGCTTCAAGATTTTGCTTTCAGGAACGATACCTGTAGGCCCTTTACCAGAAGGGTTACGAATACAAATAGCACCTGACTTAGCAATGTTAAGGTCTATACCCCATTTTTCGTAATAATTCTGTATCAATTCCAAATGTGATTTTGCCAAAATTAATGCAACACAAGGTGACCGTGCATGCGCGTACACCATGGAATCATCTGCATATAAAATGCCAGTTGATCCTGGATGATGGTGAGGAAAGTCATAAACTAATACGTTATACAAAAAAGGTGCTAAAACTGCACCCTGGGGAACTCCACTTTTAATTAAACCTTTTGTAGAGCGAGATTGCGACAATTCAACAAAAAACTCTCTTTGGGAAAGAAAATCTGCCAATAGTTTCACAATAAAAACGTCATAACCCATATTTATTAACTTATAAATTATACCATTATGGTAGGCTCTATCAAAAGCTTTGCGAACATCTAAAGAAATCGCTACTGTACATCTTTCATCACGTAAATTTAATATTATATCATTTTGAAATTTCAAAAGAGCATGGGTAGTGGAATGTGCAGGTTTAAAACCAAACTGAAGATCGGGAATATAATCAATAATATTTTCTTTGTCCATTTTCTGCTTTATAATTTTTTCAAAAATTTTCCCTAAATTAGGCAGTAGAGAAATTGGTCTCAGATTGCCTATATCGAAGTTGTTCTGATTTTTGCGAATTGGAATAATTTTTGCCACTTTCCAAGAGCGTGGAAAATATCCATTATTGAGACAATTATTAAATATTATAGTCAAATATTCTACTACAATAAAGGGTAATTTTTTAATGACAAAATTAGATAATCCATCGTGTCCAGATGATTTTTTTCCACTGATAGTAGAAATTATATCCTTAACGGTATTTGTATCTACAAAATGGAAAGAATCATCATTATGCAGCGAATTGAAAGAACTATCGAAAGTATAAATTCTAGGAGGACACACAGACAAAACATTTTGTATCTTGTCTTCAACACTACCAACATGTGGACCAGGTGGAATATTTTCAGAATAAACAGAATCATAATGCACCTTCAAAACCTCAACAATTTTATTGGGATCCTTATAAGTCGTACCTTCATGAACAATTTTACTACAAGTATTAGCTTTCTTATGGCCAATAATATTATAAACGTCTTTAAATGCGTGAGGACCAGGTTTGATTTTACGTAATCTTAAGCCAAAACTTTCCGATCGAAACATATCAACCTTTTCTTTTATAATTATTTTTAAAAGTGACAAATGTGCTGACAATGACTTATATTCAGGGGAAATTCTATTGTAATTTTGGTGATATATCTTTTTTAACTGCCTTTGCCACCTGTTTTTAATAGAAAATAGATGTTTTATCGGAGATGGAAGATCGAGATGAGTGTTACTGCCGATAACAATTTTGTGAGTATGTAATTCTACAACGTGACTAATTTTACTTGATAATTTTTCTATTAGAAAGTCAATTTCATCATTCGATAAAGATCGTTCGTAAGGAGGCATATCATGTAATAATAAATCTTCCAAATCTTTATCAAATAACTTCCAATCCGTATCTCTAAAACTTTGAAATGATTTTGGCTGAACAGTTTTGAATGAATAATGCTGAAAAGGTAAAATGAGATAAATCGGATAATGATCTGAGAATGAAGCCAATGTAGCAAGTTTATAAAGCGGATTTACAACGTCAATAAGATCGGCAGAAATCAAAAAATGATCTAAGAATGATGATCCTGAGGGAAAAGAAGGGTTACTGTCACATAATCTTACATATCGGTCAGAAAAATCAGTTAACCATCGACAAAAAGTGATTCCATTATGGTTATCAATATTATCACCCCAATTACAATTTTTGGAATTAAAATCTCCTCCTATGATTACTCCATCAAACTCTGATCCTGTAGAAGAAATCTTTGAAAGCCCGTTATAAATTCTGTTCGCTGAGAAATTGCATGGTATGTAAACCGAACCAACCAAAAGTTTTTTTTCAACACCACGTTTAACAATTGTTAAAATGACAAAAACACAAGGAAAATCTATATCTTGAATATATATTTTTTCGTAACTGTAATTTTCTTTTAGCACAATGGCCACACCCAGATTACTGTAATCCCTGACAAAAATATAGCCTTTAATGACACAACTATTACATCGCTGAAGATGTGTCTCTTGAACAAAGGCTATATCAATTATTTTAGATTGTAACAAATTACTTAGTTCAATTTTTCGGGAATTCTCTTTTAATGATCTTACATTAAACGTCAACAATTTTAAGCCATTATGGTCCATATTGATTTTGTATCTCCTTTAACAGATCCTTACAATCCTTAACAACTTGATCTTTCGAAAGATTCTGAAAATTTCTTAAGAATTCAATAATTCTTTCTTCTAACGATTTCTTTGGTTCCAAAATATTCTTGGCAACACGCAAAAACTCTTGAATATATGCAGGCATTTCTTTATTGGTATTAGAAGAATTATTTGTAAGATCAAATAAGCTTGAAAATGTCCTACCTTGCTCAACAAAAGTGGACTTGTTTACGTTTGAAACTACAGCCTGTGACGCCTTTTTTCTCTCAGCAACAGCATTTAATAATTCTTTTTTTCTAGAAACGTAATTCTTGTAAGAGGGACAACCCTTCCAACTTGCAGGATGTCCATATTGTTCACAATTTATGCAATAAGGTTTAATTTCTTTTTTATCTTTGGGAACAGGACATTCCCCAGGGCCATGATCACCGTCACATTTAACACAAGAATATTGTCTGGCACAATTTCTGGCCATGTGCCCCCATCTCTGGCAGCGCTTGCACTGCACCTCTTTTTTAAATTCTTTTGGCTTTTCCCACACCACAGATTGGAATAAAAGATAATTAATACCTGTAACATCTCCCGCCACTTTACCGGGGATAAGTTTTATTAGGAATAAACCCGTATCATAATTCTCCTTTCTAGATCTAGTAGTGGAGAATTTTGAAACTTCACTTACCGTATTTGGAACTTTTGCATCAAGTGCATCCTTAATCTCCGACGATTCCGTCAAGTAATGAAGACCTCTCAAAACCAAGTTGACAGACCTAAATTGCTTTGGAGTATATGTATAAGATTCAATATTTTTTTCTTTTAGCAAAGCCATCATTTCCTGATGTACCATGGGGTCTCTTAAATATAATTTGCTTTTATAGTTATTCTTATTAATAATTTTAAAATCTATTTTGTCTTCTCTTTTAGTTAACTGATCAACTAAACTTTTAACGTTAACGTTAAACAAAAAAATGGGAGGACAATAGTTAGAATTAGAGTTACGATTTTGCGGGATGGCATTTTCCTTATGAGTGGAAGGTCTCAAATCTTGTGTACTTTCGATATTTAGATCACTTAAGACGCTGTAATAATTATCACTGTTGTTTTTTTCCGCATTGCTTTTCTTTGCGGTTAGTTTTGATACATCAAAGCTTTTTATTTGGCCTTGAGCATCTCGTCTTTTTCTTTTCGGGCATACAGGAGTAAAACCATCGCTTACATTTTTTGCTAAATTTTGTTGTATATTAAACGATGTCTCAGATGAGAAATGGTTAACAGAAGTTTCACTAAAGGAAAATAATGGAACATGATTACCAGTTGATGCAACACCAGCTGTAGATGATGGTATAACGGTTTCAGTATTACGCATTGCTAAAAGTTGACGAGCAGCAAACGACGTTTCAGGTGAGGAATGATTTGTGAGAGTTCCATTGAAAGTATACGCTGGAACATGATCATCAGTTAAAACATCAGCAGAAGCTGATTCCATGTCTTCACCATTGATGTACTCCATTGGATGCAATGAATGTTGTTCTTGGAAATGATCACCACTCTCGTTCGTCTGAGAGTTAATATTTGTTACATGAGTCGGAGGAACATCTAATTGGCCACTAGAAGCCGCACTCATGGGCTTAAAGAATCTTTAGGAGTTTATATTCAATTAATTATATTCAAAGAATATAGACCGAATATTGATAAAAATCTTTAAATTCAACAGATTAGCTTTTTATTTTTAATATTTTTCAATATAAAGCCGTTAGAAAAAACTCAAGGTTAAAAACACGCGTCTGTTCGTGTTGACAGTTAAAACCAGAATCTTACCGTTTCTATTGGAATTAATATTTTTAGGGGAAAATTGACAACATTGATTTTGAATAAGAATATGGCCTATGAAGCGTTTATGGGCTGTTGTGATCTAAGCTTTTTTATTATGTTTAGATCAAGATCTTGTCAGAAGTGCGATTCTCTATCGACAAAATAGAGAAAAAGGTAAGAAAATAGATTTTAAATGAAAGTGTTTCGGTCACGTAACAAAAAACACAGTTTATTGATTCAAATGTTGGAGACGTTTTTTTTTCACCTTAAGAAAAGTATACGAATTTATAATTGATTTTAAAAAACTTAAGTTTATTGACTCAAATAAAATTAAAGATATTTCAAGTTAAAGTGTTGTATTCGTAGATACATTTTAAACATTCGTACAAGTCGTAATTAATTAGTTGATCCATTATTAACCGTACCGCCCTTCATCCTATTATATAGATATTTATGGACTCTTTGAATTTTAGTAGTTCAATTTTAAAAGAACTAAAATTAATCATATCGCACTTGTTCAACAAAAGGGTATTAACTCAAAATTTTTAAATTTTCACTTTTTAGAAGAAATTGATGTGTAGTGGTCTTATCTACCCATTGTAAAAATCTGACATCATTTTCACTATAAGTTCGCCAAAAAACTACAGTTTTACCCCTCTTCTTTACATGAAAGTAGTAGTAAAATAAAATAGTTTTTTGACTCTACTGAAAATTTTTAAATTTTGAGTTAATACCCTCTTGTTGATCAAGTGCGATATTGTAATTCAAAAAAGTACTCATATTTCATGAAAATTTTAAACTCAATCATATATATTAAAATTTCACCCATTTGAAACCATTACTTATTAAAGTGGAAAAATCTGCAATTGTTTCATCTTTATAATCCAAATATCATTATTTTGAACTATTAAAAATATTATTATGTATATCCCAATATTTAAACAATAAATAATATTGCAAAACAATAAACTTAAAATTATTATTTATACCTACATATGTATTTATATTCATGCATTATAACCAACCCGATAACATAATCCTAAAATAGCGATATTACTTTATAGTATTATAAATATAAGATTAATATTTTGTTTTTTTTTTAACTTTATATTTGATAGATTTATAAACATCAAATAATATCATCATTAGATTTTTGATACCGAACCACATTCTTCTGTAAACAAAATCTTATAATGTATACCTTTCTAGAATAATGACTGAGGTATTTTCGCAGGAGGACCCACACTGACACCACTTTTCTGGTGTGGATGTTTGGCAGACAAACTTAAGTCAAATGATTTAATGGCCGCCTTTGGGATGTCCCGACTCACAGTCTTTTTCATCTTTTTCAATTCCCAAGATATTCTTGTTGCAGCAACATTTTATTTGGAAGTTCGCCACGTTCTGGCTGTGCTTCTTGACCATTTTACTCTCCTCAGTGTTATGACTCTTTGGATTCCTTCCCAACTTCTTTCGTTTTTTAATAACGTTACACCTTTCTAAAAATTGGCAACACTTGCTGTTTGTGTTTACATTTTGTAAAGCATTATTACAAATATTAAAAAATGTTCGACCACAATTGAATTAGCTGCAATAATAGTTATAATAATAGAAATACAAATTTATAAATAAATAATTCCAGTGGTATCAGAAAAGAATAGAGTATTATTGCATCAATTCACATTAGAATTCGTATAGAAATCTTAGTGTTGTTTTGTTATGTGAAAACTTCGACCAATTACACAAGAACTCAATATTTGTAGGTACGTATTTATTATGTTCATAATTATAGGTGGAAAAGGTGCTGATGTTTCTAACGCATATAAATATTAGATACTCTGACAAAAGCATTTTAATATAACGATCGATTTGGAATCACTTTCTAAGTTGATTTAGCGTCCGGCTTACTCTAAACTCCATATAAAGTTGTTATCAAAGTAAAGGTCACGTTTTATACCCACAATCAAAACAAATTCCCATAATATTAGCTCAAAAACCAAAAAGGTTATAGTTACATTCTGAATCCTTTTGAAATTCTATGACGATAGGGCGATGACCGGAAAGATTAACAAAATGTTTCAAGAATATACCTTATTTCATTAAAAAAAATTTGGAATTGAAATAATTATTCCTGATTTCGTTGAATGGCTTAGGATGAAAATTGGGCGAAATTGGTTAACATTTGATTATAGTTCCTATATAAGCCCACCAAATTTCGTTTCCTTGGCAGTCGGTTCTTAGAATTCCGATATAACACCAAAACAACCAAATGTATTTTATAGAATTAATCAACATGAACTAGCGTAACAGATTTCATCGCATTTGGTACATATTTTAAATTTGCTGTTGTCCCTAGGATATTTCAGATATGTATCCAAATTTAACAGAATTTGATGGTAGCTATATACGATTTGGTACTGCCGAAACCACTCTTACTTGTTTAAGGTAATTTACCTAAATTTAGCGCAAAAATTTTCCTTGATACAAGAATGATCCCTATTCTTGAAAATTGATCCATATTTGACATTAGTGGTTTTAGTGTTTTGTAATGGAGATGCTAACATACTCATATATGAAGTACTACACCATTTTTCAATGAAATTGAGAACTTTCTGTTGAAATTAAAGAAATTTTCAATTTAAATTAAGAATTTTCGGTTGAAATTTAGAAAATTCTAAATGAAATTGTGATTTTCCGGTTGAAATTGAGAAAATTCCAAATAAAATTAGGAATTTCCATTTGAAATTGAGAAAATTCTAAATGAAATTAAAATCTAGCATGATCAAATGTTGCATGCTGTATAGGTCTGCTACATTTCACTTGGCTCTTAGTTTTAGTCATATGTTTTCGGTTGGGTTGAGCATTGGAAAATAGGCTCTGATGGACAAGTGTTGTAAAAGAATGTTCATAAATTCATTCTAATAGACTATGGTAAATAACCAGATCTCAAAATTGGTTGCCTTATTTAACCCTCTCGCCAAAAAGTCCACTGACCCATTAGTTTGGAATGTCAGTTGTCTGTCCATTTTTTTTCTCCTGATGGAACAATTGCACCTATCAGATGAATATTAGGCTCAAGGCATGTTGGGAGTGATTGAATACTCAGAAATCCAACTGCAGACCAACCATATTTCCTGCGGTCTCATCGATCGAGACTATCTGCTTTCCACCTATTGCCAACTCATTTATTTTGCTAATATAAGCCTTTTGTTTTTGCTTATTCTACATGAAGAGCTTTTATGAAATATATTTTTCCATAGAGGGTATTCCCCACTGTTGTTATCGAAATTCTTTTATTACAATTCAGAGAAATTTTCTTATTTGGAATTTTCTCTACTTCAACCTAAAATTTCCAATTTTATTTGGAATTTTCTCAATATCAACCAAAAATTGTGAATTTCATTTGGAATTTTTTTAATTTCAACCGAAAATTCTGAATATCATTTGGAATTTTCTCAATTTCATTCGTAATGTTCTAAATTTCAACTAAAAATGGTGTAGTGTAAGGAGTGTTCCGAATAATATTTTTAGTTACATTAAGTAAAATAAAAATAAAACTTGTGTTCCATTACTCTATACTGGTTTGAGTCTTGGAATCTACCCTCTCTATATAAATAAATGTGTAGATAAAAACAATGCTTAATCGAAAATCGTGTTTGGAATCTTAAATTTAAATTCTGCATAACTACATAGTAAATGTGTATTTAGTTTTGTTAACCAAAGATTAAAAAATAACATGTTCACTTAAAGAAACAACTTTATAATATGATATTTATAACTTAACTGTCATAAGAAAGTTAGAGTATTTTATTCTGTCGAAGATGACCGTATGACACCCTTCATAACTACGGCCAATTTCAAATTGATAGGAATAAACAAAAAATAACATATATATGATTTGTGGAAGGCCTGTCTATTTAATATCACCATGGTCAAATTTGGACCAATGCTACAACTTTAGTTCAATTTGCACCTTTAACAAAATATCCACGCTGAGTAGAATATATCTGTCCCGTGGCAATATTGAAAGGATAACCCGAAAACTCATGAAAGAATGGACAAGATAGGTTAATCGTTTTTTTTTTTAATTTCTAATTGGTTTTTGTAATATGCATATCCAATTTTTAAATAAACCGAAATCCGGTTTTTGAAAAACGTTGACTAATCGATCAGCCTAGTATTTATATATGCGTACAACCAAACTAATGTTTTATTTTTTATCAGTGTTGTTTTTAGCTTCGTTTTTTAACAAGCGATATGAAATCAATTAATGTTATTCTCTTTTTTTAGTATATTAACAACAAAACCAAAGGAAAAAGAAAGCACAAACAAAAACCATTAAAAACTTATATTGTGCGGTTAGTAGATGGAGAGTCATACTACCTGAAGGTACCACCTATAAAATATTCCGTATTTAAACATAAAATATAAATTTAAAGAAGAATTCGTAGTTGTGCTTTGTTGCTGTTATATTAAGTCAAGCTTTATATTTGGCTTCATTTATGGTCAGTGAGTTGTTGGCCTTGTTTCGCTTGTGTGCAGTTTGAACCCCCACAACGAATTACAATGAGGGGGCTATCGATCCCGTTTACAATTTTATTTTTAGTCTTAAATACGGAATATTTAATTGTTTCAAGCCAAGAGTAAGTTTTACAATTAAATTTATGATATTAATAAGAACATTAAATATTAAATGTCTGTAGATAATCATATTTTATATGTTTGTACACACTGTTACAAAAATATTCGTACTGTGCTATTTTTAAGGAATTAAAAAAAATTCTATAAGAATAAGATTTTACAATTTTTTTTTAACAATGATACATTTCCTTACAAATAAAAATTTTTGGTAAAATTAGCTTTGAAAATTGGATTTTTTTTTAATTTTCTATAGAAATAAGAAAGTTTTGAAAATAATTCCTGTTAATTTTTTTTTTTTTAATTTCCTACCTATAAAATTGGTAAGTTTTTTTAAATTTTGCTTAAAACATACAATTTTTTTTAAACATGTTAAAAAAATGTAATATATAAAAAAAATTAGTAATTTTTATAAAATTTATATAAAAAATAATTGTATTTTTTTAATTTCTTTAAAAAAGTAAATTTTTAAAAGATTTTTCTATATTAAAAAATAGAAAAATTTCTGTTGAAAAATTTTAAATTTTTGAAAATTTTTCTATTTAAAAATATAAAATTTTTAAAGAATTTTCTATAAAAATATTAAATTTTTAGACAATTTTCTGTTAAAAAAATATTAAATTTTTGTAAAATTTTATATAAAAAAATAATTAGAATTTTTAAAAAATTTCCAAGTAATTTTTAAAAATTTACTGTTTAAAACTGTAAACAAAACTACCCAAACCAGTCCGAAGTTACCCAAAACTCAGCCATTTGTGTTCCCGTGCTCAATACAGGTTGAAGTCTTTGCTAAATTGTGAGATCATTTAATTTCCCATTATATGTTACTCTCATTTGTCCGAATTTACCCAGAATATTAAGAAATAGATCTAATATATTAAAAAAGTAAACATTTAAAAAATATATATTTTTCATTACAAATTCCTAATTTTAGCCTTATTTATGGATATGAATGCCGACAAAATAAATGTTTAAAAGTGGAATTGGATGAAGACAATTGGAGCAAAGCAATTAGTTTGCCAGTATGTAGAATGTTTTGTGGTGATGTCGGTACAATTTGGCCAAAGCCGACTGGTTCCGTGAATTTAGAGTCTACTCTCTTGCACATTGCTCGTGATGCTATAGAGTTCATTCTACCTAATAGTCACTATCAAGCAAAACTTTGGGAATCTAATCAAGAACGATTCATGGATTATATTGATAATAAAGTACCAAATATTGAACTTTTAAAGAAAGAAGGCCATCCTCTTAAAATTGCAATTGACGTAGATAGCAATGATAATGAAATGCCAAGATTAACTTTGGACACAGACGAGAGCTATGAATTGCAAATTAAAACTAATGATAATCATGAAGTTTTGGCAAGTATTAAATCAAAATCATACTATGGGGCGCGTCATGGGCTAGAAACTCTAAATCAATTGATAGTCTATGATGATATAAGACGAGAATTACAAATTGTTGCCAAAGCTAGTGTACAAGATAAACCTGAATTTAAATGGCGAGGTGTTTTGTTGGACACTTCAAGAAATTTCTATTCCACAAAGGCTATTAAACGTACTTTGGGTAAGTTATTGTATTATTTATTATAAATGCAAGTTTTGTTATTACTATTTATGTATTTATTTTGTATTTTTTTTTTTTTATAATACAGACGGAATGGCGATGGTAAAAATGAATACATTCCACTGGCACATTACGGACTCTCATAGTTTTCCTTTGGAAGTTAAAAAAAGGCCAGAACTTCATAAATTAGGAGCATATTCTCCACGCAAAACTTATAGCCATCAAGATATAATTGAGATTGTAGAATACGGCCGGGTAAGAGGTATACGCGTAATGCCAGAATTTGATGCTCCCGCACATGTTGGTGAAGGTTGGCAACACAAAAATATGACAGCCTGTTTTAATGCTCAACCGTGGAAAGATTTTTGTGTGGAACCTCCATGTGGTCAGTTAGATCCCACTGTTGATGATATGTATGCAGTACTACAAGACATCTATGAGGATATGTTTGATCTTTTTAATCCTGATGTTTTTCATATGGGTGGAGATGAAGTTTCTGTTAATTGCTGGAACAGCAGTGAACAAATTCGTAATTGGATGACTTCTAAACAGGGTTGGGGTTTGCAAGAATCAGATTTTATGCGTTTATGGGGTCATTTCCAAACAGAAGCATTAAAACGTGTAGATATTGCTGCCAAAGGAGAACAAGTACCTATTACTCTATGGACTAGCCGTCTTACTGATGTTCCATACTTAGATGATTACTTAGACAAACAACGTTATATTATCCAGATATGGACAAAGGGTATGGATGCCAAGGTTACTGATATTTTGAAACGCGGTTTTCGCGTCATAGTGTCTAATTATGATGCCTTATATTTTGATTGCGGTGGTGCTGGTTGGGTAACTGATGGCAATAACTGGTGTTCTCCATATATTGGTTGGCAAAAGGTATATGAAAATCGTTTGGAAACAATTGCCGGTGATTATTTACCACTTGTAATGGGAGCTGAAGCTGCTATATGGTCTGAACAAATAGACGAGCATTCGTTAGATCAACGTTTTTGGCCTAGAGCTAGTGCTCTGGCAGAACGCTTATGGTCAAATCCCAATGATAGTTGGCGTGAAGCTGAACCGCGTATGCTATTGCACCGTGAACGTTTAGTAGAGAATGATATATCAGCAGAAACTTTACAGCCGGAATGGTGTTTACAAAATCAAAATGAATGCCCAATTGATGCCTATACGAGTCTCAAAAAGGCATAATAGCAGGCACAATACCACAATACCGATTAAATTGCTGTTAGCACTAATAATAACATTAACCATAGTTGCAGCATTATTTGTTTATATTAGAGAAATAATTGGTATTATTAAAATTAATATATTAAGTTTACACGTTTAGTGTTCTGGAAAATAACACTATTGACATACAAACATATATATTTGATAAAAAAAAGTTTATTTCCCTATACATATGCTTTATTAATACTCATCTTATACTTAGAATTAATATATTCCAGAACAAAGTATTAGAATTATTGGATTTGGATATATAAAACGTATAAAAATTAATTAAACAAAATAAAACTGTTATATTTTTAACATCAAAATAGTTTTTTATATTAAATTTAGTTGAAATCATTACAAGGCCATAAATAAATGTTCGACAGTTTTTTTTATACTCTTCACCATCATAGAAGGATTTCTAGATTACCAGTGAGTTAACAAATCAAGTTAGAACCACCTAGAATGAGTCGAATATTTGTATTCAAAAATCAGAAAATTTGTGCAGAAAAGAGTTATCCAATTATGAACCCTGTGATCCGATAGGCCGGGGCCTTAGGTCCTACAGTAAGTAAGATCGAATCTTCTGGCACACAAACCAAAACACCGTGCCCTGAGAGGGTCTAAATTAAGTTGAGAAGCCTAATAACAAAAAAGAAAATTTTTGTTATTTTAGAAGTTGTGTATTATGCCTAAGCTTTTCTAATGAGGCAAACCATTACACTTCTTGCTTATCAAACGCATGAAGGCTAGTAATGCTTTATCTGTAATTATGGAGTGGTATAAATGTGTGGCATTAAAATTGTACATAATATCCATGCATATTTTATATGTTCCAGACCAGATGGAATAACATTGTTATGTATGGACTGGTTCCTCAAAGCGCAGACTTTATAATATAAGGATGTTGCAGTTCCATATACTGACTTGCCGTATGGTCGTTTTGGAAAATCCCATAAAAAAGAGAATATACCGCTTTTACTCTTAATTCGGTAACAACTAATGGAGACTATCGAATGAGAGAAAGCTAAGGCACACACATGTGCTCATAAGATATGTTTGTGCGTTTATGTGTTTTTCACTGTTCTTTATCCACTTTAATTTCAAATTTGACAAATCTATGGAGTGCAATATCTTTATATTATTTGTCTTTGTTCAAAGACTATTTCGGAAATTCTCTACATAGCAGAGGAGAAAATGCTTATCGGTGATGTGTTTCACTGTTTTATCGTTAGTATACTGTTTCAATGAAATTTTTCACCAGAGAGAAAATTCGTTCTTTTGTCGCACTGTGCAGCAGTGGAATAAAAGTCCCCAGAGTTTTTCCTACTAAATTATGATACAAGATTCAAATAGAAAATCCACAAATACTACTTACTGCTAAAGAAAGTTCCACGTCACAAAGCTGCAATCTCATTAAGTTGCTGATTCCAACGACATCTGCTCTCTATGGCAACATAATGCCAACTTCATGAAGACGGCTGCAAAATCTTGGTGTGACGACGCGTCAGACTTTAGAATGATATCCAGAGAAATGGAGGGAAGAGAAACCAAACGGATGGTTTCAGCAATTGTACGATAGGATTACAGCATCACTCCATTCGAAAGAAATTATTTTCGAAACACAATGCTTTAAGCACGCAAACTCGAACAGTTTGTCAGCAGAGTGTTTTTAAGACAGAGGTGATGAGTTAATAAGATGTATGTTCGTTTATAAAAACCATGGTTATAAGAACTCATGCTGGTTGGAGTATCAGTATTCTTTATCCAGTGTACAACAAATTGGGACCTTTCAATGTGGCTTCAGGCACTTTCACAGGCAGATGAAGCTTTTCTTGAAAAATCTTTGGACCAGTCCGCATCAACAATGAATATCGAAAATGAATGAACCATAAGCTGTACGAGTTATACGCTGACATCGAAATGGTAAAACGCATTAAACAGCAGCGGCTGCGTTGGCTAGGACATGTTGTGCGAATGGATGATAATACTCCAGCAAGATAAGTGTTTGCAAATAATCCCGAGGAAAGAGGACATCCGAAACTTAGATGGAAAGAAAAAGTAGAAAAAATCTTTCAAAGTTTGGCCTACGAAATTGGAGAATATGCGCCAAGATCGAAGTTCATGGAATTCTAAAATATGCTCGGCCTTTAAGTAAGAAATAATCGGAATTGAACGACTTAAATATTTTCTTCCTTTGTTTTGTTATTCTTTTGGGTATCATCCAAGTGGAAAAGTGACAAAGATAAATAAAAATGCAATTTAATATATGTATATTTATATAAATTTTATTCAGTTGAATATTATTGAAGTACAAACAACAATTTCATAATTGTTTTTTGTTGTTTTATGTATATGTATATATAATCGAAGAGATTTTTAAATTAAATAATAAAGTAAATCATAATTAAACTAGATTAAGACATTTCATTCGTTTATCAATAAGAATGTAGTTCTTCAGTTTTTCTTTTTTAAATAAAGAATTAAAAAAGAAGCTAAGTAAAAAAATTATGTTAAGAGTAATGTGAACAAAATGTAAATGAAATAATGTTTGTCACTACTATACACATAGAGTAAATGCGTACATATAATTATTATAAATGGAGTTGGTTGGTTTGGTTTTATGTATTTTCCTTATGAAAATGAAATGAAATGAAAATGAATGACTGACTCTGACTGACTGACTTGTGTTACTACTATTTATCATCAAAATTTTATTTAAGTTTTGGGGTAATGGTTGGTTGGTTAGTGGTTCGATTAGTGTAGGTACAAGTTTTAGTCCTTCCAGCATCGTCATTGTTATTAATCTCTATTTAAGTTGTACATAGTTTAGGAGTAATTACAACATTTTACCATTTAAATGATATATTTTGGGGTTGTCTTATGGAAATATGTAGAGTAGAGGTCCGTGTACATGTGGAATTTTGTTTGTAGTTGTTGTAGGTAGTAGTTCATAGTAGTAGGTCCAGGTTTCACTTACAAGTCCTTTATTTTTCCTCATTCATCCGTTTTGTTTTCTTGTTTCCAGTGGTTGTCAGTTATTGATTCAAGTAATTTTTTATATGTTTTCATTCAGTTTTTGTTTAGTACATTCGTTCATTTTATTTTGATGTCTGTGAAAATAGAAAATAAAAATTTTATTGCATTATGTGTAAACTATAGATGGTCAAAGCTTAAAAAACTACAACAAATTAATGAAGACTTTCGTAAGTCATTAAGGCTATCGAAAAGTCCAAGTCAATGAATTTTTTGACACAAATTCTTTCTCGGCAAAAATAAAGAAGAAACTTTATATCATTAAAAATTGTTACAATCAACTACAATTCACTTACCCACATTTTCTTTAAAGTAGAACTTAAATTTTCAAACTTTAAAAAATCTAAATAGATATTAAAAATGTTTCGAGTTATATAATACTTACGTTTAATTCCGTCTCATACGCTTACGGCTACTGTCGTCATCATCGTTATTGCCATTATTTCTTTCTTCTGCTTCCATAACCTGAATGAACAAATGAATATAAGTTATACAGACAAATTCAATCGTTTAAAAATTTCAATAGTTCAACAATACCTTTATTTTAGCACCACAGATTTCGGCACCGTTTAAAATTTGAATTGCTTTATGGGCAGAATCAAGATCGGAATATTTAACATAACCGCAGTTTTTGTTAGGCAACAAATAAACATCAATTAAACCCTTCCAGCACGAAAATACATTTCTCAATATGGAAACAGGTAAATTCTATACAAAAAGAAAAAATATTTGTTAAACATTATTTCAATTATAATTCGAAAAATCTTCATTTAATTACCGAAGCTAAAACAATAAATAAGCGCTTTGCCACGGGCTCATCACTATCCGCCATTGGCTGCGATGGCGGCAATGGAACGCTACAAATAGAATCCTTTCTAGTGCGTTCTAAAGATGGTTTTAGGATAAATAAAAACAAGTAAAAGAAATACAAAAATAAAAGCATTAATAAAATATTTATTCTAACGAATATGGAAAAGAATGATAATAAAGCTTATAAAATTTAGAACCTACTGTCGATAAAGGAAGTATCGATGCGTGAAGAGCTCATACCGGATACCTTAACAATTATACGTTCGCCTACAGGATATTCAAGACCGTGAATTTTGTCTCTAAAATATTGAAGATAAATAACAGATATAAATATAAATATACATATATAATTTCTTTTTTAATTACTTGGCATATATCGCTGCTTCTGGGTTATCATAAACAACAATCGCTTCATTTGTACGTGGACCATCTAAAAAAACAGAACATAAGTATCTGCGTATTAAAATGTAAAATTATATTTTTTATTTATCACTTACATTCTTTAGTGATTTGACAGTAGTCTAGTCCTGGAATAATATCAAACAAACGCCACAATTGATCCTGATTGACACATGTGCTAACGATGACTTCCAAACAGGTTGGTTGGGGAGCTTGAACATTTTGCATACGTAAGAATTGTGACATATCGTTGTTAAACGAATTGTTGTTACCCCAGTCATTATTAAAACCACCCCCATTGTTAAATCCACCGCCACCACCTCCACCCATACCTGATCCACCGCCCATACCTCCCATATTGCCACCGAATCCTGTGTTACCGCCGCCCATATTACCGTTGCGACCACCACTCATCATTGAGTTGTCATTCCGACCGCCAAATTGATCCGTATTTCGGGAGTTTGAGCTTTTTGGTTCAGCGAAAACGGCCTTATACTTGGATGGACAGTTTTCAAAGGCTAATGCAGCATGATAGAATTTTGAATAGCGCACATAACCAAATCCTTTTGGATTACCAGATTGTTTCTCTCTCACCAGAATGACATTCTCAACTGGACCCCACTGTTTGAATTCTTCGCGCAATTCATCTTCAGTTGCTGTCTTGGGACACATTATAAACAGACGCACATATTTTTCATGTTCATTATCTGATTTACTGGATCCTTGATTGCGACTGTAAAATATAATAATATACATAATTGATAAGTTTAGATTTTTTGTTAAAAAAAATCTGCTTTTAAAAGTGTTACTTTAGTGTATTGCACTAAGATCACAATTGATTAATTGTAATAATAAACAATAGCAGTTTTGCGATAAAACACAAAAAAATGTTGCTGGAGACAACCTTTCCTCGACGCATTTCGGTGGTTGGTTAGGCCATCATCTTCAGGAGGAGTATCTCTAATTCAAGATAGAGCAAAAACGCGGCATTATATCTTATTTGAGACAGAATAAATACGAACTATTGTGTTTAACAAATACCAACATAAAGCGATGATTATTATCTGAACAGAAACAGTTTTTCAGTTTTATATTTTCTTTATTTCCCATCGTTTTTTATAGTAAAATATAAATAAGGAATAGCATAAAAACAATCGATTAAAAATGTCTTAAAGCAGTAAAGTAATGCATTGAGCAAATATTAAACGTTTTTTGTTTTTATTCTCATAAAGAATGATGTCATCAAAATAATGACAAGTTATTGAAACTGTTTTTTTAAATTTTTATTTTTTGGGAGTACATTTGAGGAGGATGACCTCGAACTTTGAATTTTGGCGCAGTACGTTGTAAGATTCTGGTATTCGTCATTAATATTGATTTTAAAATTATTAACTACACACGGATCGCGGAGCTTATTGACAGTTGGATATAATTTATTTTTGGCTCAGTTGAACGAAAACAAATTTGTTCAAAATTTAAAAAAATGACATTGTTAAGTTTTTATTAAATCGACAAACTGTGATGGCAAATTTTTTTTGGTTAATTTTTCATTGAAAAAGTAAAGCCAAATACTCTATAATATAAGATAATGCACTTGAATACACTGACTTGGCGTATGGTCCATTTGAAAAGTACCATAAAATAGATAGTACCGCATTTACTCTAATTCAGAAACAACAAATCGTGACGATTTTTCTATGAGAAAAGCTAAGGCCCACACTTGCTCATGGAATATATGTTTGTGTTTATGTGTTTTTCATTGTTCTTTATCCACTTTAATTTTACTTTTGGCATAAAAAATGTATGGAGTACAATATCTTTATATGGGTCTTTGGTTAAGCATTAGATAACATGTACTTCAAAATCAGCAGGTACTTTTGTTACCTTTTCAAGTTGTGTTTGTTATTATCTTGGTTATTTACAATAAAAAGTGTATTTTTTGCCTTTTTCAAGAAATATTTTCTTACCCTTAGGAGTATCTGTTTCATATTGTGGAATATTTTTTATTTTTTTTTAAATTTCGACATTTGTTTCCTAGTTAAATTTAAATTTTTCTTAAGTGTACCTGTTTCATATAGCGGATTTGATTTATCTTTGAGATATAGCTGCGATATTATAGGACTCCAGAAGCGGCAGTCCTTGGTAGGAATCCTAAGATTTCCAAGTCGTTCCGGAACCGAGTGCCGTGGGAGCCAATCCTATGTGTAAACATCAAATACAGCTTTTTCTACTTTAAATAACGTGGGTTATGTCTTTTGAGTTTTATAAAAATGAACACATTATGATGTCATTTTCCATTTCTAGCGTAAATTCCTTATGTATTAGAATCAATAAAAATCGAACTTGCTTTTTTTTTGAGGATTACGTCTTTGGGACATTTAAGGCTACAATTCGAAAATATTAAATTCCAATTTTTTTAAACTGGAAAAATTGCAATTGGAATTTAAAATGAAATAACCTCATTCAAAAATGTGTCGTCAATGTAAGTACACTAACGGATCAAATTAGAATCTATCTCAAAAATGTTATTGCCTGGTCAAGCTGCATCTGCTAATGATGCTTGATATCATAGACACATGACAACAAATACGTTTCAACTAAAATGTGGTGAACAAGACGGTTCCACGTGCAACACACAGGTAATGGAACATTTCACTTCAAGCATGAGACTTTTTCTAGCAGTATTTTCCCTTGTTTCAGCGACCGAAATTGTCACCTTTGATCAGGTGATTTAACACCATTTAATACCTTCTTATGGAGTTACTGGAATTGAGAGTTTTACTTAAACAATCCCTCAACCACACGTGTATTACAAGAAGAAATAAAAGACAAGTCAACAAAGTCTTGCAACAATTATTCAGAAAGGCCATGAACAATTTCAACGAAAGGATGTGTATTTGTCAACAAAGCCCTAGAGGTCATTTGCCCGATGTGTTATATCATATGTAACTATATCACATGTACTTTATGACTCATCTCAAAAACAAGTTTGTAAAGAATACTAAAAACTTTCTTTTATACTATATTAAAATCTTGCGTTAAATTTTAAAACCCCATATACATATATTCATATGTATATGTGCATGTATACATAAAAAAGCGATGCGTGAACTACCGAAGTGTAGCTGTACTTTTTTCGTTTTTTAACAACTTTGAAGAAAAATCTAAATTTAGAATACAAAATAAAAGATGTTTTTAAAAATCCATCTTTTAAAACATGAATCTTTAAACTGATACCCAAATTTGTATTATACTTTAAATAAGAAAAATTATGATAAATCAATTTTTCAACTCACTTTGCTGCCACTAATACTTTCAAAGTACGATCTAAGGTGCCGATGGTTTTTCCATTCATTTCTTCCTGAGCCTTTGCGGCATCTGAAGTCTTCGAAAACTTAACATATGCTATTCCTTTGTTGTCGCCCGTGTTCTTATCTTTTACTACCCAAATATCTTCAATTTCTCCGAATTGGGAAAACGCATCACGAAAGTCTTCCTCGGTGTGAGCTTTGTTGCATATAATGAATAAACGAGACATGGGGGGGTCGTCATCGCTATAATCGCCACGACCTCCGCCTCCACGGCCACCATCGCGGTTTCCATCACGGGATTGGGAACGATAGTCAGACATTTTTAAATAAATATGTATTTCTTTTTATCTCTTTTTTGAAAAGTTAAGTAATTAAAATTTTCACGTAAGCTAAATTTTTTGTTGTTGCTACTTCGCTCGTCTCACACGTACTATGAGAATTATTTTTTTTATTTCAATGTGCTTCTGACAAGGAAAAATGGCGTAATTTTATTTTGTGTCTACACCGGCGTCTATAATGTCAAGTTGTATAGAGTTGCCAAGCCGAGTCTATTTGTAATCAGTAACCATGTTCCACTAAGCAACAAAAAATAGAAAAAAAAACAAAAAAAAAAATATGAAAAATGAAATTTCTTATATGTAAATGACGTCTCTAAAATGTACTTTGACAGTTCGTCCTCAGTCTACTTGTGGTTTATGGTAACCAGTACCTCGCTTTTGTATTTCTCGCATCGAGTAATTTCTCACATGGAACAGTGAAAATATGCAAAAAGCAATGTTAGTTGAAACAATTAGTTGGCAACACACATTAATTTTTTAACAATTTCACTGTTCAATGTTAGAAATTACTCGGTACGAGAAATACAGCAACAATTAGCTTTAAAATAATGCCAAAAATGTTAAAAAAAAAAATCAAAACTGCCAATAAATAATGCTAAAATTTTAGTTTTATTATTTTTTGTTACTTTGGTTAATATATCTTAATAAATTAATAATATTTCAAAATTCTTCACTATAAACACTTATTCCCATTTTAATGAAATAATACAAATAGACCCACATTAAAGAATTTCCAATGTAGGTATTCGATTTGATACTCTTTAAAGGAGGCGTTTTTTAAGTCCGACATGCTTCAACTTTAGTAAAGTATATTGTATATAAAATGGCCTGAAAAGTACATTTTGGTTTAATATTTGGAACAAAATCAAGGAAGCCATTTTCCATCCCTGGTGTTTAAGACTTATATTTCTACGAGTTACATACATCATCACAAACTTATAATACCCTTTCCACCTATGGTTCAATAATAAGCCCCGCTATAATGTACTCTTCGGCAGTTGCAACACAAAGCTAATATTGAAAACATAAGTTTTCAAATTGAAAACTACTTACATTCGGGTTTTCAATGAAAACTATTTTAAAAATTTAACAAATATTGAAATATTTACCAACACTTCGAAAATGTTGTTTTGAGATTTGCGAAAAGGTTTTATGATTTACTAAAAGGTGCTATAATTGGATATTTTGGCACAAATTTAGAAAACTCAATAAATATCAGAAAATCAAAATGTGAACAGTAAGGTTTTCGAAGTATTTTTCATTATTGAAAACTCCTCAGAATTGTTAATGTGAATTGGCTATAAAATTTAATTTTGGCTGTTGACCAGTGTTATTTACAAAACTTAATGCGGCATCTCAAGTTGTAGCATGTAACGGTCTCAAAATTTTAATATTTTGCTCTTTTTGAGCTATTCTAATGGCATTAGCATGTATATTGGTCCAGCTTCTTGCTCGTCGGCTAATGGGGGGAATCTTAAGTCATTATGACAACTTGTGTAATTGGGCTACATAATTATTTTAATATTTTGCATGCTAAATAAATAAAGGAAAAGGAAATGAGTGTTTGAGATAAGAAAACAGGAAAAAGCAACAGGAAAGGAATCTAATACAAATGTTTATTATGATGACTTTATGAGTGTCAGATGGTATCACCCTTGTTCGCCCTCCCATCCATGATCAGGTTCACTAAAATCCGATTGATTAGTCTTAACATGATCCCATAAAAAAAATCTACCTACCCACTAGGAAACTCGAAAATCAAAAATCGGAGTATTTAGAATTTCATTTTAAAAAACAATTTATTCCAAAATAAACTTAAAATTTTATGTATTAAATTAAAACTATATTTCGAAATAAATGAAATGTTGATAGTAACAAAAGAAATTTCATTGAAAAAGTTTGGAAAGAGAATCTTAAAATTAAAATTCTAAGGGAAATATAAAATTTTGATATATATAAAAAAAATATTATAAATTTTAACAAAATTAAACATCAGCTTAATAATTTCAATTTACTTTAAAATACATTTTAAAAGTGATTTTTCTTTTCTAAAAAAATAATTAAGTACAAAAAAAAAAATACCCCAGTAGAAATTCCAAGGAATATTCATCAGCGTAGGTAGAAAAATAATTATTTTAAAATTTATTTTTAACTGAAAAAAATCGAGAAGAACAAATTTTGAAATGCAAGAATAAAAATTCATATAATTGAAAATAATCGTTTAGGGAAATTAAAAAAAAAATACTAAATGCGAAAAATAAATTCTCATTTCAATAAAAAAAAATTGTTACATGTTCCATGGAGTGACCCATATGCCAAAATCTTCTTGTAAAGTTCAATGAACTCAAATTACAATTTTTATTTGATGTAAAAAATCCCGTTAAATAATTAAAAATTTAATAATTAACTACTTTTTCGCGAATCATACAGTTTCGATAAATTTTTTTTGGAAGTATTTGGTATCGTTGTAAATCTTTTTTCAACTCCTTGTCGAATATTTAAAAATTTTTGGAATACAATTTATAGATTTTACTAAACTTCTATTTGCAACTTTTATATTTAACAGAAATCAAATTAACATTATATAAAAATAACTGTTAAATGCTAGTTAACATTTTAGTGTTAATTAACATTAATGTTAAACGTGTAACATTAATGTTATATGTTAACATTAATGAACTCGCAAAATTTACTCTCTTGCAAGCAACATGTTGTAAGCGGTTGCAAGTAAAAATTTAGGCATTAATTTATTATCGAAATACAAATACAAGCGTAAAACTTACTTGGTATTAGTGGTCCATCGATGAAAGTATACTTTCTTCACAGGAACTCCAGTTACCACAATATGAAAAGTAGAGGTTATAAATTATATCCAAAAATTTACAGACTATTCTGATTTAAACTGTTAGAGTTTCGGGTGTTTGGGTATTTCAATAACGTTTTTGGTTGTTAGGACGTATCTTTTGTAATCATGACGCACTCTCTCTGGATGTTATAAATTTGTTAATTACATCAAATATATTTTTATATGTGATATTGTATATACATTTTAAAGTTAATTTATCACACAATAATTTCTCTCAAAACAAATATTTTTATTATTTTTAATTATTGTCTTCGCATTTTTCTGTTTGTTTTAATTCTTGCATTTATAAATTTATTCGACCAAGTCTGCGCGGTTAGAATTAATATATTAATATATATAATAATTACAAAATTTGGAAAATATTAACAAAAAAAATAAGGAGATTTCGCGGTGAATCAAAACTTCTGTGGTCTAAGCTGGAAATAATTTTGTGCAATTGAAATTGATATCAGCAAAAGGATATTGAAATTTAGCCATAAATTATAAGTTCTATTAGTCTTTGTTGTACTTATAAAAAAATTTTAATTATTTTGACAAATTGATGTTTGAAAACTTGTGGTGGTACATAAATATTAAAAAAAAAAACTGTGACATTGTCAGATTGAAATAAATATTTCTTTTATACTTGAATTTTTGATTATTACGGCCTTTTACTTAAATGTTTTAAGTAAAATTTACAACTTAAACTTTGGTTTGTGCAATATGATTTTATTTTTAAGAGTTTTTTTATATTTTATTTTTAATTTTTAAGAGTTTTTAGATTTTATGTTTTAGATTGGATCACTTTTGTTTTGGCATTATTTAAGAAATTCTGATGTGGCAGTAACTTTAGAAGTGTTGATGATCTGGCTGGTAGTCTGAAGAAATATATTCTGGTGATTTTTTTAGGTCTTTTCCTTTAGGTTACCCGTACCCATGGACGATGTTTTTTTTTTCTATTGGTTGGTGTTTGGGATTTGGTAGAGATGACAATTCTGCAGAACGTTGCTCTTGGCTTGAAACGGGTTAATTCCCCAAGTTGGAGTCTCCGAGAAAATCTAACCTCACTTTGCATAAATTACAGATGAAGGTGTTTTTCTTTCATTCAGTAAAGTTGAGAAATTTCAAATAAATTTTAATATTTAACTCAGAAAATTTAAAGATTTTATTAATTTTTTTAATATCAACACTTTTAATAAACTGTAAGCAAAAGGTAAAAAAGAAGAACTTTTTGCCAAATCTCCGCTTATATACCCCAAAAATTTCTGGAATTTTGTCATTCTTAATGCAATAGTCAATTTGCTAATTCCAGAATTAAATTGGCGTTGCCATATCTTTACTTGAAATGCTTGAATAAAAGCACAATGGGGCGAGTGACAAAATAAAACAGTATATATTGGAAAATTACTTTTATATAAAAAAAATCAGTAAAATCATTGATCCAAAGTATCAAAAATTAAAAATTTATTATTTTAAACACCGCAAATATTTAAGTATTGTTTCGAGGGTAATTCTAATATATTAGTAGCAAAAATTATGAAAATATTTTGAAATCGAAACTATTCGATACAAGCGCCACTACAAAGTTGTACACAATTTTAGCCGCAGCCATGGCCTAAGCATTAACAGGACAATGCATTAGACCAGCTGGTTATTTTTATGTATTACTTTAACTTGTTAAAGTTCATATAAAAACAAATTAGTTGAATATACATATCGTCGGCCTATATCTAAAATGGTTGATCTGCAGATTTTAGAATTTGAGATTTTTATACCATACGATTCCGTATGACGCGCTTTACCTATAGTGTGATTTTTTTTATCAAAATGTTAATTTATTCGCGACTTATTCACTTTTTTGTTTGGCTTATCTACATAAACAATTTTTTTTTCGAAGACAAAATTGTTTATCTACATTGTTTTTACTAAATAGTCATAGAAGTTGTAAACTAAAAATCTGTAAAAAGGTAAAATTATTAAAACTTTTTTTAATTTTCTTATGAGTGGTAATACGCTAAATTTAAATGTGCTTTCAAAATTCTTCTATCTTCACACTGTTCGACAGAAAATGCGAAAAAATGCAGTGTTTTAGTGCTGTTTAAAAGGCTATTTACTACGCATAAACTTCCAAAAATACATTCTATAACTCTTAACAATAAGAAGATATCTTCCTTCAAGTAGGAAAGATGAAAAATTATTAAAATCTTTTAACTTTTATAAATTCACTTTTTCAAAAAATAAATTATTACCAATAAAATGTAATAAACGTCGTATATAGTACAATTTAAATACATAAAAGTATCCCAAAATCATGAGGGAGTATTGTGTAATCGGAATTTCATAAATTTCTTAAATTATGTTATGCAATCCACTTTCCTACAAATGAACAGAATGGTTTATCTACACATTTTAAAATTTTATATAAAAATTTTCGAAGACAAAACGGCTTATCTACCGTAAAATCGCGAATATTGGTTTTTATTTAATAAATTTTATTTCAGAACCAATCATATTGTAAAAGATCACTTTGTTAAAAACTCACTAATAAGAGAATTAATGAGTTTTTTGCTTCTCCTGAAAAATTAGTATTTTGCAGATAAGCCATTTTAGATATAGGCCAACGATATGTGTATATGTACGTTTTTGTTTTCTTTGTTATTTTTGACAAGCTATGGTCCTATACTAAAACAAAATTTCATGTGTTTCTTATAATGTTTCACTTGTTGTAGAGGTAACGCGACTTTTTAATTTGACTATGGCGGCAGCTAAATGCCGGCGTATCGTGACTCGTCATCGTTTTCTTCTGCTAACAATCACAGTTGCATTTCATTGTTTTAGCAAGAAGAAGAATTTATTCTCATTGTTTTTTTTTTCTTTAAACACGTGCAAAAGACTTCCAAGTAATTTTATTTAATTTAAAAATTAACTTGCTTAAAATGGGTAAAAGATTTCAAAAAAAGAAGAAAACAGAACAGTTAGAAATTGTGCCAATGGATGAAAATCCTCCATTGCCACCCCAAAGACCATCCGATGAGGAAATACCAAAAAGGGTTAACAAAAATCTTAGCAGTTTTGAGGGTAAAATTTGAACAAATTTTTTATTACAGGAAAAATGGGTAAACAAAGAAAGAGTCCTGGTTTTTGCAGCACGAGGTATAAGCCATCGCGATAGACACCTAATGAAGGATATTAAGACTTTAATGCCACATCATAGACCGGAATCAAAAATGGAAAGAACCAAAACACTGGCTGTTGTTAACGATATGTGTCAAATGAAGCACTGCAATAAAGCTATACTTTTTGAGGGTAGACGTAAACGGGATTTGTATATGTGGGTTTCTAACATACCAAATGGACCTTCGGTGAAATTTTTGGTGGAAAATATTCACACCATGGCAGAGTTAAAAATGACTGGAAATTGCTTAAGAGGCTCCAGACCATTGCTGTCTTTTGATGCCAAGTTTGATGAAATACCACACTTGAAGTTGTTAAAAGAGTTATTTACACAAGTTTTTGGCGTCCCAAATCATCATCCTAAAAGTCAACCCTTTATAGATCATGTCTATACATTCACCTATTTGGACAAACGTATTTGGTTTAGAAATTTCCAAATACTTTCAGAAGACGGTGGCTTAGCTGAGATTGGACCACGTTTTGTGATGAATCCTGTAAAACTGTTTGAGGGCTCATTTACAGGCAATACCCTATGGGAAAATCCTGACTATGTCAGCCCCGCCAAACAACGACAAATGCTTAAAAAGGAAGCCAAAGACCGATATGTTAATCGTATTGAACAAAAGGTTCATCATGAGGCCACACTACCCAAAAATGCCTACGAAGGAATTGAGTACGATGAGATATTTGCTGATAATGATGCCATCGAGACAGCAAAACTTTTGGCAGAAAAGGCTAAACAGAAAGCCCTTGAAAAAATAGAAAAACCCAAGTTAAAATCATCTAAGGATGCCTTAACGAAAAAGATAAAAGCAAAACAATTGGATGTTGTTAAGCAGGTTATAGAAAAGAAGAAATCTAGTGGTAAAAAGTTAAAACAAAAAGCTTAAAGTAAGTTACTTTTAAAAAAATTTTAACCTTTATTTTCATAATAAAATATATAAGTTTGTATAATATGTATTATGTGGAATGTTTTTTTTTATTAATGATCAACGATTCTAAAGAAATTGATCTAGCGTTTTTCTTTTATAAATTTTTGAGTTTTATGTTTTTTAGAAGAACAGTTTTTATTTTGGCATTTTCTTAGTATGTAATTGCGTTTGGTTATTTTTCCTGGTAGAAAATTAAAAATGTGCTTTAGGGTGGTTCAAATTTTTTCTTGACAGGCGGTGCTTAAAATCGTAAACTATGAGGAATTCTAAAAAGATTTTCCTATGAAATCGTGGGTCTAAAATCAATATCGAGCTTGCCATTTTTGACGTTTCGATTTTAGACCCGTAGTTCCTTACGTATATGTGTATGATTAATTAAGGAAATATTTTGTTTATAAAAATAGTTTTGAATATTCTTTTAATGATGAATATATTTGAACTTTTAACTTTATATATTTAGTTTTTTTTTAATAATAAAAACATACATTTGTATATAGTAGTTATATATTACACAATAATGAAAAAGATTGAAACAAATTATTAATAAATTAAAGCTTAATTAAAATTTATGAATAAATTGTGTGCGCATGAATGAATAGCTTTTCACAAATGAATACATAATGCATTATGTCTTTTTAATAGTCATTTGGCTCCCCTATACCATCTGGTACTACCATAGGCTTACTTGTCATACTAAATGGTTGCTTATTAATAGGCATCATTTCGACCACTTGTATTGGTGGCTCCTCTCCTGGCTGCAATGGTTCTTCTCCAACCAATTTGGCTAAATTGCTTTGAGCCCAACGGCCGGCACGTCCATTAATAGTCTTATCCTCACAAACGCACAAGAATAGCGTGTCGACAACCATCTAAATTTATTAATTCAAAATAAATAATTGTTAAAAATGCATATTTCCAATTTATGATTGTTTTTTTTTTACTTACCTCAAAAAGTGAGAGTATTATGTGAGCAATAAAGAACGAAAATATAATAATGATTATAACTGGAGCCATGTAAAAGTTTAGACCAGGCTTATCTTTTAATACAAAGATTCCAATTAGTCCTGCAATAGCGGCAACTACAATTTTTCCTAAGAATAGAATAAAATCGCCCACACTATTGATTGTGGCAACTTGTAAAGCATTTGTGGCCATTGCATTCCATGCCTGCAAATAAACAGGTTGATTTTGACAATATTACATATCATGAATTATTTTATCATGAAAAATTTGCTCACAGGGAAATTAACTTACAAGGAATGTTTATAATTGGTTTAAATCAGGGACTGTAACGGTTACGACTTTTATAATAAAACTCAGAAAATAACGGTTACTTTTTGATTTTTATTTTTTTGATCAGAAATAAAAGTTATTTTGTGCCTTTTATTATTTCAGCCAAAAATAACAGTTATTTTTGCTTAATATTTTATCGCTCAAATTATACCGGGTATTTTTGATTTATATTTTTTTGCTCAATTTATACCGAGTATGTTTGATTTATATTATATCGCTCAAAGTATACCGGGTATTTTTGATTAATATTTTATTGCTCAATTCATACCGGGTATTTCTGATTTATATTATATCGCTCAATTATAACGGGTATTTCTGATTTATATTATATCGCTCAAATTATACCGGGTATTTTTGGTTTATATTATATCGCTCAAATTATACCGGGTATTTTTGATTTATATTATATCACTCAAATTATACCGGGTATTTTTTATTTGTATTTTATCGCTCAATTCATACCGGGTAAGTTTGATTTTTATTATATCGCTCAATATGTGACGGTTATTTTAATATAATATTATATCAAGCAATGACTGCTTTTTATTTTGTAATTTCAATTTTTTAAGCAATTTCTGAGCGATATCTTTTAAAATTGATTTTTTAGAGCAGGAATTTGGTTTTTTTATATAAAAATCGGAAATTTTGAAAATTTCCCATAAAATAGTAAATTTTGAAAATTTCCCATAAAAATGGTAAATTTTAAAAATTTACCGAAAAAATGGTAAATTTTAAAAATTTCCCGAAGAAATGGTAAATTTTGAAAATTTCCCACAAAAACGGGAAATTTTGAAAATTTCCCACAAAAATGGGAAATTTTGAAAATTTCCCATGAAAATTAAAAATTTTGAAAATTTCCCATAAAAATGGGATATTTTGAAAATTTCCGATAAAAATGGGAAATTTTGAAAATATCATTAAAAATGGTAAATTTTGAAAATTTACCGAAAAAATGGTAAATTTTGAAAATTTTCTATAAAAATGGGAAATTTTGAAAATTTCCCATAAAAATGGAAAATTTTGAGAATTTCCCATAAAAATTAAAAATTTTGAAAATTTCCCATTAAAATTAGAAATTTTCAATTATATGTGATATTTTAAAAATTTCCCATAAAAACGGGAAATTTTCAAAATTTCCCACTTTTATGGGAAATTTTCAAAATTTTCCATTTTTAAGGGAAGGAAATTTTCAAAATTTCTTATTTTTATGGACGATTTTTAACTCTTCCCATTTTTATGGGAAATTTTCAAAATTTCCCATTTATATGGAAAATTTTAAAATTTTCCCATTTTTATGGGAAATTTTCAAAATTTCACATTTTTAGGGGAAATTTTCAAAATTTCCCATTTTTATGGGAAATTTTCAAAATATGCCATTCTTATGGGAAATTTTCAAAATTTACTATTTTTATAGGAAATTTTCAAAATTTCCCATTTTTATGGGAAATTTTCAAAATTTCCCATTTTTATGGGAAATTTTCAAAATTTACCATTTTTATGGGAAATTTTCAAAATTTCCCATTTTTATGGGAAATTTTCAAAATTTACCATTTTTATGGGAAATTTTCAAAATTTAGCATTTTTATGGGAAATTTTTGAAAATTTCCCATTTTTAAGGAAATTTTCAAAATTTATGATTTTTTCGGGAAATTTTCAAAATTTACCATTTTTATGGGAAATTTTCAAAATTTACCATTTTTTATGGGAAATTTTCAATATTTACCATTTTTATGGGAAATTTTCAAAATTTACCATTTTTATGGGAAATTTTCAAAATTTGCCATTTTTATGGGAAATTTTCAAAATTTACCATTTTTTCGGTAAATTTTTAAAATTTACCATTTTTTCGGTAAATTTTTAAAATTTACCATTTTTGTGGGAAATTTTCAAAATTTACCATTTTTATATAAAAAGATCAAATTCCTGCTCTAAAAAATCAATTTTAAACGATATCGCTCAGAAATTGCGTAAAAAAATTTAAATTACAAAATAAAAAGCAGTCATTGCTTGATATAATATTATATCAAAATAACCGTCACATATTGAGCGATATAATAAAAATCAAACTTACCCGGTATGAATTGAGCGATAAAATACAAATAAAAAATACCCGGTATAATTTGAGTGATATAATATAAATCAAAAATACCCGGTATAATTTGAGCGATATAATATAAATCAAAAATACCCGGTATAATTTGAGCGATATAATAAAAATCAGAAATACCCGTTATAATTGAGCGATATAATATAAATCAGAAATACCCGGTATGAATTGAGCAATAAAATATTAATCAAAAATACCCGGTATACTTTGAGCGATATAATATAAATCAAACATACTCGGTATAAATTGAGCAAAAAAATATAAATCAAAAATACCCGGTATATTTTGAGCGAAAAAATATAAAGCAAAAATAACTGTTATTTTTGCCTAAAATAATAAAAGTCGCAAAATAACTGTTATTTCTAACCAAAAAAATAAAAATCAAAAAAATAGAAGGCTTACGATAAAATTAAAATTTAGGTCAAATGAATCAAAACTGTGTTATTGAATTTCAGAACAGATAAATTTTAATGCTTGCTTTTTTGATTTAAAAATTCAAAAATACCCGTTATTTTCAGTCCCTGGTTTAAATATCATTTCCTTGTGTAAAATTTTGTTGCATTTAAAATAAATAAAAATTTACTTACAATACCAGCAGCTGGACAAAAGTTTATTGATTCTATAGCAACAACGGTGTACGCATTATGATTTAAAAAACGAATGAATTTCTCCAATAACCAAAAACCGCATATACAACATTTCAAACAACAGGCAGCACATTCGGAACCTTTATCTTCACCTTTCTTTAATCTAATATAAATGAATGAATTTATTAATTAATACTCATTAAATTTAGAAAAATAAGTGATAAAAATTAAAGTAAATTTTCACTTACTTTGCATACAAATATGTCAAAATCAAACGTGGAATTTTGAAAATAGTTATTACAAACGAGCCTTTTGCTACAGTGCCCAAATGATATTTCACCAATTTTCCTATAGCATAAATCGTTGGTGTGTCTGTTGGTTTCTCAAAATACCAAAAGGCAACAGCTGCTGCTAGGGCGAATTGCTGACAGGCGAATATAAACTCCGTTGTCCAGATAAGACCGATTACATAAATCCAGAACATACTTTTAATGGTTTTGGCTTCAGTATATTCTATGGGTTGGAAGCCTGTAAAGTTTTGTTTTTAAATCATACTAATTAATTTTTTTTCAAATTTAGTAAGTTATAATTAGCGTCGCCAGAAATGAACAACTACATTTTGATAATTTTGATTTGATTGAATATTTACAAAATCAAAAAGTTTTAAGAGATTTTCTCTGTTTCTTGATTAATTTAAGTTCACGATTCTACATTTGTATTTAAAAAAAAAATTAACTAATTTCAAAATTACTATATTATAAATAAGCAAAAAATAAATGATGCCCAATGCTCCACTGAGTCAAGGATAACAGAAGAAGAAATAAACAATAAATTATTCACTAAAAGAATTTGTCGCAAGAGTGAAAACAAAGACTCTATAATATAAAGATGTTGCACTTCCATACATTGATTTGCAGTATGGTCGTTTTGAAAAGTCTCATAAAAAATATACCCTTTTACTCTAATTCGAAAACAACTAATGAAGACGATTATCCAATGAAACGTTCCCACGGCATTCGGTTCTTCGTACTGGAACGAATCGGAAATCCTAAGATTCCGACCAAGGACTGCCACTTCTGCGATATCGCAGTTACAACAACAACATGAGAGAAAGTTAAGGCACACACACGTGCTCATGAAATGTATGTTTGTTTGTGCGTTTATGTGTTTTTATTGTTCTTTATTTACTTTAATTTCACATTTGACAGAAAAAACGTGTATGCCAATGTCTTTATATTATATTGTCTTTGGTAAATGCATTTGTTAATAATCAACACAATTTTTTAATTTAAAAAGCCCAACTAAAATGAAGGCTCTCGCCGCAAAATTAATACAACAAAGAAATTAAAGACCACTAATAGTTCCTAAGAATATTTTAAAGCCGCACACTATACCGCCTTACAAAATTAGGATTGAAAAAATCCGGTAACTTATAAATGATACCAAAAAAAATAAAAAAAAAAAAATTCAAGTATAGAAAAACCTAACTTCAAAACCGCATAAAAAGAGAATTGATTATAGTGCACAATAGATTAAAAGTTTGAGCTAGATAAATATTTTTTTCAGATTAAATCTTCTATTATAAATTTAGTACTAGAAATGAAGTAACTAAAGAAATATGAAAAATATTTATTACAAAAGTGGCTATGCACAAACTCTAAAAATAAAAATAGTTTCCATCTAATTTAAACGTGCGTATAATATCTAAAAAGAAATATTTACAAAGTTTTAGGGTAACAATTTACTTAAATATAAAAATTATATATTAATGTACATATAAAGGGTGGGCAAATTTGAGGTTAGAAAGTAAATTGGCTTAAAAACACATTTTTTATTGAAAAATGGAGTTTTATTGATTATATAAAGTAGAAATATGGAAATTAATAATGAAATATGACTTTAGCCACGTCGATAGTGGATCATTCTTTTCTCAAAATTGACCCACATTTTAAAACAAAGCCTAGATTATCTCGCCAATGCAGAGCCAAATTTTTAAAGCATTAGTTTTTTGACATAAGCCAATTGTGACTGGAAAAAAAGTTATCATGCTTGATAACGCAGAGAATTTACAAATTATTTGAAAATTTTCGACAAAATACGGGCAATATATGCAGCCTGACCACAAAGTTGACCGACCATACGCTGACTTTCTTTAGATGTAATGGTTTTTTGAGGACCGTTTGAATTAAATTTTTTCAATTAATTTTTTTCTTAATAAATGTCAAAGGATGACTCAATGAGTTCAATTCATCATTTGACAGCCAACTTACAGCCTAACCTCAAATTTGCCCACCCTATATTTCCATATATATTTTTTTTCGAAGAAGGATTTCACAGTGTACCAGTTTTATAGGTCTAGTAATCTCAGAATCCATAATTTATGTACAATTTTTATAACATAACAAAAAAAAAGGAGTTTCTTTTCTATAAAAAACAACTTCAATTATGTCTATATAACATCAATTAAAAAAAAATGAATTTAAAGGTCGAAAATCACTTACATATGATGTTGGGTTATTATAATTTTATCCAAGGGATGAAGGATATGGGATATACATTTTTTTTAGATATAATATTTAGAATATATAAAGCGATTTGGGTATGTTTATAACAAATATTAAATATATATCATCTAACAAGTTATAAATATTTAAAAATCCATATTTTACTTACTTTTAGAGCGTGTATTTGTTAATGTAACATCCGTAGTAGCGGCATGTGCAGCAGTATTGTCCAAAGGTGCAAAAGGATTTTTATCTCCGGGTGCACTTGCAGTTGCTATACAAATAACAACAAATACCCAAAATGCTAAGAATATCGCTAATACTATAAATGCTAATAGGGGAGCAATAATAAGACCGGGTAAATTCATCATACATTGTCCGGATTCTTCAAACAATGCCGATAGACCGGAAAGTTTATTCTTCAAATAGTATATAATAACAATTAACACTATCTGAAAATTAAAAAGAAAAATACAGAAAAAATTTAAGTGTAAATTAAAGATTTGGAAATTGGAATAAAATGAGATCATACCATAGTTATAGTGGCTAATATAGCTAGTGTAAAAACTGCTTGCTCATTACGAACAAATTCCTCCAAATATGAAAACTGAGTATTGATGTCTTTTTTATGCTTAATACTATAATAAGCGTACCAGAGAGCACCACACAAGCCAATACTGGCAACGATTACCAAAACGCAAATAAGCCATGACACTATACGTGAAAGCCAATGCATAAGAGTCACCAATGCAATAGAAATAACTAAAATTAAAATTAAATTAAAATTCATTTTTATAAAAATATAATCAAATTATACGATTTCACTTATTTTAAAAACTTACGGAATGATACTCCGCATATAATAGCTATGTAATGCCATGTGGAATATATATCAGCCAAAAATTGTTGAGCTGCATCCCAAGAATTCAACATTTTATACATATCCTGTACGGGAGCATTTTTACTTTTAGGAACACATCGATGAAGTACTGGGGTACTTTGGAGATATAAATTAAAATAATATACAATATTAAACAAGATAGAAATTATAATATAGGTTCAATATGGACCAATTTCCAACAAATTTACAAGTTGTTGCTAATACTTAATTATTATTTTTTCACAGCAAAAATTTCTCGAAAATGTCAGATTGGGATTTATTGTGGATTGTCATAAAAATTTCGCTAATCGTTAAAAGGCCAAAATTTCTACCCCGGTGAGTTACCGACTAAAATCATTATTCTTGTACCTAGCAAAAATGTCCTTGCCGAATTTCATTAAAATATCCACAAAATTACGAACTGTACTTCGATAACCAGTTTACTTATACGGCCATATTCCCAGCCATTCATAAAGTGATGCTTAACACCTATGGTGGTGAAGGGTATTAAAATGTTGTATAGGTCGAAGGACACTTTATCGACACCTCAGAGCTGTCATCGGACAATACATTTTCATGTGAAAATCATATGTCATCAAGAGCAACGCAATCTTTTTAGAGCCGTTTAAAAATTGCAAACAAACATTTATAAAAGACTTATATTTTGTCACAAAATAGGCCATAATATTCCATGGCTTAACCTCCCAAATTTAATTTTCAAAAATATTGATCTAGTAATTTAAAATGGCCATGAAATTATCCAAGACCCAAACCATAATTTTCAAATTTATTTATTATATTACATTATACTTAATACACTTACCTTTCATAAATGGGAAAATCTGGACAGGGCCCCAAATAGTTAAACAATTTGGACAAATCTCCCTGTTTATCGTTTGCTATATCTGACATATTAAAATCATAGCGACACAGATTGTTTTGTGTTTTCAAATAGTAATCATAGACCTCTTCACGTTTGCTTAATGTGGTTGTGGGACACTCCTTGACACACACCTTAACAGAATCCTTTAATTTTCGAACATCGAAATATAGAAGGTGGGGTTTATCGATTGTATTTAGGCCAGATAATGGATAATTTGGATAGCGTTCATTCTTTTTAACGCCACACGTATTACCAAACGAATCATAGCCATTAATGACACGCAAAGGATTTCCATATACAAAAGAAAATATTGCGATGACAATCTGTAAAAAAAATATGTCATATTTATATATAATTTGTGTTCTTTTTTTACATATTCTAAATAAGTATATAACATGTTTATCTAGCGGAAAGTATTTTTAATATGTAAAGTTTTAAAATTATAAATAAAAGCTAGTTCATAGGATAGACCATACTGGAGTGGAGAAACAATTTGCCGCACCTACATTTTTTTAATATGTACTCTTATTTTAAGAGTTCAGAGGATACTTGTATGTATATAAGTATTACTTTTAAGTTTTGCGGACAAAGTCTCCCCTGCTCCTATCCTGCTTTATATTGTCCAAACTAACATAAGAAGTTATAAAGCTAGATAAGAATTATTAAAATATCAGTTTTACTATGAATAGTGACTCTGCCTTAATTCTTCTGCTTCTGATTCGCAATAGAAGGTTTATTTTTATATAGGGGACGGGGGTACAAGTCCCCCTTTATTAATAAGCCGACCTAGTCTGATTAATAAAATAATTTTTTGGTACAAATTTTGAAGACTTTACCCTTAAAAATTCTCAAGATTCATTAGAATAAGAATTTTAGTTTTGTAATGTATTATTGTTCAGGTTAAAAGTTACAAACGTTCAAATATGATGTGATTCGAAATGGATGTGAACGATTTATCGTGCACTGGTCGTCTTTTTACTAGATGTGATAAAATACTATAAATAATAACAATAATATTAAACAAGCATAAAAATCCATCGATTAGTAGGGATTTTATTACAAAAAACGCCCAATTTTAGCGAAAAACAAAAATCACTGTAACAAATTTTGTGGAAAACGGTCTTATATATGACCAAAGATCCCTCGTGATCTAAAACGAACTGTCCTAAATCCAAAGATACTAACTATTTATTGCACACATAATTTGTTATTAACTGTTATTAAATTTGATAAATTTGATTAAAAAAATCGGTACACATTTGACCCTAGCTTTCATATAAGACAATGACGGAATTGGCTTAAAATCAAAATTGTATTTTCACTTTTTTTACTTTATTGTTAATAAAATCACTATTTATTTATGGATTTTCAGGAAATACGGCAGGTAGGTTTCATATGAAATTCAATTTTTGGCTTAGATCCACCTTTTTTTATACCAATAGGCTAAGAATCACTTTCTCAGTTGATTTAGCGATGTCCGTCCGTCCGTCTGGACGGTTGGCTGGCTGGACCCCCATGTAAACCATGTAATCAAAGTACAGGTCGCAATTCTAAATATAATTTGATGAAATTTTGCACAGGTCATTTAGTGGGACCATGACTATTGAAATTCGTCAAAATCGGTCCATTATTTATGGTACCTCCCATAGGTCCCACTTCCCGGTATTGATATATTGACCACAAATATTAATATTTTTTTGAAATTTAAAACAAATATAACTTATGTAAACTTAAATTACTGTACCAAATTTGCTTGAAATCGCTTAGTTTATTTTTTGCATACACAATTTTTGTAATAACTGTAATCAATTTGCCAAATTTCCAGATAATCGATCCACATTTGACCCTAGCTCTCATATAAGTCCACATGACGGAAACAGCTTAAATATATAAGTTTTTGAGAAAATGTTTGTATGATGGCAAAATTAAGCATATATTTGTATTTATACAGGAAAAAGAACACTTTTGACCTCAGTGGTGAAGGGTATAGTATGGTCGGGCTTGACCGACTATAGCACTTTCTTAATTGTTTTTATATAAAAACATGATTTTTATACTTAAGAGTGCAAATAACGCATTATCCGTTAAACATGTAAAAAATGTTTTAAAGCCACTTTAAACATAATTTTATTTACTATATAATTCTATGAATTTCAACAAAATCGAACAACCCGTTTTAAAGATATGATAAGATCGTGGACAAGCCTTTACCAAACCAAAACATCCTTATTCGCCTAACCTAAGTGACTTTTAAAACGTTTAAATTCACATTCCAACCACAATTGGATTCCAATCATTCAAAAAGACTATTTAAATTATACATAGGTACTTATTTCACCTTCTATATTTCTGGTGACAATATACAAATTAAAGTAAATCTTTGTACTTTAATTCTTTATTAATAAAAATTCTCTCATCCGGATGATGCATATTGTAATGTACATACAAATATACATTAATATTTATACTACACATTTAAATCATACTAGCCGCAAATTTTCACATATTTTAAGAAAAATGATTCACATTTCTATGGCAAAAACACAGAATCTTTTAACTTCTTATTTGATTGAACAATTATCTTATAGAAAGTACATGCATTGATACATACATATATATTAAACTTGAATTCAAACATACTTATGTTTAGGCATAATAAGTATGTACAAACTTATGTACATATACAATAAACTCATAGTAAATAAAAATATTTTAATATGTTTGCTCTTACTACTAGATATTGTCTGTGGTTATGACGCCATCACACGTTAAGGCGTTCCATGAAAAAAAATGTTTTTTCGTTTGCTACTGTTTGATCACACTCTTACTTAATACTAAACATACATACATATTTATTAACATAATTAAATTAAAAATACACTTATTTTTAAAACTTACCAAAAACAGCCAAAATAATATAAAAATAGCCAACCAGAATGTATCTGTACATGTCCGGTATTTCGGACGATTTTGTTGCGGTTCTTCCTCAGAACTTGCATTGCAACCCATTTTTTAACTGCCTCTTAGGACTGTTTTAGATATATTTTTTTTATTTAATACAATAAAATTTTCACTTATTATGCTCTACATATATTATACACTCCTCACTTATTACTAACTTTCTATTTTATTAGTTAATGTCTTCATGAATTATTGCCGCCACTATGTATGAGTTACTTCACTGCTTTTAGTTTGTAGATAAATAAATAAAAACAAAGACAACAACTACTTGTTTACGATTTAGCCAAAGGTTGCCAATACGTTGTTTTGAAAAGCATTATCCCAGTAAACAAAATTTGTTAAGCTTTTGATAAGTAGATTTAATAACAAACGTTTCTCAAACTTTTTTTGAATTAGGCAGATAAAATAGCACGATTTGTTTTAAAAATAATATTTCATGTTCTGATTTTTTTACACTTACATTACATAAAGAACTAAGTATCAATCAATTTTGCAAACCTTAATATCTTTGTTATCTTAGAAGATATCGCTTGATAACACTAGTCAACAAAATTCAACTTTTTGCTTTACAATTTAACATTACTATATTTTTATTATTAGTTATGGTCTTCTGATTATAAAAACGGTCTACATTTTATTTTTGCAAAGACAATTATCTATAAGTCTATTTAAAACAATTTTTTATATATTTAACGGATTCTGTGTTATTTGCATTATAAAGTTAAAACATATTTTTTTATGAAAAAACTTATATTTTTTTAAATTTAAATCGAAGATGTCAAAAACCTACAATTTCTGTTAAATGATCTCAAAACTGTGAAAATTCCAATTACAATAAGTAATGATTACTAGACTACCAATAGTAGTCTATCAATGTGCCAATTTGCTAACATTTATGTTCGATAGATCAAATAAATCATGCAGAAAAGTTGCACCCAAATGAAAAGCCTTTAGTGTTGCAAGAGCAGGGCAATAATAGATGAGGTGAGTGACTGCCTTTTCCCCATCGTTCATAGCATCGACAATAGTCCCAAAACTCAGTGCGCTGTGAGGGTTGAGATCATGTTGCAAAGTCGGTTGCGTGGTAAATATTTCAGCATTTTCAACAATTATTATCGTAAGTGGGCCATGTATGCTTTGAAACTGAACAAGTGGTTTTAGTGAACCAAATGTTCTAGGCTGACCGGTATAGAAATTGCCATTTTTGCTGGCGGATAGAAGCAAACCCGTAAATTGGTCAACATCTTTCTGACTAAGAAGAGAAGCAGATTAAGCGAGTTTATTCGCAATTATGTTGCTTGGTACATTATTATGAATAGGTACCCAAAAGATTTCAATATAGCAATGTCTCGCCATATCAACAGAATCAGAACAAATGTTCAAAAAATTTGAACGACTTTGTTTATTTTCAACAGGCTTTGTTCTTGTAGCAAAAAAATATTTCATGCCAAGTAAATCATTCAAGAAAACAATAGGATTTATATGCCACATCTTTCGCTAAAATTTAGTATTTTTACGTTTTTGGAACAATATCATTACAAGTCGATGACTTCTATAGTGCTTATGTTATTTGTAATATACACAGTTTTACGAAAAACATATTTCGACTTTTCAAAAAAAAAAAAAAAAATGTTTCAAATTGCGATGTAAATAACTCTTAAAATGTTGATTACACAATAAACTTGTCTTACGTGGTGAATATTATCGCGTTGCCAAATGGTTTTTCCATCAGTAATTTTGAACTCTTTCCAACACTGTTTTTTTCTTTCGCGTATTTTTAGCAAATAAATTTAAAAACATTTTTTTAAATTATTTACAAAATAATAAGAGTTCGTTGATATTCAATGGGTGTAAAAGACTTATGGAGCGTATTAACGCCTCATGCCGAACGCAAACCAATATGTGAGCTACGAGGCAAAACAGTAGCCATTGATCTTGCTGGCTGGGTATGCGAAAGTCTCAATGTCGTGGACTACTTCGTCCACCCCAGACATCATTTGAAGTAAGTATAAAATTGTTTCACCACACTCATTAATTTTCTACAAATTTTAATAATTTAAGAAATTTGTTCTTTCGAACTTGTTATTTGATATGGGAAGAGGTTACACCGGTTTTTGTTTTGGAAGGTGTTGCTCCAAAATTAAAAAGTCAAGTCATAGAAAAACGCAATGAAATGCAATTTCGTGGCGTAAAGCCAAAGGAAGTGCCTAGTCAAAGTCAAGCAAATTCCCAACCAGCAAAAGGTGGGGGTGGTGAGAAGGGAAGAACGCGTTTTAATCATGTTCTGAAACAGTGTGAAAACCTATTGCAGGCAATGGGTATACAATGTGTACAGGGACCAGGAGAGGCTGAGGCATATTGTGCATTTCTCAATTCAAAAGGGGTGGGTATACAATAACCTAACGTTCAATTTAATATATTATTGTTAACTTTCTATAGTTAGTCGATGGTGTTATTAGTCAGGATTCCGATTGTTTCGCTTATGGTGCTTTACGGGTTTATAGAAATTTTTCCGTATCAACTCAAGGTGCCTTAGCAGCTCAGGGCGGTGCTGTGGATATCTATGATATGAGAACTATTTGCTCAAAAATGGGTAATCTATATTGAAATATAAAATAAAAGCAATATATTGATGGTTATTTATTAAAAGACTTTGGCCAAAATAAAATAATAGTCATGGCTTTATTGTGTGGCTGTGATTATTGTCCCGACGGCATTGGTGGCATTGGGCGTGATGGTGTTCTTAAACTATTTAACAAATATAAAAATGATGAAATTTTACAACGTGTTCGTTCGTGGCGTTCAGAAGATGGTAAATATACAGCATTGGAAATGAGAGTAGAGGATAAAACAATTTGCTCGAATTGTGGTCATCTGGGACGCACTCAGAGCCATACGAAAAATGGATGTGGTGTCTGTCGAACACATCGTGGTTGTGATGAAAGTCTTTGGAAGTAAGTATATACTACAACTTAAATATAAACAATTAAGAAATTAATATAGTTCATCAACCAAAAAACTTAGATTTGTTTGTTGAAAACAATTGGTAGTCACAAAATTTTGTTCATCGATTTGTATTAAATGACAACTTAAATGAACTTTTCGTTATACCTATGTATTTAAGTTGCTTTTAAAAGTAGGTCTTACAAAAGAGAAAATGATAAATTATGGACTGATTCAAGTAACATTTAGTAGTGATTTTGACTAACATAAAATGTAATATGCTAAGTTTCATTAAATACATTTTGATTTGTGGCAGACCAATAAATCTATGCGTTGTAATTGTACTGGACCGTTTGAGACCAAATTCAGTCCATGTATTTTTTAAAAGGAGGCTATGTGCTAGATTTACACCAACAATTTATGTCACTAATTTGACCAAAAATAACAATTTCATCATAATATACGAACATATTTTAATATACAATTAAAATTTTCAGAGAAGAACGCTTATCATTGAAAGCAGAATTGTTACTTCGTAAAAAAGCTTTAGTGGATCCAAAATTTCCTTCAGAAGAAATTATTGAGGAATTTCTTAGACAGCCAAAAGAACTTCCAAAACTGCAATTGAGTTGGCGTCAACCAAATATGGTTAAATTTATCAGACAAGTTGGACATTTATTACAATGGACCGAAATATACTGTTTTCAAAAATTTTTTCCCATTCTAACAAGATGGCAAGTTTTGAATGCCGCACGACTAAAGGAGATGTCTGCAGCCGTAAGCTATGTAACGCCAAAGGAAATTATTAAGAAACGGGTGGTGAAAGGTGTGGCGAGCTTAGAGTTACTGTGGCAAGATGAAAATGGTATTTTTAATGGTTTAATTCCTGACAATCAGATGCAGGAGTTTATAGCCAACAATCCTAAAGGTTTGCAAGATATTTGGTCTACTGTAGAACCTTATGATAAAGTAGAAATGGCTTATCCCTTAATGGTAGAGCAATTTTTAAAGTCAAAAGAAAAACCCAAAAAGGCACAGAAAAAATCAGCAAAGTCCAAAACAAAATTAAACGAAAATCAAGTTTTGGGCTCGTTAGAAAATTTAAATGATCTAATTGAGGCAACTAACGATATAGCCAAGAGTCTTAAACCAAAAAGGCAAACCAAAAAGAAATCAAATCCTAAACATGGTCTGCAAATGATAGAACGATTCTTTAAGCAAAAAGTGGATAATGCTATGGAAGAAAAAAATCAAAGAACTCCTTCTAAATCTAATTATCAAACTCCAATCGAAGTCCAGCAATGTTCCACTCCCTTAACTAAAAATATACCATCTGATTTGGAAAGTGATATCGATGATGACGCCTTCAATATGTCCGATATTGTAAATGGTATTATTGGGAATTCCAATAATAGGTTTACACTGACATCTCACAAGGGTAAAAAGCTTTGTTATGAATCAATGCCTGAGGATATAAGTCTAATATTGAGCGAAAGTACTATACCTGTTACTAGTGACACAAAATCATTTGGGGGATGTATTGATGATTTGGATATTTTAAGTGAAAAACGTTTGCTTTCAAATTCATTTCGTAAATCGACATATAAAGAAGCAAAACGAATGTCCTTGGACGATAGTTTTGATGTTTTAGTTAAAATGGGCAACAGCAAAAATACAAAGTTAAATGAAATCAAATCGGATCATGGACGGATTTCTAACATCTTAGATCGTTTCAAAGAAAAACAGCGCATTAGCCTAAACCTGAGCAACGTCAGCTGCACTGTGGAAAATAAATTGGAAAATGAGAAAAATGTTAGTTATTTCTTTAATAATAGCATGCAACTGGAAAATGAAGATGTTTTTGAAAAATTTATGGAAAGAAGTTTTGCCAAACAACCAAACATAAATTGTGATAACGATGATTTCTTTCTTTTAAGTGATTAATTTAATAATATTTTACATTTTAATAACATAAAAAAACAAATATTTATAAGGCTCTAATTTCTAAAACTATTAAAATTTCCAAAGTGTTTAGTAATTAGTCGTTAGGTATTATTTTTCTCTTGGTACATAAATAACAGATGTAATGAGTTGTAATTTCGCGCTTCAAAAGTCTAAAACTCAACTAAAATAAACTCAATAAAAGATTTTTTTTAATGTAAGCAATTTTATCAAGTGAAACAATTTAAAAATCGGTGATATGTACTTGATCTAAACTTGTTCCCCCATCGGATCTTCCAGTGAAGGTGAATATTTTAGTCCTAACCACCCTAATGTGCGATGAGTAATCGCTGATTTGAAATCTGTTTTACTCGTAGTAGCATTACTCTATTATAAACAAGACATATTGCCAACCAAGATATATATTTTTGTAATATGTTGCCAACTAAAAGTTAAACTGTCAAAAATTGTTTGCAAAAAAAGCGCGAAAGACGTAAACAAAACTCAAGGGCTGCATTGCAAAATCTTTATTGAATCAACTGTAACCAAGCGGTTCTATAATTTTAATATAATCTTGAATAGTGCGGCAAAGTATTTACTAAACAAAATATGTTTGTAAAAATTGAATCCTCTAATATGCAAATGCCACAGTCTCCCGAAGAGTTTGCTGGTCCAAACAATTTGGAGTTCACCAAACTTCTTGAAAATCCCAAGGAATGGTCAAAAATACCATTGTTAAATTACACTCCACTGCATCAATTGACTGACAACACATTGGTGCGTTTTAGAGGCATGATACAGGATATGCAGGATCCAGAAATCTATTTGGAACGTTATGAAGTGAAAAAAGCTGATGGTTCCGACAGCAAACGCATTCAAGAGGGCAAGTATAGAGATTGTTTATTGTTAAAAAGTAACGAAGAAGTCGACTATGAATCCAGCTCAAATGTTCAGGGTGAGAGGAGAACATTATTTGTTATTTCCATACCTGGTATAAATGATTGGACCAAGGAATATGAGGAGCAATGCAACCAGAATAATTTGCCCAAAGTCATTAAAGAAGACAGGGAATGTTTGGCGGAGGGGGCCAAAAAAAGATCAGCGCCTGAAGAAGATGAGGCTAAAATGGAAGTTGATTGTGCCGAAGCTAAGGCTAGTGAAGCAAACGATACCAAAAAGCGTATAAAAACTGACTCACTAAAAGAAGAAAAACAAAACACCTCTAAAAATGTAGCCTTAGGTGCTGAATACTTGTTGAACTCTCCCATACCTGAGAGACCCAGTAAAGCCTGTATGATTAAAATCTATAAAGACTTTGATTCGTATACTCTAAATACAATAATAGATGTAATCGGCTTCTTATCGGTGGATCCCTCATTAGATGGATCCAGTATGGAAGTAGATAATTTTGAAAATTCTACCGAAATACAGGCGCAAAATCCTCCACCATCGTTAATACCCAGACTACATGCTGTGGCCGTACACAAAATACCCCACCCAAATCCCTTAATGGATGAGCGTTTGCCATCCATCTCAAGTAGTTCTATTGGTGGCGAAGACTTCAATATGTTAAATGTACAAAAGGACTTACGCATGCTTTTAACTTTATGCCTGTTTAATGATGATTTGGCTGCAGATTATCTACTTTCGCATCTTATTTCCACGGTTTATAGTCGGTGTGAATTACAAAGTATTGGTAAATTTTCTCTTAATATTTGCAACATTCCCAAAGAAGCCCTTACAGCATACACAAAACAATTGTATGAGATATTGGAGCTAATTATACCAGCAAGTCATTATTTGCCCATGACACTTGATACAATGAATACAGCGTCTTTTGTACCAAAGTAAGTAGATAAAACAAATTTTCTGATTAAATTCTAAATTTATATAGAAAAATTAATTTATTTAAAACTTAAAACGCTTTAGAACTCTTCCGAGTTTTATTAAGATTTTTCATTAAACACATATTTTCCTCCAACAGAAAAGACTATGAAACAAACAAATTAGTCTCGGGCTTATTACAATTGGCACCTCAAACTCATTTGGTACTTGATGAAACCCATATGCAGCAAGGCAAGTTGGAAGCTAATGGTGTATTGGGAATACAAAGTATAGCTCATCTTATAAATCATCAACAAATCAAATGCAATTTTCAATACTACGATATTGACTACAATGTCGATGTTCCTGTATTGGTGTTAAGCGAGGGACGCAGCATGTTGCCGGTGAGTTAACTGAATCATTTTCTTATAAAATTTTACGAAATCACTTTTTTTAAAAATGAACTCAAATATTTTTGCAGAGTGATATTTCGTTACCTTTAAAAACGGACTCAGAGTCAATTGAACTAATAACGGAAACCCTTAAAGCAGCCCATCATTATCTTAATCAATATTCACGTTTGGACCAATTTAGACGTTTCTTAACTTTAGCTAAAACTGCTCCTTTCTCTATGAATCCCGATGACACTGAAATGATACAAAATGATTTCGTTGAAATGCGAAAAGCTGATTCGGTTACAAATGCAGACGATTTACATTCTTTGTTAGTTTTGTCACGTCTTTTGGCTATTGCTCGTGGCAAAGACATATTGGATAAGGAATCTTGGAATATGGCTAAAGAAATGGAAGCAAAACGACGTCAGCGTTTGAACGACTTGCCTAAATCTACGATGCGTTCTCGTCAGTAAAATATTTAGAAATAAGAGATTTTTGTTACTTTTATATTTATGTATTCAAATGTTTGAAATAATAATATTGAATATTTTTACATTTATTTTGGACCTGATTATTTCCCAGAAGTATTTTTTTTTCGGGAATTAAAGTACTGTTTGTTAAAAGCTAATGAATTTGTATAAAAAAAATCTTGTATAATTGCTTTAGGCAATACATGGTTTTTCGCTCCTGCTGATCATCGAAATGGTCGTCAAGATCATACATTAGTATTAGTTATTGTCTGGCGGCCAGTCCTCTGTAAGACTAATGATTACAGGTGTCATTAAGACTACTCCTTCATGTAGATTAGCTGTCATCAGCTTGTCAGATACATATAGAGGAAGGCTGCTGACGAAATCGCAAGACTTGGCTCGAGTCAGGAGCTGATGCTCGCGGTGACAGTGATAGCACCACCTATATGTAACCTTTTTATGGGCATCAAGTCTTGGATCGGTGAGGAAACAGCTAAGAACTGGCATAACTTGTCCACTTGCACAAAATCTAGGACCTTATGGCCCGTCTTAAACATACTCAAGACCAAGCTCTTACTAGGTCTTAGCAGAACCAGTTTTAGGAAATGCATAGGTTTTCTAACTGACCACTGCGCCTTGAATTCTAGGCTAAATAGATGGGATGGAGCAATTCACAACATTTGCAGACTATGTTCGGATTCGTCCTAAACGGTCGAGCACATCCTCTGCCATTATATATACATATATATATATATATATATATATATAATTCCCCGACAACATTCCAATTGGAACAAGGGGTACTTCTTTCAGACAATGAGTTGCATCCGATTCTATTTTTAGACTCATTGAAAGGGACCTACGTCTTAACGCCGGCTCCGAACGGCAAAATGCATTAGTTAGAGAAGTTTTACATAGCCTAATACTCAATAACCAGTGGCTAGCTGAGTTATGAGGTGAACCGACGCTTTTTTTGAAAATTTATTTTTTCAATTGAGTCAGGCCAGGGATCAAACTTGGACCTCTGGTATGCTAGGCGGATGACTTACCTGCTATACCACGGCGGTTCCTCTGCCATTGTCCTATGCTAAAAAACCAGAGACTTAAATTTCTTGGTAATAGATTTCATGAGGAACTGGGCGTGTTTTATACTGGCACTCAGATGTCTTAGTTACACGGGTCTCTTTTCCTAGGGTAGACGTTTTAGACTTCTCTTCTCTATGACTCCCTTTCTCTAACACTATCTAGAAACTTCTCCCTTCACTCTCTTTCCGCTAGTTATTTACTTTCAGAAAAAATCACATTGGACCCGAAGGTCTCCGAATGAAGATGCCACTTCCCTGGCATTACGTGTTCAACCTAACCTAAGACTACTGCTTATGTACTTTTCGCTATCAGCCCAATTATGAAAATTCTCCGTGTTTTTTTCACTTCCCAACCAACTCCCAAGGACGTACATTAAGTCAAAATCCCATGCTCGGAACTACTGTCTCTATATAACCCATAAATACGGCATAATTTTTTGTTTTATATATACAAAAATTGTAGATAAAAACTAAATTCCAACATTTTTTTTAGTGAAGATCTTTTTGTATTAAAATAAAAGCACAAACATTTTCAATTTTGTAAATATTTATTTAAAAAAATCTGTAAAAATTACGTAAATTTGAACACAATAAATCTAAAAAGGTGACAATGTTTTATTCACATTCGAAACAAAAATATACGAATTTAAGCAAACCGTTTACTTGATACTTTGCAAAAGTTCAAATATTCTTACGTGCTATTTCATATATCGAATCGAACGAAATGCTGTATATCGGGAACTGTTTGCAAATCACTTTCATGTGAAATTGATCAAATTGTTAAAGCTCAATTCTTCATAAAGGTCAAACAAATATTGGAACTTTATGATCCGAGATATTCAAGATAAAGTATACCTCTAACGACTTAATAATAAAGATTTTAACAATTTTAGAAGAAAAGGCTTTATAAAATTTTAAATTTCATGTAAAAGTGATTTTCACAAAAGGTTGCATATACTTTAAAGTAGTTTAAATATCGAATCGAATTGCGGAAAGTAAATCCCCTACTGCACAAGGAAATGCAAAATTCATCAATGCTGTAAATGGTTTTGTTATTCTGCAATAGAAATTAAAAAGAAAAATGTTTCATTAAAATTTTGTTAAAAAATTAGAAAAATAAAAATGTAATGAAACTGCATTAAATAAGTCAGAGTGGATTTGTGTCATTTATTAGTCAAATGATGGGGAATCCGAAAAAGTTTCATCATTTATATGCAATAACATTTTATTTAAATAAAAAAAAAATAATTACCTTATAGTAAACCCCCTACGCAAACAAAATCCTTCTTTCTTGCCATACGCCAAAGAAATACAAAATTCATTAACACTGCAAATGGTTTTTGTTATTCTGCAATATAAATTTAAAAGAAAATAATTAAAATTTGTAAAAAAAAAAAAATGAGAAAAATAAAATTGCAATGAAACTGCATTAAATAAGTCAGAGTGGATTTGTGTCATTTATTAATCAAATGATGGGGAATCCGAAAAAGTTTCATCCTTTAGATGCAATAAAATTTTATTTAAATATACAAAAATAATTACCTTATAGTAAAAATGTCCCAAAGGTCGATCCTAGAAATTTGTCGTAAAATCAGGTCAAGGGTTTTCTAAAAATATTAAAAAGTACAAGCATTAATATTATTGTTCTTATGTACAAGAATAGTTTTAAAAGAATTTCAGATTTTGTATTTTTACATGATTTTTTAATAAAAAAAAAAATTAAAACGAATTTTCTTTTAACAAAAAATGTATAATGAAATTTTTTTTAACAAAAAATTGATAACGAATTTTTTTTATAGAAAATTTGTAAGAGAATTTCTTCTACAAATTTCCGTGAAATTTATTCTATAAAAATTTTAAAAAGAACAAATAATCGCATTTGATCCCAATCTGTTACATTTATTTATTAATGTAACAGACAATTTATTGATAAATCAATTGAAGGAAGATGAAACTGAAAAATGTGTGTTTACTTTTGTTAAGTTGATAATCTGAGCTTTACCTATGGTTTTCAAACATAATTCGTAATGATTGTCTTTGTAAAGTAGGTAATAATACGAGGTTTTCGATCTGCCTAAAAGTAGGGATACTCCTCCGGAAGAGATGGCCTAACCAATCATCGAAACGCGTCGAGGAATTGGTTGTAACGGATCAAATGCGAATAATTTATATTTTTAAATAATATTTACATCCCGACAATTTTGTTATTTTATAAAAAAAATATATACATATATGACATTTTTTTAATAGAAATTTAAAAATTTTTTTTAATAAAAATGGAATGAAATTTTTTCCATTATAATTTTATGACAATTTTTTTTGTAACGAATTTTTTTCTATTATAATTTTATAACAATTTTTTTCTAAAAATTTTATTACCAATTTTTTTTTTGGTTATACAAAGCAAAAATAATGAAAATTTTTCTATAACATATTTTTTTTTAAGAATTTTTAAATTTTTTTTTATCTATAATAAAAAAATCGTCTACAACAATTTTTTTTTTTTAATTTTTCTATAAAATTTTTAGAGTTAAATAGTTTCAATAAATTGTAATTCAGAATACAACGAATAGCATGTAATAATTTAAATTTAATATCAGAATGGATTTAGTGTCATTTATTTTTCAAATGATGGGGAATCCGAAACAAAATCATCATTGTAATATAAGAAATTAAAAAAAAAATAAAAAAAATAATAAATAATTACCTTTTAATGCATTCCTTCCAATATTTCTTTTTGCACCGAATTATCTTCCTGAAATATAAAATAAAAATATTTAACTACTTGTGTTTTTAGGGACAATAATCTTTAATTTAAATTATATCAAAAGAAAATTATAAGATTGATTCTGATATTATTGGCCTATTGTCAGCCCATGTGTATATAGTCCATGTTCCCGTTTAAAGTGATTGGGTTTCTTGCAAAAAAAAAAAAAAAAAAGGAATTTGAAGAACACAGGAAAGACGTGCAACAAAACGTCCGAATTTGTGAATATGTTGTTTTTTGGGCTGATATCCCTTGGTCGAGATACCTCAGGTCATTCTGGTACTTCATCTTCATGGGGAAACAAAGATCCTTTCAGTAAAGGAACACAACATGATGCTGCATCAGAAGTTCCTTTTGGGATGACATCGGAGAAATCATCCAAACTTTAGTATCACACATTTGAAAACTTTCCCAAGACATGTCAAATAAAACCTTCGCATTTAAGAGCATACAAAGATATGTACTTGATCATACCTCGAACATTAGCGTTAAGCAACATTAATAGAGACGCCAACTATGTGATTTTAGGCAATCGCATGAAGGAAAGTACTTGTAGCGGAAAACAGTCGTTCTTGCACAATTGAGATAGGTACATAGATTAAACATCTTTTGGTCCTGCCTTGACCGTGCCGTCCACATGATATTCCCACATTTTCAAATGTATCTGAGGATTTGTGGACTCGTTCGCAACACAATTTCCTTGATCTCCAAACAGATCCCCCGTAAACAACAAATCAATAAAATTGTAAATGTTAAGAGCTGTTACAACAACAACGTCCAAATTTAAGCATAGGGAGACCTATTTGAAAAAAGGTAAATATGTATGGAATAAGGGAATGAAAAAAGGTTTTAGAAGCAAATAGTAAAACTTGAATGTCAATATTTATTTGAAACAACCCTTAGGACAAAGACTCTATAATATAAAGATGTTGCACTTCCATGCATTGATTTACCATATGGTCGTTTTGGAAAATCCCATAAAAAATGTATACTGATTTTGCTCTGATTCGGAAACAACTAATGGAGACGATTATCCAATGAGAGAAAGCTAAGGCACGCACACATACTCATAAAATGTATGTTTGTTTGTGCGTTTTTTATAGTTCTTTATCCACTTTAATTTCACATTTTACAGGAACAAAAATGTATGGAGTGCAATATATTTATACTATCAGGCATGTCATAAATTCCGTTCGGAATTGAAACCATTCCGTAGTTGAATTCCGATCGAAATGGTTTTAGGTTCTATAGATTCCGAAAAATTTTAAATGTCAAAAATCATTGCAAAACACGATTTTTTTAATTGAAATCAGTAACTCTATCATTGTTTCAACAAATAACACTAAATAATTGAAGAAATTATTCAAATATTGAATAAACAAAGAAAATTATACAAATTCAATTCCACTTTAACAAAAGAATGTGGTTTCATTCCGAAAAATTTTTTTGTTTTACTTTTTCTGCAGAAGCAAAACACGGAATTAATTCCACTTCCGAACGGAATTGAGTTCTGTGACGTGGCTGTATATTGTCTTAGTCTAAGACTCTTAGACCTTAGAATTTAAAATATATTTGACTTTAAGATTAAAAAAAAAAAAAAAAAAAAAATATTCAAAATAGCCAGTGATAATAACCAGAATCAATAATATTTGTTTCTTATATAATAAATCAGCAAGTATAATTTGCGTTGGTTTGGGATAAATTCTCTTCATGGCTTATCAAAGCGAGCTGGGTTAATGTTTTCATCATTTGAACAATTTCTTTTTAAATTAAAAAGTTTTCAAGGAGTTCTTACCTTAAGTTCTCTTAAAATTTGTTTCTTCTAGATGATTTCCAATCTTATGAATTCACAATCATTTTCTAAATGTTAATTCTAGTTAAAAGATCTGTAAAGATTAAAAAAAAAATTTTAATTAATAATTTAATAAAAAGAAGAGCTTAAAAAAAATTGTGAATTTATATATCAGCAAGTATAATTTGCGTTGGTTTGGGATAAGTTCTCTTCATGGCTAATCAAAGCGAGCTGGGTTAGTGTTTTCATCATTTGAACTTCTTTTAAAATTAAAAAGTTTTCAAGGAGTTCTTACCTTTAATTCTCTTAAGATTTTTTGGCTTGGACGATTTCCATCATTTTCGAAATGTTGATAGTTGGAAGATCTGTAAAGATGTAAAAGAAAATCTTAATAATTAAATAAAGAAGAGCTTTTAAGAAAGTTTGTGAAATTATATATCAGCAAGTATAATTTGCGTTGGTTTGGGATAAATTCTCTTCATGGCTAATCAAAGCGAGCTGGGTTAGTGTTTTCATCATTGTGTAAAATTGGTTTAAATTTTTTGTTATTATTGAAATACGATGCTTACCTTTTTCCACATAAAACTAGGTTTAATTTTAGCGATTATTCCATGATTTTTCAAGGGGTATTTCCACATCTGCAAATATAAAAAAGAATCATATTATTAATAATTTGAAAAAATATAAAGTTTTAATAAATGTATTGTTAAAATTATATCAGCAATTATAATTTGCGTTGGTTTGGGATAAATTCTCTTCATGGCTAATCAAAGCGAGCTGGGTTAGTGTTTTCATCATTTTGTTGTAGTTGTAGTTAATTTTTTTATTTGAATACTGAAATACGATGCTTACCTTTTTCTACATAAGAGCTGGATATCATTTCAGCAATTATTTTCTGAATTTCCAATGTGTTTTTCCAAAATCTGCAAATGTAAAAAAGAGTCATACTATTATTAATTTGAAAAATATAAAAAGTTTTTATAAATGTATTATTAAAATAGTATCAGCAATTATAATTTGCGTTGGTTTGGGATAAATTCTCTTCATGGCTTATCAAAGCGAGCTGGGTTAATGTTTTCATCATTTTGTAATTATCTATAAACTAAAAAGATCTCAAATGAATGCTTACCTTTTTCTAAACATTTCCATTTTCTCAACATCTAATATTCAGCTAGCTGGAAAGGTCTGCAAAAAATAAAGAAAATTTTTTATTAACAATGATGTGAGTATCAAAGATTTAAATGAATTTAATAAAATTATGTATCAGCAAATATAATTTTGCGTTGGTTTGGGATAAATTCTCTTCATGGCTAATCAAAGCGAGCTGGGTTAGTGTTTTCATCATTTTATTGTAGATAATATGATAATGATCTCCCATTTAAAAATGTCAAAAGAATTACTTATTAGTCACATATCGATTTTGAGAAGCTTTCACGTTTCGAAAAAAGCTTTGAAACTGTATTTTTAATAACATTTAGTTATAAATAAACGGTATAATAATGCAAAAGGTTTTTTTTTTATCGAATTTGTTGACAACTGTAAATTTTCTTCATCTTTCTTAAATCTTATTTCGAGAGCATATGGCTATAAATATTTTTAAAGATTTACAATTTCCTTACCTTTTTTCTGCGATATTAATAGATTACTTCTATAAGCTCCATATTATTTTAAGAATCTGCAAAATAAAATAAACATTCCTTTAATTTTTTTTTAATAAAAAAAATTTAAAATTTTTAATTAGTTTTAAAAATCAGTTCTACTATCTAGATGAAATAGCTCACATGATTTGAATTCAAGTTTCAAAAAATTTACATCATTTTAAAAAGGAATAATCAGACATGTCACAAATTTCGTCACAATTTCATGTCACCATTCCGTAGTTGAATTCCCATCAAAATGGTTTTAGGTTCTATAGATTCCGAAAAATTGTTAATGTCCAAATTCATTACAAAACATTACTTTTTCAATTGAAATCAGTAACTCTATTATTTACAAATGATAATTGAAGACAAAAATGTTCCTTTTACTTTTTCTATAGAAGCAAAACACGGAATTCGTTCCATTTTCGAACGGAATTAAGTTCTGTGACATGGCTGAATAAAATAGTTTAATGTTAGGTATTCGAAAAAGTTGAGTTATATTAATAAACTTCTGCCGACACACGTAAACTACACATAGCAATTGTAAAGAGCATCAAAATTCTTGCATGTTCCACTTTTAACCCATCATTCGCTATGAAACAAACTTGATAAAGCGAGAACATATTATTTTATCTACTGCTACCAGTACAATTACAAATTTGATTAAATTTTTAACCGATTAAATTTTTAACCGAATTTTTCGAATACCCTATAACTAGTTCCCACTTTTATTGTAAGAAAAAATATAATTTATATAAATGAAAACTCACCTATTATTTCATTTGTATTATCTTTCATTCCATATTAACTATTGTTTTAATTTATATTAATCTGTAAATAAAAGAAATATTATAAATTAGAAAAATCTTTTTTTAATTATAAAATGGTTTCAAAATTTTTTAATTTCATCAGATTAGGTTTTCATCAAAATTCTTCAAGAGTAGCAAATAAATAAGATAAACATCACACAAAATTACTTTTTATTAATAATAATAGAAAAGAACTTACCATTAATTTAAAAAGTCAACAAATTAAAATTCGACGATATCCTTGAATAATTAAAACCTAAAATTGAAAAAAAAAATCATTATTTAATTGCTTTAAATAAATTCAAATATTAAAAATACAAATTTAAAAAATTCTTCAGAATTGTTATTTTCATCAAATCTCATTCAAGAGTAGCAAATAATATAGAAAAACATCATAAACATGAAATAATTTGTAATGATTTAAAAAAAAAACTATAGTAAACTTACTTTTTTTTTTTAAAGATGTTCTATAAAAAAACACGTGCTTTAAACCTTAGCATAAAGAAGTAATAAGAGATCTAAAAATATAAAGAAATAAATAAATTTAATAAAATTACTAGTAATTAATTGATTAAGACCAAGTTGTTTTATTATAAAATCAGTTAAAAATTGTCATCAAATAAATATTCTTAAATATTTATCAGCGACGAAAAATAATAAAACATCATGTTAAAATTATATATCAATTTTTTTTTTACAAGAGATTGAAATTACCTATAATTTCTGCCGCTGCCATTTTAGAAGATGTGACTGCCTGAAGAGTCCACTTATAACTGAAAAGCTGAAAGAAATTAAGAAAAGAAGACACTTCCCATTTGAATTTATGTGAAAAACAAAACAACCCTCCCCAAATCTGTCTAGATAAAAGATAACATGAACGTGAAATTTGTTTTTTTTTACCAAAACTTTTTAATAAAGTTCTGTTACTATTTCTTTCTTCATTTTTTGGAGTCTAAATTACAAAATGAATCTTTATAAAATTGATACTTAAAACAGCGCGCTTAAACAGACTCTTGTACAGGAGGTTCATAACCTTCGGGTCTTTCAATAACAGCACCTTCAGCTGAGACAACAGCTTCGGTACCCTTACCGCCACCATCACCGTGCAATTCCAACAATTTGGACAAATCGAAACGGGGTTTCTTCAATACCTTAACCTTGCGGATGTAGACATCGTGCAATGGGTAGATACGTTGGCAGATCTTCTCGATATCCTTAGCAATGGAGTCTAAGGCCAATTTGCCGACCAATTGTTTCAAGTCGGAGTTGGTGACTTCATTGATGATGATTTCGTGCATCTTGGAGCGGATCTTGCGGACCTGAGAATGCTGAGCATAACAGGTCTTGCGTTGGGATTGTTGATCCTTGGCGGTGAAGCCAATGCAGAAAACGCGCAACAAATAACCATCGGTGGTCTTGGCCTCAACGATACCTTCAATGAGGGTTTGCCATTTCTTGACCATTGATCTGGAAAACAAAGAAAAGTTAGAGATTAAAAGAAAAATTAGAAGCATTTTAATATTTTCGAGGCAGTTCTGGTTGTACCCAAATTGAATGGAGATCGGTCTTCCATTTATTTAAGCACAACAGAGAATTCGCTCCAGGGTGGGCTGGAGCCTACTGCTTAACTTCAAAGAAAAATGAACAAAGGAGTGGTGGCATCGAACATTAGATTTAAAAATACTGTTTTGTTTATTTAACAATTCACTTAATGTTACATTTACATCTTGTTGTTGTAGGACGCTTTTAATCCAAACAATACACACACACAAGTTCACATTCTGTCAAACCTCATGGTTTTTTTTTAAGTAATGTTTTTTCGTTACAAAAGCGATTTATACTTTTTTAATTAGCTATATTGATTTATTTCATAATGTCCATGCTTTTTTCTATAAATTTGATGTATTTTTAATGTTTTTTATTCTTTCCAAACACCAACATTTCATATTTCACTCATGCAAACACACACACACTCACTTCACGAAACATTTTCTTGTCACTTTTTGTTTGTATCATCCATTTACCTACCTGTATTTGTCGGTGGTCAAATCCATACCATGGAAGTTGCACAAAATGTTACGGTCTTGTACATCCTCAGCGATAAGACGGAATTTACGGAAAGAACGTTCGGAATCGTTGTCCTTTTGCAAATCGCCCAAAGCGACTTCGAAGACACGACCCTTCAAGTAGTCGGAGGCGATACGTTGACCCTGGGTACGGTTGACCAAGGTTTTGCCAATTTGACGGGTGGCAAACATGTTGGGAGCCTTTACATCGTACCAATCTTTGCGGGAGAAGGGATCAATCACCTTCTTTTTGCCACCTTTTTTGCCTCCTTTGGAGAGACCCTTATTTTTACCGACCGCCATCTTCAGAGTTCAAAGCGGAAAAAGATCGAATCACGTTGCTGACGTTCTGTCAAAAGAAAGGAAGTTAAAAAGTTTGCCCACTGAACAGTAATTTTTCGTTGTATATTGACATTTGTTAGCAAGTGGTGCCATATTGCAGAACAAACATTAAAAATAAATCTTGTTTATATTGTAAACTAAGCAATTTCAATCATTTTACATTATTTATTTCAAAAATATAAAATTAAACTATTTTTCTAAAAGCTTTAAAATATTTTTTTAATTACATATTAATTAATTCTAATCATTTTAAACATTAAGGTTTTTCAAGTCTGGTAACATGTTTTTTTTAGTTTCGTTTAGTTTTGCAAAACAGGGCTGGAAAACTAAATTATTTTATTATAAAACAATGTTGCCGATGTATTAAAAGAATGGATTTATGATTGTACGCCGGAAGCCTGTAACTCTGCGATACAACACCCATCAAAGTATCAATGATACAAAAATGCAAGGAAGTTCAACTTTTTCTCTATATTTAATATTTATTAAGTTTTTAGAAACTTATTTTTATACCCACCATCAAAAAGAATGGGGGGTATATTGAGATTGTCATTCCGTCTGTAATTTCCTTAATATTGGCTCAAAAAACCAAAAGCGATATATATTCGTCTGTCTGTTGAAATCACGATAACGCCTATACGAAAGGAGCTAGCTCACTGAAACTTAACATCTTTATTTTTGAGAAAATTTTGGTATTGAAATCGGGTAAAATCGGTTAACATTTGACCATAGCTTCCGTACAACCTCGCCTAGGCTAATCGCTTATTTGCTTATAAATAACAAACTATAGCTATGATGATAAAATTTGGTATAAAGAAATTTTACATAAGCCCTAGGCTGCATATAAAATTTCATCAAAAACATTTCATTCAAAACACGTATAAAAACAGCCTAATCTCCAAAAGTCTAATGTGACAATATTTAGGGCCCCACATAATACTTTCTTTTTGCACAGATTTAATCGTACGATTAAAACTGCTTGTGTGTTTGGCAAAAACCGAAGTTCTTTTGGAACGTGAAAAAAAAATTTAACCATTGGTTTTCACACGTGTTCGTTCAAAACTGCTTGTATGTGGGCCTAACAGTAAAGAAGGTCAACTTTTGTCAGTGAAAAATACTGAAACCATTTGTTAAAACTGTTCAAAAGAACGAAGTGTGTGCCCACCTTTAAGGTCCCCACATACATCGTTCTTTTTACACAGTTTCAACCGTACAGTTCAAACTGTTCGGTTAATACTGCTAGTGAGTGGATGTTTTTTGGAACGTGAAAAATATCTGTCTCGTCTTGAATTTACCCGTCGGTTTTCACACGTGTTTGTTCTAAACTGCTTGTAAGTGGGCCAAACAGTAAAAAAAAGAACAGCATTTGTCAGTAAAAAATACTGAAAATGTAAAAATGCTAATTTATGTGTTTACATACATTATATTGTTTTATTTTGATGATTGCGATCATGAAAAAACGTCGTTGTACATGTCAAGCAGTGCAGTTTCACCCGTTCGATTTAAACTGTTTATAAGAACGAAGTGTTTGCCCACCTTTAGTCCGGAAAGAGTAGTCAGCTACTGTTACTCAGATCTGAAGACTTCTTCTTAGAACATAACTTCGCACCTTTCTTCTAAACCACGTTCTGTTGTTCATCCCCATATTATCCCGACAAGAAGGGCTTTCCTTCAACTGCGAGATGTTAAAAATAACTGCAAGTTTTTTTTCTGATGCTTTAATTTCCAAGCAGAATTCAAACAAAGAGAAGGCTCCCAAAAACGTTCCAAAAAGGAAAATTCGCACTCAAAACCACTTCTGTCGTGTCTGTTTGCCAAAAGCAATATTAAAATCGATTTGATAAGTTTAAGACTTCAACAGAAGAAATTTTGTTTGATGTTTGAATCAAATGCAAGTGTGTATGCAAATAATAGTACCAAAAAATACAACTGTGTATGATTGATATTCGTAAACAAAAAAAATGCAAGTATAATAAATTTTGTTGCAAAAATAAAAATTGTTGGAAAAATGCATTAAACATCAAAAATAAAAGTGCTATTAATAATTCAATATCATTTACAAGTTTAAGAGTATAAAAAAGTCCAGGAATACATAAAGTTTTTGGAAAATGTCTCAGAGTACTGCTGGTACTGGAGGCGTCAGTAGGCGTGGTGAACTGATGGACCACACAGCAGTTGGGGTAGGTATTATTAATAATACTATAACAGCCAGATATGGAGCAGGCGATACAGAATGGGAGGCCCGTGAAGTAAGTTAAAATATAAGTTTGAAATTATCAACATTAACAACAATTCATATATTTCAATGCAGTCACAACGTCAACGGGAATTGGAAGAAGCCCGTGCTAGAGCTGCACAAATGGAAAAGACCATGAAATGGTGGTCAGATTGCACTGCAAATTGGCGGGAAAAATGGAGTAAGGTTAGTATTACTTATAGGCATAACAAAAACCAAGGCTACCACCAGTCGGCCTGTGTTGTTTGGTAACCATTAACATTTAAATTCTTGTTGTTTGGCTATTTTTGTTTACTTAAAAATTAAATCGATAAAATGCCACTTGAAGGTGCGTAACGAACGTAATAAGTCTCGCGAAGAAGCTAAACAGTTGAGAGCCAATCTTGAAATGGCCATGAAAGAAGCCAACTCTTATAAGCGTGAGAAAAATGATCTCGAAATGCAAATATCCCAGCTTAAGAAAGAAATGGAAAAGGTGCATTCTCTAATGATGAAACATGCTGGACAATTTCATAAAACAGGGTAAGTAAGACATATATTAGATAATAAACACCTATTGGGGCAACAAATGGAAATGCAGTTTATTAACTATTTGACCAAAGAAGCATAAACAAATATTATTATTTCGTATAACGTAACCCTATACGATGTAATTAAATTTAGGCTTTTTAAGATCTAATTTACACCACGTTCTTAGTAAATTTGCAAATGATATACATATATATATATATATATATATATATACATATATATATATATATATATATATATATATATATATATATATATATATATATATATATATATATATATATATATATATATATATATATATTCAAAATATATATGTACAGTGGTTTCGCTTATTTGACCAAATATTTGTATCGTGTTAACAAAACTTAAAAACATTTCATTTAGAGCTTTGGAATAAGCTCACTTTGCTAAATAGGTACCTTTTTTTATTAAATCTATATAATTTTTTATAATTAAGAATGGCTGACACCGGAGAAGAAAATGAAGCCAATAGTAGAGATGCTAACTGTTCTCCCGATATATCATCAGATGGTTTGAAAAATGTGAATAGCGAAGATGGCCTAGTTACTAAGGCAGCAGCTGGTGGGGAACTAAAAGATCTCGATATAGAAGAATATGTGTTAAAAGGTGCTGGACATAAGAATTTATCCGATATGGGTAAGTTTTAAAAGAAATATATTTGTTTAAAATTTTATCTTAAGTTGATATCTTAAGCTGATAAACAGTTTGTATATCATGATTGAAAGTGAGCAACTTTTGATAGCCTGTAATTATTCACTTCAGAAATGTCCTATTACGCTTTAGTAATATTGGACACATTGTTATAATGAATTTTTCGCTTTTTATGTTATGGTTTTGTGCAACTGATTTCCTATAAATTAATGGAAATTTTACACTGATTTATTCAACTAGCGAGAAATGCATTTTTACCTAAAAAATATTAGATCAAAACGAAGAAACCATTTCCGTGGATTTTTAGTTACTGTATTGGGGATGTGCATCTAATAACGTCTACGTTGCTCATATGCCGCTCATGTGCATGTTTTTCCAAAATTTCATAAAATTTTCAATGATTTATCGACCAAGGCGATAGGTATAGGTTTATCATTAAATAGATATTTATCCGAAAACAAAAAGACCTTATTATATCTTTGTTATAAATATTTTTTTTTTAATTTCTGATAGATGAAGTATCCGCTGAAGAAAAACGTTTAATTCAACAATTATCTAAAGATGATTTTGATGAAGATTACTTATTGCAAAAGATATCTATGCTTCAATTGCGTTTAGATGAAGCTCAGAAAACCCTACAGGCAGAAAGAGAGTAAGATAATTTTAAAATATTTTTAACTCGCCAATTAAAGTAAAATATCTTTTATTATAATTTTATAGCGAAAAACATATTTTACATAAAAATATAGAAAAATTGTCTTTGGAAATCCAAGAAGTTCGAGAACGTCAAGAAGAGTTGCGATCAGCTAAACAGGTACACTTAAACAAAAACTAATAAATTGTATTACTATTATTGAATCAATATATTATAAATTATATATCTTACAATTTATTATTAAATCTGTAAATCTTTATTATTAAATCTATATATGTATGTATATTAATAAATCTATAAATCTTACAAATTATTTAATTTTTAAAATTTGTCATTATTTAAAATTAATTGACTCAAAAATCTTTTTATTCTTTTTTAGGAAGCTGTCCGTGAGTTGTTAACCTTACAAGAGTCTCATCGTGCGGAAATGCGCATTATAAACAATTCCTTGCAAGAAGAGATTGCAGCTCGCGAGCATCTTGAACGTCGTTTGAGTGAATTGCGTACAGAACTGGAACGTTTGCAGGCTGAAAATGCTTCAGAATGGGGTAAACGCGAACGTTTAGAAACTGAAAAATTGGCTCTAGAACGCGACAATAAAAAACTACGTACCGAATTAAGAGATTTTCAAGAGCGATCTGATCGCAAGGGAAGGCCTATGCAGGCTTCCGATGTTGAAAATCGTGCCCTACAACAAGAGTTGGCCGATCGGACTAAGGTTTGTTATTTTTTTTTTTAAATAAATAAATATGTGTACCACTAATAGTTTTTTTTCAATCTTATTTAATTTTAGGAATTAAGCGAACTAAAAATATCACATTCCAAAATTAAGAAGCTTTTATCTGAAACCAATACTGAACTGGGTCATGCAGTAAGACGTGCTGAACAATATGAAGCTGAGGTAAGTTTAATAATAAAATATTTGCATTTAGTTTATTTGTTCAAAATTTATTAGGCAAAATATTTGTATTGATAATAGTTGTGTTCCTGTACGTTAACAAAACAATCCAAACTTACTTAAAAGTCTTCCGTACCAAAGTTTAAAAACAAACTGTTGTATTTTTAATAATTTTTAACAAATTCGGACTATTTTGGGTAGTTTTGTTGTTAGGGGCTGTTCACAAATTACGTAAAGCAAATTTCGCAGTTTTTACCTCCTCCCCCTGTGTAACACATTTTAATAGAAATACGCATACGAAACTCCTCCACCGTAACATAAGTCATACCCCCTCCCCCCAAGAGCGTTACGTAATTCGTGAAACAATAGTTTACCATTTTTTTTGCAATTTCGAGATAATCGAGTTTAATTTTTTTTTATTAGATATTTGGCAAATAATTATATTTCAGAAAATAATAGACGTTTTTAAGTTGTTGTCTTCGAAATCAACGTTGGCCAAATGTCTCTTTATTCTGTCTTCCCTAACCACAGGAATACAGAGCTGAGAAGCTAGCAAGACTTGAAATAATTATACAAATTCTAGATAAAACTAGGTAGAAGTTTGCATGCCTCTTGTCACTTTCAAACTACTACAGCGAACTTTAGCAATTGACTGGCCAGCGTCTGGTTAAGGATGTTTTAATTTAATAATGATCTGGCACCGTTTAGATATAACACATTTTTAAAGAATAATGCCCATAAAACATTTTTGCACTTGATGTGTCCTGTAGTCCTGAAAAAAAATCTCATATTTCTAAAAACATAGGCCATCCGGTTTTACATTGGTATTGGACGTCTTAAGAAAAAAAATTCGAAAAATTTTTACTATTGTTAAGAATTTTCTTTCGCTAGGTGATATTGATTATTGTGTGATGTATGAGATATTGGATACCAAGCCTTAATATGGTAAGCCGAGACTTATCTTGGTAATCCTTTATCTCAACTGTGGATCCTGACCTCCTCGTGGTATCACCTGGGAAATTACGATAACACCCGTTAATGTAGTGAGCTAACATGTGTCGCGATTTCTTCCATAAGAACGATAAAAAAAAAATATGGGTTTGGACGTCGGGCTAATAACCCACTTCTGGGAAAGAAAACAATTACTATGAAAAAGCTAAATAAGAATAAAAACGGCCCTTAATGTTAGAAGAGGACGTCCGGAACTTCGATGGAAAGTACAAGTAGAGGAAAAACTTTCAAAACTTGGCCTACGAAATTAAAAAATTTGCGCTCAAGATCGAAGCGCATGGATTTCTAAAATACGCTAAAAGGTTGAAAACATAAGCCATTTAAGTAAGATAATATTGATAAGATACTTGTTAAATTTTTTTAATATCTTTAATATTTAATAAATGCATAATCACGATTTTATAATCTACTAACAAAATACAAAAAAGCATAAAATCTTTTAACATAAAACACTTTATCTTAAAATACATTATGCAATATATATAAAAGCAAAGTTTTCCTAAATTTTAATATTGTTACAAACAAAATTTAGTACATATTTCAATTGGCAAAGGCAGCAATACCGGTAATGGCACGGCCCAAAATCAAAGCATGAATATCATGTGTACCTTCATAAGTGTTGACAGATTCCAAATTCATAACGTGTCGTATGATATGATATTCATCGGAAATACCATTGCCACCCAACATATCACGCATTTGTCGGGCAATATCCAAAGATTTCCCAGCGTTATTACGTTTAATCATTGAAATCATTTCAGGTGTATGAAGTTTTTTGTCCTTAAGACGGCCAACCTGCAAACAGGCTAGTAGACCCAAAGAAATTTCAGTGGAAGCATCAGCTAACTTTTTCTGTATTAGCTGATTAGCAGCCAAGGGACGTTTGAACTGTTTGCGATCCAAAGTATATTGACGAGCGATTTCAACGCATGACTCGGCAGCACCCAAAGCACCCCAAGCAATACCATAACGAGCATTGTTTAGACAACCAAATGGTCCCTTAAAACCAACAACATTTGGTAATAGATTTTCTTCGGGTATATGAAGATCATCCATAAGGATCATGCCCGTGGCTGAAGCTCTCAAAGAAAATTTGCCTTCAATTTTGGGTGTGGCTAAGCCTTTAGATGACTGTGAACGATCTACAATATAGCCACGTACTTTATCATCTTCTCCCTTGGCCCAAACAACAATAACATCAGCAATAGGAGCACTTGTAATCCAAGTTTTCGAACCGTTTAAAATATAACATTTATTTTTACTATCATATTTGGCTCTAGTTTCCATGCCGGCGGGATCGCTGCCATGATTAGGTTCAGTAAGACCAAAAGCACCTGAAAAGAATAAAAATAATAAATAAAATCTTATCTTTTTTATGTTCAGAGATTGCGTTTGCTTATCTCGAAAGCAAACTCATATTTTTTCATAAAATCAAAACTCACCAATTAATTTGCCTTGAGCCATAAGTGGCAAGTACTTTTCCTTTTGTTCAGCCGTACCATAATCGTGAATTGCACCCATAGCCAAAGAGCTCTGGACACTCATAGCAGAACGATAAGCTGAATCAACACGTTCCACTTCACGTGTCAATAAACCATAGGCCACATTGGAAACACCAGCACAGCCATAACCATTAAGAGTACAGCCCAAAGCTCCCAGTTCACCAAATTCTTGCATTATAGCTTTATCAAATACTTCATCTCGGTTTGCTTTTGTTACTCTGGGCAAAAGAGTAGTTTGGCAATAGCTGCGGAAAGAATCACGTATGGCAATTTCATCTTCTGTTAGTTGAGATTCCAAATTCAAGGGATCTTGCCAATTGAATTTTGGTTCACTTGATTTGGTGGCAAAAGTAGCTCTCGATACAATTGGACGCAATTTGCTTAAAAGACTTTGAGCAATCATTTTTTTCACAATTTATTAATTTGGTTAGATAAGTAAACGCATCTAGTTTAGCAGCTGTTGAGTTTTACTACTATCGACTGTTTCATATGAATATTCTCAATGGACTGAAAAGAGTCAATTAATTTCTTTTCGCAAACATGTTTTTTTTTTTAATAATATTCCATTCTTATCATTTAATATTTTAATGATAATGCGAGAGTATTTAAAATTTAAATACCCTCACATTTCAGTTTGTTCTCGCCATCTCTTAATATTTACTAGCAGGGCTGCCAGATGCTTTCTAAACTTGCTCTCCGAAATTCGATATTTTCTTTCCCAAAAATACCTGTTTGAGAAAATAGGTTTAAGAAAGTAAAATTCTGTTAAATTAAGAGACATAGTTCGCATATTTCCAAGCGAATATCTTATTTAAAATTTGTTGGCTTTAGTGACTTCCGTTGTAAAAACGTTGTTTTCCGGGAGTATATGAAAGCTATGGTTAAATGTCCACCAATTAGCGCAAAATTTTATACACTGAAGTTTTCATATCTATTTTTAATCGATTTATCAGTATTTAAGTGATTCCCGGGCCCGGTTTATATGGGAGCTATAACTAAATGTAAACCGAGTTCGCTCAATTTTAGCAGCAAACTTTTTAAAGAAATATCAAAAAATAATGTTGTCAAATTTTGTTGCTCTAGCTCTTTTCGTTATGGTCTGGTATTTTTCAAAACGCAGACGACACAAGTGATTTCTTTTCATCATAGTAATATGGGACTGGGCTCTATCGACGCAGTATTTTTTTCTAATAAAAATGATACAAAAAACGCATTTTTGAAATTTTGTCACTTACAGCGTTCTTTAATTCCTGCGACGAAATATCAAAAATTTAATGAATTATTTTATGATCCCTAAAAGTCCATGAATGTAGCAGTCCTTCGTCGTAATCTTAAGGCTTCCGATTCATTCCGGTACAAAGAACCGACAGGCGTGACAACGATTTTGTGAATTCTGACTCATATAAGTGGATGTTCAAAAATCATACATATTTTCCTATAATTTAATTTTGAAGAGTGCTATGATTACATATGGACCGTATCCAACAAAACAGACAAAAATTTAGAACTTTCAAATATTTTTCCCAACAAAACAAACAAGCTCCAAAGTAAAATTTTTAAGAAATAAAATATCCCCCCATTTTGGCCGAAAACACAAATCTGGCAGCTGTGTTTGCAAGTGCGTTAAGTACATATTTATGAGATTCTTTTAAAGATCTCTCCGGTAGAGTACAGTCGTTCCATATCATTTTGTACTCAGTTAATTTAGCTGTATTAATGGGTGTGTTTGTACAATACCAAATCTAATCACATATCAAGTTTATGAAAAGAAAAACAAACTATTATTTACCTCCTTGGTGGGGATATGTTTTATTTTTAATTTTTACTGATTGCTTGTAAAATTAACATTTTATACCATTTTATACCAATTCCACGATTCTGTTGAGATAAAGTCAAATTTGATATGAGGAGAATTAAAAATGTCATATCTTCACATCTTTTAAAGATGAATAATCGGAATCCTAACCTTTTAAACACGAAGGAGATGAAATTCGTAAATAAACAAACGACAGATTGTTCTAAGTTCGATTCAATTTACGACTTACAGTAAAAGAAATGACGCAGATTTACTAACATTATGTGGTCAGTTTTATAGAAAAGAATCCAGAGTTTAAAGAATATAAATTGGCTGATTTTTTAGATTTTCACCCTCTAATGTCAATTTCTAAAATAATGCCCAAAAAGTGTTTTAATATTTTTTTATACCTATATCAATGCTATTTTTTGCAATTTTCCCTATTTAGTCAAAGAATTGAGCTTTCAGTCTTCAAAAATATTTGAATAGGTTTATAGTAACTGCTAAATAAACTTTTGGAAAAAAAATCAGTTACATTTGCCACCATTGTCACTTTTGTGATGAGTGCATTGATGCATGGTTGAGCATTAGAGGGCTAAAGAGGCATTCAATAACACAGTCCAGCACGAAAAATAACACCGTTTAGGTAATATTTAGGTAGCCGCAAAAGTGAAAAATTTCCCGAAAATTTTGTAATTTCATTTGTTTTTTCTTTACTTTAACATTCATTCATATTATTTTATGATGTCGATGATCCTATATATATAATTCCCCGACAACATTCCAATTGAAATAAGATTATTGACTCAAGTTTATATACATATATAATCCCCCGACATTCCAATTGAAACAAGGGGTACTTCTCCCAGACAATGAGCTGTATCCGATTCTTTTTTTAGACTCATTGAAAGGGACCTACGTTTTTAACGCCGGCTACGAAAGGCAAATGCATTTGTTAGAGAAGTTTTTCATAGCCTTATACCAGTGGCTGGCTGAGTTATGAGGTGAACCGTCGCTTTGTTTTTTTGGAAATTATTTTTTTTCAAGTGGGTCTGGCCGGGGATTGAACTTGGGACCTCTGGTATGCTAGGCGGATGACTAACCTGCTATACCACGGTGGCTTAAAGTTTAGGGGACTATAATATTCAGAAAATACTACGTAAGTTGCATTAAAAATGTATAGGCGGGAACGTACGAAAACGGGACTCAACGTTTATTACTTACACTGCTGGAATTTAATAGGTAAAGCATGTGAATAAAAAGATTTACATTTTTCAATACTGTAATTGCACTTATGTTTATTTTAAAACGTTTATTACTTACACTGCTGGAATTTAATAGGTAAAGCATGTGAATAAAAAGATTTACATTTTTCAATACTGTAATTGCACTTATGTTTATTTTAAAACAGTGAAGTTGCGCCATCTGTTGTTAGATAGAATCATTTACTCCTTTTACATCGACGGCGTGTTTTGGCTGTAGTACTCTTCTAATAGTAAACAAGTCGGTTTTATTGAATTTGAAATAGAAAAGAAATACCAAGTCACAAAACTACACATTTTCAATTGTAAATGAGAAAATTCCAATTGAAAATGAGAATTTACATTTAAAAATGAGAAAATTCCAATTGAAATTGAGAATTTTCATTTGAAAATGAGAAAATTCAAATTGAAATTGAGAATTTCCCTTTGGAAATGAGAAATTTCCAATTGAAATTGAGAATTTTCATTTGAATTTGAGAAAATTACAATTGAAATTGAGAAATTTCCATTTGTAATTGAGAAATTTTTATTTGAAATTGAGAATTTTTTATTTGTACTTGAGAAAATTTCAAATAGAAATGAGAAATTTTCACTTGTAATTGAGAAATTTGCATTTGAAAATGAGTTTTTCATTTGAAATTGAGAAATGTGTAATTGAAAATGAAAAATTTCCATTTGTAATTAAGAATTTTTTATTTGAAATTGAGTTTTCCATTTGAAAATGAGAATTTTCGATTTGTAATTGAGAAATTTCCATTTGAAATTGAGAAATTTGTAATTGTAAATGAGAAATTTTTATTTGTAATTGAGAAATTTTCATTTGAAATTTAAATAAACCCAATGAAAATTTCTCAATTACAAATGGAAATTTCTCATTTTCAATTACACATTTCTCAATTTCAAATGGAATTTTGTCAATTACAAATGAAAATTTCTCATTTTCAAATGGAAAACTCAATTTCAAATAAAAATTTCGTAATTACAAATGGAAATTTCTCAATTACAAATGAAAATTTCTCATTTTCAAATGGAAAACTCAATTTGAAATGAAAATTTCTCAATTACAAATGAAAATTTCTCATTTTCAATTATACTTTTCTCAATTACAAATGAAAAGTTCTCATTTACAAATGGAAAATTCTCATTTTTAATTTAAAATTTCTCATTTTCAAATTAAATTTCTCAATTTCAATTGGAATTTTCTCAAATTCAAATGAAAATTCTTAATTTCAATTGAAACTTTCTCATTTTCAAATAAAAATTCTCAATTTCAATTGGAATTTTCTCATTTTCAAATGAAAATTCTCAATTTCAAATGAAAATTTCTTAATTCAATGTGGAAATTTCTCATTTACAATTGAAAATGGTGTAGTAGATCTACAAGAACTAAAGTCATGGTTAGTAAAACTGTCGGAAAACTGTTCAAGAAGAAATTATTTAGTGCAGAACCGGGAGTCTCAATCCCTGTTGGGGTCAACTTAAAAGATGTAGGATTAAGCGCTCTCAACGGACATCAGTGAATCTTTCGGACTAAATATTTAAGCGGACATTTTTTATTGCAGAACTGTAGATCCTTATTTCTGGCAGGGGCAACTGGGAGGATGGCGCAATGCTCTATGAGGGTTATGCGGTATTGAGACTCGAATAAAAATGTAAATCATTACCGGTTCTGGAGTGCAATATAGAGAAAAAGGTAACAGACAGTTTTACAGATTTCGGATGAGAGCTATGAAAGATAAAAGCTTTACAGGGATATAATTGCGTCACTTTTAGGTATTACAGGGTAGCTTTAATGTACCTATCGATTAAATATAGGATTACACTTTGCTGGGTCCAACATCAGGGCCAAGACAGGAATCAGCTAGATATAAAACCACTCTATATATGGGCACATCCCGCGTGACGGACGATACATTTGTACGGATTTTGTTGTACTCAAATGTATCCTAATGTCGTTCTAGATTTCGCGGAATATTAGCCCATTGATTGTGCTATCGAATGCCATTTGTTAATTTACATACTTCTTTTGGAGGAAAAAGATATTCGCTGTTAAAATGCTGTGACGGACGCTACAAAAATGGAAGTGACTTTTTTTTCAACACGTGTTTCTGTAATTCTCATCAAATGGGTCATAGTAATAAAAAAAATTGTAAATACATTAAAGATAGAGGAAAACCAGAGGATTACAAAACAGCTTTTATAAAATATTTTAAAGTTTCCATAAATGAACTGTTACGGACGCTACGTGACGGACGATACAGTTTTTACTTGAATGTTTCTTATTAGGAAAAAATCATATTTCATATTTTTTTAAGGATTCGTAGTTCCTTTTCATGTTTGCGGTTAAAATGCGATTTTTGGGCAGAATTTAATATTTCACCAAACGGCTACATACATATATTTATTTAAAGTTTTACACTTTTACATATTATTTTTCGTCCCAAGAATGCTTCTAGCTGTTAGAGTGTCCCAAAAATCCATTTTTTTCAAAAGCATCAGATTTGCCCACTGTGAGTTTTTTTTTTAACACCTAATACCTTAAATTTAATTTTTGGATGTAGAGAATAAAACAGACATGTGTTCGTAAATTTTGTATTTAATTTATATCATTTTGTAAAAAATATATACTGTGACGGACGCTACACACTTTCCTTTACATATTATTCTGTATAATGCTATATTAACATCTATATATTTTTAGCCTAATGTGAAGCCTACTATAAGTTCTCTTTACGAACCAAGTTCAATTGGAGAAAAAATAAAAATTGCACTAGTCAAATTAAAAAAACCTTTATTTCTGTGACGGACGCTGCACACTGTAAGCCCTTCTTTACTTGACGTTATTTATATAACTCCCATTACTTTTGATGGGGTATTTTACATATAATTGTATAAAATTAAACATACTTTGAGCCCCTGCTAAAACTTGATACCAAAATGGATCTTTTTTCGATTTTTATGAACTTTTTAAAAATTTATAAATATTCGAGGTGGGTGCAAATAAAGAGAAGCAATCAAAAATTGTATCCATTATATATTCTAAAGGATCAATATATGGTAAATTTTTCCATAAACACAAATATATGATTTTGACATTTTTAAAATGTTGTCCTTGGTTTAATGTTTTTCGGATTTGCTCATTTGGTAATCAGGTCTTAAAACTGTGAATAAACCACTAAAACCTAGAGTAATATAGAGACCAACATAAGACATTGCAAAGAGCAAAATATTAGTAGAATTATGAAAGACAAGGCTCGTGAATATGATAGGCATGTTTTCCGTTCACTGTGCTCCTCATTCACATATTCTCTTGAATTAAAATTGGGTTGGCTTAAATAAAAAGCTTAATGTTAATAATTTTCTACTTTTTGTCATTATTATTATTTCAGGTAAAACGCCTACGTCAACGTGTTGAGGAATTAAAGCGAGAATTAGCGGCAGCTGAAGATGAACTAGATTCTGCCGTCAATCAAGTACGACGTTTACAGCGTTCCAATGATGAATTAGTTGGTCAAAATGAAGGATTGCAAGTACAGATACAACATCTACAGATCAGGTTTGAAATGTTTTTAATTTGTAATTCTTAAGAAAATTCCAAAGCTTAACTATATAAATGATCATAAAAGTCATAAAAGTTAATAACATTTGAATATTCTAACATTTGGAATGCTGCTCTATATACACACATATATGTAACACCCCTATTACACTAACATTTATTAACAAAATAGGCGTGCACCTAGTCCACAATTGCGCGGAAGCTTTAATGGTGTACAATTGCGCAATAAAATAGCAGTTGAATTACCAAGTGATTGTTTGCCAAACATTAATGATTTACGTCAGATATTCGATGATGGTTCTACGCAAGGTAGTAGTAGTATAAGTAATAATATCGGTCTACGTCATTCAACATCTGGCGCCGAACCATCATCTAAACGCTCCAGTCACACGGAACGTACTCTCTTGCAACAACAGCAGGCGAATAGTTTTTTCGACGCTAAAACATCACATGTTGAAGAGAATATTTTTGAATCGAAAAGTCGTAATCTAGAATTCGAAAGGGCTAAACAAAAATTTGATAATCCAACGCATTTGCAACACCAACATCATCACCACCAGCGCGAACAACGTGAACGTTCATCTGGAAGATATGGACCAAACAATAGCGGTGGTGGTGGTAGTAGTAGTAATGGCGGTACCACTAACGGTGCTAACAATACCCCTAATAGTAGAGCCAATCTGGCTTTACCCCTAAAGACTACCACTGCTATGAGTGGTCCAAGCAGCTTAAATTCCAATTCAAATTTGAATTCGAATTCATCAAATCTTTCCAAAGACGATATAAATCGACAATTGTTTGAAGATCATTCACGTTCTTCGACGGTTGGTGGTAGCGGTGCTGGTGCAACAAGTGCTGATGCAAAATTCTATCAAAAAGAAAATACCAATACTGCAACTGGTGGTGGTAGCGGTGGCGGTGTCGTTGGGGGTGTTAATTATTCCCGTAACAGCATTAATTTGGATGGTCTTAAAGTATCCGATGATGAGGTAAATTATCATTTGCATTTTCGCTAAAGTTCTCTTTTTTTTGCATTACTTATCAAAACGTTTATTAAGTATTTAACCAGTAAAATTGAGTGTTTAATTTTTATTTGTGATTAAAGAAAACATAAATTGTTTTGTTTGCTTTACCCTTTTGATTTATTACTTACATAAATCTTATATTAATTGCTTATCTGATCTGGTATTTGTAAGTATTGCACATTTTAATATTTTTTCACTTGGTAGATTTTAACAAATTTTATTTCAATTATAATTAGAGCCTCAGCCTGTGATTATAGTAAAGCATTTCTATTTTATCTTTATTCTTCTTCTTAAATATTCGTATTTAGACTCCGTAATTATGGTTCTACTAGCTTACTACTTGACGAAGAAACCGAAGGCAACAGTGAATAAGGAGCTATAAAACATATTTTGGAACATTATTATGCTATTTTAAGTAAAAATTACTTAAGTATTATAAACTTATATATTAAGTATTAATGAATATAAAATTACGTATTATACAGGGCGGTCAAATTCAAGGTTAGGAAGTAAATTGGCTATCAAGTGGTGAAAGAGCTGTCATGCATTCTTTGACATTTATTTAGTAAAAAGTTTATAGTTTAGTTATAAACCGCTACACTCTTAAACAAAGAGTTTATGCTGTGAAAAATTAAAATAAAAAAACTAAACTAAAAACTAGAATTTAAAAACAAAAACAAGTAAGAAAATGCTATTGTCGGTCAAGCCCGACCATACGATACCCTTCACCACTAAGGTCAAAGGTGTTATTTTTCCTGTATAAAGATAAATATTTGCTAAATTTTGCCATCATACAAACATTTTCTCAAAACCTATATATTTAAGCTGTTTCCGTCAGTTGGACTTATATGAGAGCTAGAGTCAAATGTGGACCGATTATCTCGAAATTTGGCAAATTGATTACAACATTTTTTATAATTTTTACAAAAATTATGTATGCAAAAAATAAACTTAAAATTCTCATTATCTTCAGACTTACAAGTGTTTTATCTTCAGACTTACAAGCGTTTGTTTCAAATTTCAAGAAAAAATGCGTTACATACATCAGCACAAACTTATATTACCTTTTCCACCTATGGTGGTGAAGGGCATAAATAGCTAAAAATTATGCATTTTGTCATCTTTAGTGATGAGGAGAATTTTCAATTAGGCGTTTATGTAAACAAACAAAATGTGGGCTCACAAAATTCACAAACAGTCCTCGAAAAAAATTCACAACCAAACGAAGTGCGGTTTCTAATCAGGCGGCATTATCTTCCCGCATTTTTCTGGAGATGAGCAAAGAAACGCCGCAGCCATGATTTATCTTCGCTAGTGTACCAGATTTTGTTGTGACCACAATTGGACATTAGAGGGACCCTTACTTTTAGCAAAGATAATTGCGGGTGAAATTTTCCGGTCGCCTAATTTCTTGATTTGGAGACATCAATTGGCCGCCTCGTTTTTATGATTTAACGCCGCCGCATTATTTTCTCTGGAACCATTTATAAAAAGTGTGTTTTAAGCCAAATTACTTCCTAACCTCAAATTTACCTACCTTTTATTAGCGGTATACGTGGATATGATTATAATACACCCTAACTTATTATATTAAGATTAAAATATGTTTTAATACTATAATATGATTATAATGTATTATAACGCATTATAATGCTAATATAACGCATTATAATGCTAATATAACGCATTTATATGTTTTATAATCCGATTATATTGTATTATAGCGCACAATAATGCAATAATAATGTATTACAAATAAGTATAATGTGAATATAATATATTACAATGTTATTATAATATATTCTAAAGCAATATAATGCATTATAATGTATTATAACTCATTATAATGCGGTTATAACGCATTATAACGCATAATAATGCGAATATAATGCGATTATAACGCATTATAATGCTAATATAATGTTTATAACGCATTATAATGCGAATATAATGTATTTATATGTATTAAAATGCATAAAAATACGATTACAATATATTATAACTTTATTTTTACATAATTTACGTATTACAATGTATTATAAAGTATGGTAAAGCATTACAATAATGTAATATAACATTATAATGCAATTATGATGTATTTTAACGCATTATAATGCCATTACTATGTATTATAACGCATTTAAATAATATTTTAATGTAATGTTACGCACTATATGTATTAGAATGCATTATAAAGCGATCGTGATTGTATTATAATGTAAAATAACACATTATAATGCGATTATGGTGTATTCTACCGGATTATAATGCGATTATAATGTGTTATAACGCACTATAATGCGATTATGATGTATTATGACGCCTTATAATGCAATGATAATGCATTTTGATGCATTACAACGTAATAATAATGCATTTTAATGCGATTGTAATATATTACAACGCATTATAATGCGATTATAATGTATTATAACGCATTATAATGCGATTATAATGTATTATAACGCATTATAATGCTATTATAATGTATTATAACGCATTATAATGCTATTATAATGTATTATAACGCATTATAATGCCATGGTAATGTATTATAAGGTATTATAATGCGATTGTAATGTATTATAACGCGTTATAATGCTATTATAATGTATTATAACACATTTTATTGCTATTATATTGTATTATAACGCATTATAATGCGATTATAATGTATTATAACACTTTATAATGTATTATAAAGCAATTTAATGCGATTATGATGCATTATAACACATTATACTGCAATTATAATGTATTATAACGAAATTTAATGCGATTATGATGCATTATAACGCATTATAATGCATTTTTACGCATAATTTATTATAGTGTATTATAATGCTTTTATAGTGTAATATAACGCATTATAATGCTATAGAAATGTATAATAAAACTTCATATTGCTTTTATAATGTATTATAACGGATTATAATGGGATTATAATATATTATAACACATTATATTGCGATTATAATGCATTATTACGCATTACAATGCGTATTATATTATATGAATGTATTATACCGCATTATAATGCTATTATAATGTATTATAACGCATTATAATGTGATTATAATGTTTTATATCGCATTATTATGTATTATAATGCAATGATAATGCATTTTAACGCATTACAACGCATTATAATGCGATAGTAATGCATTTTTAATTTATAATTCTTTATAATGCAATTGGAATGTATTAAAATGCATTGAAATGGGACTATAATGTATTAAAACGCATTATAATACCAACATAATGTTTTAAAATGCATTAAAATTATATTAGTATAAATTAAAACGCATTATAATACTAATTTTATAAAGCATTAAATGTATTACAAAGTATTAAAACGTTTTTAAGTACCATAATGCATTACAATGCATTATAACATATTATATTGCATTTTAATACGATTTGAATCAAATAAGTGTTTCTATTTAAGACTATATATCACAGTAAGTTTATATCTTAACTTCTTTAAACTAATAAATATAATATGTAGAGGTGTTTATGGAATTCAATTGGTACCGAAACTAGATTTGAAAACATCAAACACTTAATTACATCAGAGTGAAGTTCTAAATTAAATTAAACACAAACTGCATACATTAATTTATTATTTCTGTGTAATTGTTAAATCTTTTCAAATCTAAGTCCAACATTAACTGAATTCCATAAAGTTTAGATAAACTTTTTTATTTCGGACTGACAAAATTTAATTTTAAGAATCTGTATTAATTTTTTAATCATGTAATATGAAATTATTACCATAACGCATTAATAATCTGACATACGATACATATTTAATAATAACTATCTACAAAACATCACAGCAATCATTTTCAAAAAAAAAAAAATATCTATCCTAAATTTAGTCATTAATGTTTGTAGATATAAAATATTTGATGTGTATTTGAAAATTAAAAATATAAATAAATATGCATGTAAATTCAAATTTATTCGAAAACGTATTTTAAATTTTTTACCAGCATTAGCAAAATTGTGATATACAGTCACTCAAATTACTGTCCCAATGTTTTTAAACAAGTAAGAGTGATATATTCGGCTATGTCGAATCTTAAACACCGTTTATCAATTGTGTATAATTCACCTACGATTTTGAATTTTACCCAAAGGCAACTAAATTCTATAGAAAAAATTGGATTCAACATTTTTTCTGTAAAATGTTTTTGATGTAAAATCTTTCTCATAATATAATTTTCTCTATAAAGTTGTAATCATCACGATTACAAATACGATTTGAAATAAAACTCAAATATTTTATTTGTTTTTTAATTAATTTATGTTTTTTTATTTATTAATATAATAAATTTTTTTGTTACAAATTACTTAATAAAAAGCTTTAGCACAGTTTTGAATTTTTTTCATTTTAGTGTTTTATAAAAAAAATTGTATCTTTTTTTCAATTAATTATGTATTTAATTTAATTTGGACTAGATATTTCTGTATTTATATTTGGAATTCAAAATTTTCAGTACTGTAGGCAATTATTTAAAGTTTAAGCTGAGAATTAGATGACTATAATATTCTTTTTTTTAGTTTCAATTAAAAATTTATAATAATGACTCAATTGTTGGTTTATTATTATAAATAATACTAGAGGTACGAGGAGTGTAAAGGATTTTGAAAGAATTTAATGATTTAGATAATATACAAAATAACGAACATAGGATTCGCAAGTTTTTATAAAATCATTTTAGGAAATACTTGCAAACATAAAAGTTGGAAATGAAAATTTAAATATATTCCAAAATAAATGAAATAGTTCCAGTTTAGAGCTTTATGATGATGAAGTCAGTGTCACTTGGGTCTTAAAGTGACCAACTTGTGGTACTTACAAAGAATGAATTAGAAAATAAAGATTTCTAGACTATTTTTAGCTTAAGAGCTGGGCAGTGACTTCCAGATGTTTTTAACAAGGTGTGTCACTCAAACGTACAATGAGATTGGTCAATGGATAAATTTGCCGAAACTGGGTACGTTAGTTATGTAAAGACAACAACGCGCCTTCGACCAGGTCGATCGACCGAAAATGTCGCAGCTGTACGTGATGATGTCGCTCAAACTCCATCCACCTCAATTCGACTATACAGCGAATTTTGGCAAAAGATTTGCATCTTCATGCATACAAAGTTCAATTGACTCAGGAACTGAAGCCAGATGACCATGGACAGCGAAGAGAGTTCGTTAATTGCTGATTTTGCAGATAAAATCATCTTCAGTGACGAGGCGCATTTCCATCTTGATGGCTTCGTCAATAGGCAGAATTGTCGCATTTGGGGTGAGGAAAATTCTCGAGTGATTTACGAGAAGCAAATGCATCCTCAACGTGTCACTGTGTGGTGTGGTTTTTAGGCTGGAGGAATCATTGGACCTTTTTTTTTATGAAAATGAGGCAGGTCAAGCGCAAACAGTCAATGGTACTCGGTATTTTTTCTTGCCTATAATTGAAGAAATGAAAGTGGAGGGCATGTGGTTTCAACAAGACGGCGCCACATGTCTTACAGCCAGAGAAACAATTCAATTGCCAGTCGTGTTATTTCGCGTTTTGGAGACCAGAATTGACCGCCTAGATCGTGCGACTTAACAACTTTAGATTTTTGAGGTTTTTTGAAGTCGATTTTTTACGCGAATAAGCCGACGATGACACAAGCCTTAAAAGAAGAAATTGGACGCTGCATTTATGAAATACCGCAGCATTTATGCAAAAAGGTCATTGAAAATTTCATTAAAAGCCAGCAAAGCCGCGGCGGTCAATTTTGTTGCCAATCCTTTATCAATTATCTTCAACATCTCATTAAAATATGGTTATTTTCCAAAAATGTGGAAAGAATCTTTTATTATTCCACTATTCAAATCTGGCAATAAGTCAAACGTTATCAATTATAGAGGCATAGCTAAGTTAAGCGCTATTCCTAAACTATTTGAAAAATGTATTATTGATTCTCTAGCTCACCAAACATCTCAGTTACTTACTCCCTATCAACACGGTTTTCGCAAAAAATCTTCAACTATAACTAATATTCTCGAATTAACTTCTTTAGTAAATGACGGATTTGCTGTTGGTAAACATACTGACGTTATTTATACGGACTTTAGCAAGGCGTTTGATAAAGTCATCCACAAACTTCTGCTAAAAAAATTGGATATTATTGGCTTTAGTCCCACTTGTTTGAGCTGGCTAAAATCGTATCTTGTGGGTAGAACACAGCGCGTTAAATATAATTCTACAATTTCGGGAAATATAGCTGTGAAATCAGGTGTCCCACAAGGAAGCCACATTGGTCCCGTTTTATTTCTACTTTATGTTAACGATATGCCTGAAGTCATAAACTACTCAAATATACTAATGTTTGCAGATGACGTTAAAATATTTTTAAGTTTTAAAAATTCTTCAGATCATATTCTTCTTCAAAACGATTTGGATAATTTTTCAAACTGGTGTAATCATAATTTAATGGAACTAAACATAAAAAAATGCAAATTCATGACTTTTTCCAGAAGATATGATGCTGTTGAACACTATTGTCTCAATGGCTGTATACTGGAGCCGGTTAAAGTAATTTTGGACCTTGGTGTTTTATTAGACTGTAAACTGAATTTCAAACAACATATTACTATGATAGTTAATAAAGCTCGCGGAATGTTAGCCTTCATAAAGCGATGGGCAAAAGAATTTGATGATCCTTTTGTAACCAAACAGCTTTTTACGTCACTTGTGAGACCTATTTTAGAGTATGGCTCAGTTATATGGGACCCATACTATAACATAGACGGGGATGCTATTGAATCTGTACAAAAACAATTTTTGCTGTTTTGTTTAAGAAATGTTTATCGAGAATACTCTGCTCTTCCGTCATATTCATCACGATTGGCTTTGATTAGTTTGCCAACACTAAAAAGTAGACGATTAATGCTCTGCATTACATTTATTGTTAATCTTTTAAATGGGACTGTATCATCTGACTTCCTCTTAAGCAAAATATCGCTGAATATTCCCCAACGTTCACTAAGATATAACAATCCGCTTTCCATTAAAACTTGCCGAACTAACTACGAAATGGCAGATCCGTTTTATAAATTATGTAGCACTTTTAATAGAATGTTTCACTTAATAGATTTTTCATTACATGTTAATATTATAAAACGAAATATTATATTTAACTTAAACAATTAATTGAATGTATTTTACTTACTTGTTAATACTAAATATTTTGTAAATCAATTTCAATATATAGTCTGTAAGGACTTTGTCCATAGATTAAATAAATAAATAAAAGAAAAAAGATAAATAAGCTTTTCAAAAAAATTGGTCGTTTTATATATATATATTTTTGATAAAAATTAAAAATTTCGGGTGTTTTAGTGCTTAGGGAACGTATCTTTTTTTAAATAAAATTTTATCCACAAGAACTGAAAATTTTTCTAATACTCTAAACTGAAAGTATTGAATCTAGAGTTGAAATTTGAATTTTATTTTTTTTCATTTCCTTTAAATCGTATCGTATATAGTTTTCTATTAAAGGTACTGACTGTTAGATTTTTTATATAATAATAATATTTTTTTCGGTTTTTTGTAAAAATGCTAAATTGTTCTATTTTGTTATATTAAATTTAATTTAAGCTAAACCATTTGATGAAAAATAGTTAATATAATTTACAAAAGTTTTATATATTTTAAGGTCCTTTTAGATTTTCTTTCTGTCGCTATACTAAAATTAATTAATTATATTATTTTTAATAATAATATTAATAAATACAATATTTCTTGAAGTACATACAAAATTTACAATTTCAATTAATGTAATAATAATAAGAAATTTAACAAAATTTAATAAAACAGAAACAAAAAAACTTTTAACAAAATTATTTTAACAAAAAAATATAACGTTAGAGTAAACGATTTATACCTAAAGCTAAAAAGATTAGGAAAATATTAATAAATACACTTGAGGCGTTGCCACATAATTCAATATTGCTTTCCTGTAACAAAAAACAAAAAATTTAAATTTTACATTTTAAAACTTTTCAAAAAAATCACACTTACATTAACATGTCGGCTTATACAACTAATAGGACGTACACGCGAAAATTCATGATCTCTCTTAAAACATGCCAATGTCTGATTCTCCTCTAGCGGATAATTAATATCCATTGGATTTACGGTCAGTATATGGGTAACATCACGTGGACACATTTGATCAATAACTAATAATATTAAATTGCTTGCTGGTATCGGTAGGACAACAAATGGTCTCTCACAACCATGGGCCGTCATATTGTAGACAACATTATCTTTTTCATTGAACAGGGTATACAGATCCCGCTGCATGTCACAGGGCTTCAGTCTGGTTCTTTGTAAGGTCACCAAACGGACCCATTCATTATTTTTCACATTTACCATATAATCGGTCATATTTTCGTCGACATAGTGTTCGAAGAAATCAGCTGCCACTGTACTCAATTCAATGAGATATAAGACCAATGTACTAATGAGCCATTTTAGGGCCCTAAGAACGTGGAATAGGGGCTAGAATAAAAGAGGTGGAATTTTTATGAGGTTCTTTAGAAAAACATTCTAACGAAAATTTTTCTCTGGTAAAATTTAAACGAAAATATTTCTGTAGAAAATTTTTATAAAGAAAAATAATTAAAAAGTTTTACTGTAGTGTATTGCACTAAGATTCCAATTTATTACAATTATTTATTATTGCAATACATAGTTTTTTGATGAAACTAAAATAATTTTAACAAAAATTTTTCTATAGAAAAATAATTTTAACAAAAATTTTTCTATAGAAAAATAATTTTAACAAAAATTTTTCTATAGAAAAATATTTTTAACAAAAATTTTTCTATAGAAAAATATTTTTAACAAACATTTTTCTATAGAAAAATATTTTTAACAAAAAATTTTCTATAGAAAAATAATTTTAACAAAAATTTTTCTATAGAAAAATAATTTTAACAAAAATTTTTCTATAGAAAAATAATTTTATCAAACATTTTTCTATAGAAAAATAATTTGAACAAAAATTTTGCTATAGAAAAATAATTTGAACAAAAATGTTTCTATAGAAAAATAATTTGAACAAAAATTTTTCTATAGAAAAGTATTTTTAACAAAAATTTTTCTATAGAAAAGTATTTTTAACAAAAATTTTTCTATAGAAAAATATTTTTAACAAAAATTTTTCTATAGAAAAATATTTTTAACAAAAATTTTTCTACAGAAAAATATTTTTAACAAAAATGTTTTTGCAGAAAATTATTTTTAACAAAAATTTTTCTATAGAAAAATATTTTTAACAAAAATTTTTCTATAGAAAAATATTTTTAACAAAAATTTTTCTATAGAAAAATATTTTTAACAAAAATTTTTCTATAGAAAAATATTTTTAACAAAAATTTTTCTATAGAAAAATATTTTTAACAAAAATTTTTCTATAGAAAAATATTTTTAACAAAAATTTTTCTATAGAAAAATATTTTTAACAAAAATTTTTCTATAGAAAAATATTTTTAACAAAAATTTTTCTATAGAAAAATATTTTTAACAAAAATTTTTCTATAGAAAAATATTTTTAACAAAAATTTTTCTATAGAAAAATATTTTTAACAAAAATTTTCTATAGAAAAATATTTTTAACAAAAATTTTTCTATAGAAAAATATTTTTAACAAAAATTTTTCTATAGAAAAATATTTTTAACAAAAATTTTTCTATAGAAAAATATTTTTAACAAAAATTTTTCTATAGAAAAATATTTTTAACAAAAATTTTTCTATAGAAAAATATTTTTAACAAAAATTTTTCTATAGAAAAATATTTTTAACAAAAATTTTTCTATAGAAAAATATTTTTAACAAAAATTTTTCTATAGAAAAATATTTTTAACAAAAATTTTTCTATAGAAAAATATTTTTAACAAAAATTTTTCTATAGAAAAATATTTTTAACAAAAATTTTTCTATAGAAAAATATTTTTAACAAAAATTTTTCTATAGAAAAATATTTTTAACAAAAATTTTTCTATAGAAAAATATTTTTAACAAAAATTTTTCTATAGAAAAATATTTTTAACAAAAATTTTTCTATAGAAAAATATTTTTAACAAAAATTTTTCTATAGAAAAATATTTTTAACAAAAATTTTTCTATAGAAAAATATTTTTAACAAAAATTTTTCTATAGAAAAATATTTTTAACAAAAATTTTTCTATAGAAAAATATTTTTAACAAAAATTTTTCTATAGAAAAATATTTTTAACAAAAATTTTTCTATAGAAAAATATTTTTAACAAAAATTTTTCTATAGAAAAATATTTTTAACAAAAATTTTTCTATAGAAAAATATTTTTAACAAAAATTTTTCTATAGAAAAATATTTTTAACAAAAATTTTTCTATAGAAAAATATTTTTAACAAAAATTTTTCTATAGAAAAATATTTTTAACAAAAATTTTTCTATAGAAAAATATTTTTAACAAAAATTTTTCTATAGAAAAATATTTTTAACAAAAATTTTTCTATAGAAAAATATTTTTAACAAAAATTTTTCTATAGAAAAATATTTTTAACAAAAATTTTTCTATAGAAAAATATTTTTAACAAAAATTTTTCTATAGAAAAATATTTTTAACAAAAATTTTTCTATAGAAAAATATTTTTAACAAAAATTTTTCTATAGAAAAATATTTTTAACAAAAATTTTTCTATAGAAAAATATTTTTAACAAAAATTTTTCTATAGAAAAATATTTTTAACAAAAATTTTTCTATAGAAAAATATTTTTAACAAAAATTTTTCTATAGAAAAATATTTTTAACAAAAATTTTTCTATAGAAAAATATTTTTAACAAAAATTTTTCTATAGAAAAATATTTTTAACAAAAATTTTTCTATAGAAAAATATTTCTAACAAAAATTTTTCTATAGAAAAATATTTTGAACAAAAATTTTTCTATAGAAAAATATTTTGAACAAAAATTTTTCTATAGAAAAATATTTTGAACAAAAATTTTTGTATAGAAAAATATTTTTAACAAAAATTTTTCTATAGAAAAATATTTTTAACAAAAATTTTTCTATAGAAAAATATTTTTAACAAAAATTTTTCTATAGAAAAATATTTTTAACAAAAATTTTTCTATAGAAAAATATTTTTAACAAAAATTTTTCTATAGAAAAATATTTTTAACAAAAATTTTTCTATAGAAAAATATTTTTAACAAAAATTTTTCTATAGAAAAATATTTTTAACAAAAATTTTTCTATAGAAAAATATTTTTAACAAAAATTTTTCTATAGAAAAATATTTTTAACAAAAATTTTTCTATAGAAAAATATTTTTAACAAAAATTTTTCTATAGAAAAATATTTTTAACAAAAATTTTTCTATAGAAAAATATTTTTAACAAAAATTTTTCTATAGAAAAATATTTTTAACAAAAATTTTTCTATAGAAAAATATTTTTAACAAAAATTTTTCTATAGAAAAATATTTTTAACAAAAATTTTTCTATAGAAAAATATTTTTAACAAAAATTTTTCTATAGAAAAATATTTTTAACAAAAATTTTTCTATAGAAAAATATTTTTAACAAAAATTTTTCTATAGAAAAATATTTTTAACAAAAATTTTTCTATAGAAAAATATTTTTAACAAAAATTTTTCTATAGAAAAATATTTTTAACAAAAATTTTTCTATAGAAAAATATTTTTAACAAAAATTTTTCTATAGAAAAATATTTTTAACAAAAATTTTTCTATAGAAAAATATTTTTAACAAAAATTTTTCTATAGAAAAATATTTTTAACAAAAATTTTTCTATAGAAAAATATTTTTAACAAAAATTTTTCTATAGAAAAATATTTTTAACAAAAATTTTTCTATAGAAAAATATTTTTAACAAAAATTTTTCTATAGAAAAATATTTTTAACAAAAATTTTTCTATAGAAAAATATTTTAAACAAAAATTTTTCTATAGAAAAATATTTTAAACAAAAATTTTTCTATAGAAAAATATTTTAAACAAAAATTTTTCTATAGAAAAATATTTTTAACAAAAATTTTTCTATAGAAAAATATTTTTAACAAAAATTTTTCTATAGAAAAATATTTTTAACAAAAATTTTTCTATAGAAAAATATTTTTAACAAAAATTTTTCTATAGAAAAATATTTTTAACAAAAATTTTTCTATAGAAAAATATTTTTAACAAAAATTTTTCTATAGAAAAATATTTTTAACAAAAATTTTTCTATAGAAAAATATTTTTAACAAAAATTTTTCTATAGAAAAATATTTTTAACAAAAATTTTTCTATAGAAAAATATTTTTAACAAAAATTTTTCTATAGAAAAATATTTTTAACAAAAATTTTTCTATAGAAAAATATTTTTAACAAAAATTTTTCTATAGAAAAATATTTTTAACAAAAATTTTTCTATAGAAAAATATTTTTAACAAAAATTTTTCTATAGAAAAATATTTTTAACAAAAATTTTTCTATAGAAAAATATTTTTAACAAAAATTTTTCTATAGAAAAATATTTTTAACAAAAATTTTTCTATAGAAAAATATTTTTAACAAAAATTTTTCTATAGAAAAATATTTTTAACAAAAATTTTTCTATAGAAAAATATTTTTAACAAAAATTTTTCTATAGAAAAATATTTTTAACAAAAATTTTTCTATAGAAAAATATTTTTAACAAAAATTTTTCTATAGAAAAATATTTTTAACAAAAATTTTTCTATAGAAAAATATTTTTAACAAAAATTTTTCTATAGAAAAATATTTTTAACAAAAATTTTTCTATAGAAAAATATTTTTAACAAAAATTTTTCTATAGAAAAATATTTTTAACAAAAATTTTTCTATAGAAAAATATTTTTAACAAAAATTTTTCTATAGAAAAATATTTTTAACAAAAATTTTTCTATAGAAAAATATTTTTAACAAAAATTTTTCTATAGAAAAATATTTTTAACAAAAATTTTTCTATAGAAAAATATTTTTAACAAAAATTTTTCTATAGAAAAATATTTTTAACAAAAATTTTTCTATAGAAAAATATTTTAAACAAAAATTTTTCTATAGAAAAATATTTTTAACAAAAATTTTTCTATAGAAAAATATTTTAAACAAAAATTTTTCTATAGAAAAATATTTTAAACAAAAATTTTTCTATAGAAAAATATTTTAAACAAAAATTTTTCTATAGAAAAATATTTTTAACAAAAATTTTTCTATAGAAAAATATTTTTAACAAAAATTTTTCTATAGAAAAATATTTTTAACAAAAATTTTTCTATAGAAAAATATTTTTAACAAAAATTTTTCTATAGAAAAATATTTTTAACAAAAATTTTTCTATAGAAAAATATTTTTAACAAAAATTTTTCTATAGAAAAATATTTTTAACAAAAATTTTTCTATAGAAAAATATTTTTAACAAAAATTTTTCTATAGAAAAATATTTTTAACAAAAATTTTTCTATAGAAAAATATTTTTAACAAAAATTTTTCTATAGAAAAATATTTTTAACAAAAATTTTTCTATAGAAAAATATTTTTAACAAAAATTTTTCTATAGAAAAATATTTTTAACAAAAATTTTTCTATAGAAAAATATTTTTAACAAAAATTTTTCTATAGAAAAATATTTTTAACAAAAATTTTTCTATAGAAAAATATTTTTAACAAAAATTTTTCTATAGAAAAATATTTTTAACAAAAATTTTTCTATAGAAAAATATTTTTAACAAAAATTTTTCTATAGAAAAATATTTTTAACAAAAATTTTTCTATAGAAAAATATTTTTAACAAAAATTTTTCTATAGAAAAATATTTTTAACAAAAATTTTTCTATAGAAAAATATTTTTAACAAAAATTTTTCTATAGAAAAATATTTTTAACAAAAATTTTTCTATAGAAAAATATTTTTAACAAAAATTTTTCTATAGAAAAATATTTTTAACAAAAATTTTTCTATAGAAAAATATTTTTAACAAAAATTTTTCTATAGAAAAATATTTTTAACAAAAATTTTTCTATAGAAAAATATTTTTAACAAAAATTTTTCTATAGAAAAATATTTTTAACAAAAATTTTTCTATAGAAAAATATTTTTAACAAAAATTTTTCTATAGAAAAATATTTTTAACAAAAATTTTTCTATAGAAAAATATTTTTAACAAAAATTTTTCTATAGAAAAATATTTTTAACAAAAATTTTTCTATAGAAAAATATTTTTAACAAAAATATTTTCGTCAGTTAAGTAGTCGCATAACTTTGCCATATCCTCTAAACGATAATTAATATCGTGCTTTTATTTTTTTTGAACTGCTCAAACAATTTTCTCTCGACTTACCGTTAAAAATTTTGACGATGAATTCATATCACCATCCGGTACAAAACAAACGGCTTGATAATCGTAAACCGTAACTCTTTTATAGACATTTTCCTCAACTAAACGATGCATGATGGCACCATTGATTTCACCAAAGAACCTACCAGTCTCATGGCGACTGGGTGAAATAATTATAAAACCATTATTATCTAAGACATAACAATCTTTATCGTCAACAGCACAGGCCTAAAAAGAGATATAGAGCAACATATATATATATATATATATATATATATTATGATGTACTCAGTTTAATCTACCAGAGATCTTGAGATTACATACATTTCCGGTGATATTACGAAATAGCTTCAACAAGGCGCTGTGTTGAAATTGAAACCCAACAACGGCTGCTGGAGCCGATTTACCTCCTTCGGTATGGAAGACAGCATGACTGGCAGTGACAATAGTTTCGGCAGCAGTTTCTCCAGCATCAAAGGGCACCGAATAGACAAAACTTTCCTCACGAACAAAATGTTGATCCACGGCCCGTTTATACCAGATTTCATTGATTGCCTTGTTATTATGTTCACTAAAAGTTTCACTGTAAATGTTTGTTATAATTATGATTTAGTCAAAAGTTTTGAATAATCAAAGTTTTAATAACTAACCCTGCCCCCAGTTCCTCAGCCATATTTGAATGGAATTCTTGCCATCTGGTAAGGCCGCTGTGAGTGGCCAAAAAGGCCACAGTTATTCCAAAACGCTGTTTAAACTCATTTCTATTTTGGGGGAATAATATAAATGTTTATTTTTATTAAAATCGCTACTTAAATTAAGGAGTTATCAGGCTGAAAATTATGAAAAAATGTCATGTCTGTATTTTACCTTGGCAACAAACCCATTAATACTGAAATGGGATTTGAAGCACTTGAACTACTTTTCAATCCAATGATGTTTAAGTTTTAATGATAAATTAATATAAAATATCAATAAAGTGCATTAAATTAATGGTTTCATAATAAATAAAATTAATTATAAAGAATTAAATTTGATGATGATTTTTGTTTTAAAAGCAAAAGAGAAAATATAGAATACAAATAAATAAAGAAGGAAGTAGGGTGCAAAATAGAGAGTAAAATAAAGTTTTTTATATATTTATTAATGTGTTTGGAGATCAGTTTTTAAAATAAAAATATTAAAAAAAATTCAATCTAAAAAGATTTTCGGGAATTATCACTTGCACTACGCAAGTGGATAGTACAGGTCTCCCTCCTATAACACGATATCTATAGAAATTTCTTTCTATGGTTAACTTTTCTATAGTAATGTCTTCCTATCGTCAACTTTTCTATAGAAATGTCTTCCTATCGTCAACTTTTCTATAGAAATGTCTTCCTATCGTCAACTTTTCTATAGAAATGTTGTCCTATCGTCAACTTTTTTATAGAAATGTTGTCCTATCGTCAACTTTTCTATAGAAATGTTGTCCTATCGTCAACTTTTATGTAGAAATGTTGTCCTATCGTCAACTTTTCTATAGAAATGTTGTCCTATCGTCAATTTTTCTATAGAAATGCTGTCGTATCTTCAACTTTTCTATAGAAATGTTGTCCTATCGTCAACTTTTCTATAGAAATGTTGTCCTATCGTCAACTTTTCTATAGAAATGTTGTCCTATCGTCAACTTTTCTATAGAAATGTTGTCCTATCGTCAACTTTTCTATAGAAATGTTGTCCTATCGTCAACTTTTCTATAGAAATGTTGTCCTATCGTCAACTTTTCTATAGAAATGTTGTCCTATCGTCAACTTTTCTATAGAAATGTTGTCCTATCGTCAACTTTTCTATAGAAATGTTGTCCTATCGTCAACTTTTCTATAGAAATGTTGTCCTATCGTCAACTTTTCTATAGAAATGTTGTCCTATCGTCAACTTTTCTATAGAAATGTTGTCCTATCGTCAACTTTTCTATAGAAATGTTGTCCTATCGTCACTTTTATGTAGAAATGTTGTCCTATCGTCAACTTTTCTATAGAAATGTCTTCCTATCGTCAACTTTTCTATAGAAATCTCTTCCAACCGTCAGCTTTTCTTTAGAAACATTTTCTTCAGAAAAATGACGACCATTTGGGTAGTGCCAAGTCAAAAGGGCCTTAACATTTGGCCAAAACATTTATTAAATTATTTATTTCTTTATTTCAAACGATTTAAAATTGTAAGTTACAATTGGTATTAGGTTCGTAAAACTGGCTTTATCAATTGAGGATTTTGGACTGCCCTTGTTTGATAACCATTCCTTCATTTTAGTCAATTCGTTCTGAGTGCCCTCAATGGTACCGCGTACCGTACCATCAGAGGTATTCATAACCCATCCATGAACACCCAATTCCTTGGCTTTCTTTTCGGTGTATTTACGAAAAAATACATGTTGGACCTTACCGAAAACCTCATAGTCACAGGCATACAATTGTCGGCTACCCATTTTGGTTATATCGTATAGGTAAAATTTCTATACAGGTATGTGATGGACATTTTTCGTTTTCAAATCGATCGATTTCAGACATATTTTTTAGCTAATTTTCAGTTATTTCCCCCAAAAAAAATGAAAATTTTGGATTTAATCCTTTTGACTGATATTTAATCTTTCATTTGGTTTGAATTTTTTGGGAAAATAACCGAAAATTATCTCAAAAATATATCTGAAATCGATCGATTTGAAAACGATCGTTTTCCATCACATACCTGATAAAGTTTTTCGGCAAATATAAACTTAATAAATTGAATTGCCAAATATCAATGACAAAAAAAAATGAGTGTTTGAAAATTCAACAAATTTCTGACACCATAGTGAATAATGTTGTCTTTTGAGCGTTTTAAAAAGCTCAATTTCTAACCCAGTATTTTTAAGGCAAATAAAGTTTAAATGAAAATATGATGTTCTTTCTTATTTGTTTGATTAGTGGTATTCAGTAACGATCGCATTTCTATGCTTTTACTTGTTTTTTGAAATTTGACTTACCCCTTGTCATCTTTAGAGTTGAAACTTGTATTTTTTGAAAACCAGTCAGTTACTCTGGCATCAAAGACCAAGGACTGCATCAATTGACGATCACCTAAAATATTTTATATTAATTTTAATGAATTTGTACAGTTAAAGAAATTTATAATAATGTAAAAATTTCACTTAGTTTGTGCCTTTATTTGTGATTTTTTGATCATGTCATCATGCATTTGAAAGAAAAATGTTTAACAAAATATGTGCAATTCCTCAGCTAACAGTGCAGTGTGATTTTGTAAATAGTAAGGGGATTCAAGAGCTGTGCTATTGGGAGATATTGTCGTTTATGTGGCACCTGAAAACTTTTAAATTATGTATATTTTATAACCCTTCGTAAATAGGACTTAGGATAACAATCTCTGTAAATTTTCCTCTGCAAGGTTCGAAAAAAAACAGTACCTTATTATGTTGTACTGAACTTACGCACACACAAAAGTTATTTATTTTTAAGTACCTAACTAAGTCGGAAATAAAGTTGGGTACACAAAAGCACAACAAAAAATGAATAGTACGTTATAATAACCTACCGTTCTTTGGAATAGGGTATTTTTATTTTTAGGGTATTTTTAGTTAACTTTGGAGTACTATAAAGTACTTAGTTACAAATTTTTAGATAACTTACTTGTGGCTGCGTTCGTAATATTTTGACAAAGTATTGTTGTTCTGCATTCATAAATAACTCGTATATTTTCATAAAAAACCCCAACAGTTCCAAGTTAAAAAATAACGGACAAAATGAACAGCGATTTCAACATATACTTTTGGTAAATAAATTACTTAGGGATATCAAAGTGCTGGCTCATGGCTGAGGTAAAAGCGAATATCAACCTACTCGAATCAGAAGTACATATTCAAATTTTCAGACATTTTATCAACTTGGAAACAATCCATCAATTTAGAACTTCTGGTCAATTGTGTTTTTATTGGTGAAACAATCTTTCTGTGATAAACACATAAATATAACGAAGTATGTTATAGTACTCAACAGAGTTCGTTATAGAACTCAACAAAGTGCGTTATAATACTCAACAAAGTACGTTATTTTTAGTAAAAGTTCGTTATGATAAAGGTATTTTAACAGACACTCCAAAATTGTAAGGTACCTATACTTAAATTGAATACTTGTTACACTGTTACGTATGTGACTTTGTACCGAACTTGCCTAAGTACAGTACGGTACGTTAAAATACAGTAATGGATGTTAGTAATATACAGGAGATTCTTGTCCTAGGTGTTCTGACTTAATTAGAAACTGATCAGATGACAGTTCCTTTTCCGATAATCGGTACGGTACCTTAAAATACATTAATTTAGAGTATTTTTTCGAACCTTGGTTGTTAGTAATAGACAGGAGATTCTTGATATTTCGCTAGTTAGTCCTAGGCATTCTGACTTAATTAGAAACTGGACAAATGACAGCTCCTTTTCCGAATATCGGTACATAGAATTTGAAATTCAAATTCCTAAGGATAGACCTTACAGGCTCCGAAAAATTCTGGCAACGTATTCTGTCACTTGTTATATTAAAAAACTTGTGGCTGATGGAGCACGAGTGGATTTGAAACCCTTGAGGTCTTGAGGTCTCTTGAAACTCTTTTCTCAGGATGTAAAACTCTTAACAATGAGTTGTTGTCCAACAATCCGACTGTGTTTGAATCCACACCCATCCTTATTAGTAGGGAAAAGGTCAAATGGGTTCTAGACAGTCACTTTTGCCACTCCCTGGCGCACTCAGATATGTATTAGTTGTCTTAGGTTATCTCATATACCTCTTTAATAGATCAGATGTGAGATAGGTTTATCCCTAAAGCCGGTAAAGCTAGCCTCACTAAACCGAAGAACTTTAGACCAAGCTGTCTCTAAACTGATTGGTCTAAAGTCACTAAACCGAAGAACTTTGGACCAAGCAGTCTCAGTTCTTTTATTCTTAAAATCTTGGAACGTATTACAACAAAAGGAAATCTCTAGAAACTGCGCTTTACTTAATGGTACGGTATACCTATATAGACATAGAGGGCGCTGTTAACAACATTAAGCAACAACATTTCCTTAGCAGGAAACCACCTTGGAAACATGAGTTATGCTACACTCTACAAAGTAGTAAGCCGTGGTACACATCAGGGTGTTGTTTTATCACTTCTATTGTGGTTCCTCGCTGTTGCAGTTTCGGGTAAATTTTTAAACACTATGTGAATCGCCGTGGTATAGCAGGTTAGTCAACCTGTAGTAAAAGAATAAGTTCAGTTTATAGGTTAGAAGCGCTTCGAGTATGTTCTGCATATAGGACCGTATCCGATGGTGCGGCCTTAGTCATCTCAGGACTTATCCTAATTGATATATTGGCTAGAGAAGAAAAATATAAATTCCAACAACTGAAATCAGAGGGAAATGGAGCAGATAATACCTCTAGAAACGTTAGTATGTTGGAGTGGCAAGCAAGATGGACTAATAGTTCAAAAGGTAGATGGACGTATGATCTAATACCTAATATAGAAGTTAGGTTTAGTAGAAAAAATGGGGATTTAATATTCTACTTTACCCAATTCCTGACTGGACATGGATGTTTTCGCTCCTACCTCTTTCGTTTCGGACTTAATACATCCGCTTTCTGTCCGTGTTGTGTAGAACAAGAGGAAAATCCTGAACAAGTGTTATTTCATTGCCCACGTTTTAGTCTAGATAAAATAAATCTTGAAATACAAGTGCAGATAAACGTCTGTGTCGTGTGTATGCCAATATAATAAGACGGACGAGGTATGTATGCCAATATATTAACCCCTTGTGACACGATTTAATTTCGAAGAAACATTTTAATTTACTACTACTGCTTTTGAAACATTTAAATATGCGGCGGGCATAGCCCGTCAATTTCGAATTTGGCACAGAAAATGTTTGCGGGCGACACTCGTCATTTCTCCTTAAGGGGTTAAGACGGTCCTACTAGAGTTTCAAAGGCAAGACGAGATTCGTAGAAGTACTAAAAATTAGCTAAGGCTTATGACTCCCCTCCCCCTGCGATGAAATACTTATTCGGTAATTCCGCAGGGATTCGGGACATGTGAAACAAGGTTGTTTTAGCGTGTTAAAGTCTCTAACTCCCAACATTAACTTCTAATGGGGTCTTTCGATGATTTTTCCTCGTATTAAAAAAAGCAGCTTAGTCATCCGCCTTACATACCAAAGGTCCCAAGTTCGATCCCCGGCCAGACCTACTTGAAAAAATAAAATTTTCAAAAAACGCTGTTCACCTCATAACACAGTTAGCTACTGCTTATTGAGTATTAGGCTATGTAAAACTTCTCTAACTAATGCATTCAATGAGTTTAAAAAACAGAATCGGATGCAGCTCATTGTCTGAGAGAAGTATCCCTTGTTCCAATTGGAATGTCGTGGGAATTATGTGTGTATATCGCAGCGCCTGGAAGTCGCTCTTACCGCTCTTACTATCGGAATCGGATGCAGATATTGTCTGAGAGAAGTGCCTCTTGTTCTGAGAAGCGCCTAGAAGTCGCTCTTATCACTCTTACTAGCTGAAGCTTTTCCAATGGATTGGGAGTTAACCCCGCCAATAGGGAACCTGTGAATAATACCTGGCTCTTTTAGATGGTTGTAAAGCCTATACTCATGTACGGTACTCTTGTTTGGAGTGGCCCGCTCTAAATAAGGCTAATCAGCGGCTCTTGTTAAAATGCTCAGATCTTCTGCCCTAATGATTACTGGGCTACGCCTTTAAGGCACTCTTTACTATGCTTAGCTAGCTTCCGGTTGAGCTATCAGTTTAAGCATCACTGGAGATTGGTCTTCTTAGACCATAGGCCACATTATTTTGGATAAATTAATCACCATCCTCAAAAACATTGACTATTTTTCGACTACATCTTAACTGTGAAAGCTTATGGGTCTAAATCGTAAAAGGTGTATGTATCTGGGGGCTTTTTCAAACCACTTCGTGTATGTTACTGATCGAATCACGCTCAAATCACTGAACAGTTTGAGTCTTAATTAATAACGTATGTTCCTAAAGATTCAGAGCAAGTTCATGTTGAGAGAAAGGCCTAGTAATGGGTGTTTTTTTTTTAGAGGTATAGAACTTCGAATTGAAATAAAACACAAGAAAATCGTTTTAATGTCCATCAATTTGGCTTTATTGGAAGGATAATTTTATGCCATTAATGTTTAAATATGATTTCGGGCATGTGGCCGCCCTCTACAGGTCCAATTTTCAACTACTTTTTCGAGCATATGGGGCCGTATGTTGGCAATAACGCCACGAATGTTGGCTTCCAAGTCCCCTAACGTTTCTGGTTTGTTGGCGTAGACGAGCGACTTCACATATCCCCAAAGAAAATAATCCAGTGGTGTCAAATCGCACGATCTTGGTGGCCAATTGACAGGTCCATTCCGCGAAATTATGCGCTCATCGAATGTTTCCTTCAATAAATCAATTGTGACGTGCGCTGTGTGGCAAGTAGCGCCGTCTTGTTGGAACCACAACTCATCCACATTCATGCCATCCAATTGGGGAACAAAATAGTCGGTTATCATGGCTCTATACCGTTCTCCATTTATGGTAACTGACTCTCCAGCATTATTTCGAGAAGTATGGCCCAATGACTCCACCAGCCCATAGAGCACACCAAACAGTCAGTTTTTGTGGATGTAATGGCGTCTCAAGGGTCTCATGTGGATTCTCTTCACTCCAAATGCGGCAATTTTGCTTGTTGACGTAGCCATTCAACCAAAAATGAGCCTCATCACTGAACAAAATTTTGCGATGAAAATCAGCATCGAGATCAATCTCATTTTCGGCCCATACACCAAAATCACGACGCATTGCATGGTCTCGCGGCTTTAATTCTTGCACAAGCTGGATCTTGTAAGGTCGCAAGCCAAGATCTTTGCGCAAAATCTTTCATAAAGTTGATGGACAAAGCTCCAATTGCTGTGCACGGTGGCGAATCGATTCATTCGGGTCCTCTTCAACACTTTGCTCTACAGCGGCAATTGTTTCTTCGGTGCGCACTGTTCGACGTCGCTGCGGATGCGTATTATCACATAGAGTAAACGTAGTGCGAAAACGATCCATGGTTAACCGAATTAATTGCTCTGATGGACGATTATGTCGACCATAAAATGGACGGAGATTGCGGTAAACTTCGCGAACTGAACCATTATTTTCGAAATAAATTTGCACGATTTGCAAGCGTTGTTCTTTTGTCAACCTGTTCATGATGAAATGGCAAACCAAATTAAATATTCATCACTTGACAGTTGACAAAATGGCCGCCAGTTAAAAAAGTGATGCCAACTTAAAGTTCTATACCTCAATAAAAAACACCCGATAGATGGCGTTGTTAAGAAGTTATGAGTCTTTGTATTTTTCAAAAATATTTTTCATTATATGTAACCAGGTACAAAAAAACTTTTTCGGGTGCTTTCAATGGGACAAATGGGGGTTATAATATTTTTTAAAAAAAATTGTTAAGAGCTCTATAACTGAATACAATTATTATAATTTTTATTCAAATATTTTTTATGTGCTTTGCGTTTAATGAAAAATTAAAGGTGATATGTAACTATATTTTGATATTAAGTAAATTGTGATTTGGTGCAGAAATTTTAAATTATAAAGAAATAATGATAATTTTGTGAAAGTTTTTATTTTTTTTATATTTCACAGTATGAATGTTACTCACAATAGTAATTGTCTTTGTCATATGATGGAATGCGCCCAGCAGATGTGTTAGCTGTGGATTTGCAATTTTTTGTTTTTTTGATCAAAAATGAATGATTTTTAAAAACAAAAAAAAAAAAATAAAAATTCGATCACTCGATAAAAGGAATAATTTGGAGAATGTTTAAATGAAAATATTATAATTGTATTATAAGGCGTTGTAATGCATTATAATCGCATTATTGTGTAATATAATATATTATAATTGAATTGCAAAGCGTTATAATACATTATAATCCATTATAATTATACTAGAATGCGTTATAATACAATATAATCGTGTTATAATTAGTTATAATATACAGTATAATAACAATTATTTCCTTTATAATATATTAAAATACTTTATAATACAATATAATCACTTTATAATGCGATATAATGCATTATAATCGTATTATGTTACATTATAATCATATTAAAATGTGTTATAATACATTATAAGCTCATTATAATGTGTTATAATAGAATATAATCATACCTTTATGTCTTTATAATACATTAAAATGATAGTATAATGCGTTATAATACATTATAATTACATTATAATGTGTACTAATTGCATTATAATGCATTCAAATTCATTATAATAGTTTTATAATCACGGGTCGGAGCAGAAAGAACAGAACAAAAAAATAGTCAGCAGAGTTGCCGTTTTTGTATACTTTTAACTAAAATAGGTATTTTTTTCAATGTGTAGTTCTAACGTTTTAAAAATTCTAACGTTTTATAAAAAAATTTTCTATCGAAATTTTTTTTTTTTTTCAAAAATTTTTCTATAGATTTTTTTTTTTAAATTTGGGAATATTTTTCAAAACAGAAATAAATTTTAATATTAAACAATTTTAGATTTTTATATTTTTTTTATAGAAAAATTTTTAATAAAAATATTTTTTTTTGGAAAATTTTCAAATCTATAGAAAAATTTTTTATAAAAAAATTTTGTATAGAAAAATTTTTGATAAAAAAATTTTGTATAGAAAAATTTTTGATGAAAAATTTTTTATAGAAAAATTTTTGATGAAAAAACTTTCTATAGAAAAATTTTTGATGAAAAATTTTTTATAGAAAAATTTTTGATAACAAAATTTTCTATGGAAAAATTTTCTATAGAAAAATTTTTAATGAAAAAATTTTCTATATAAAAATTTTTGATAAAAAAATTTTCTATAGAAACATTTTTAATAAAAGAATTTGTATAGATAAATTTTTGCAAAAAATATTTTGTATAGAAAAATTTTTAATAAATGTATACATAAGTTTTTGTAAAAAAAATTTTGTATAGAAAAATTTTTGATAAAAAATTTGTATGGAAATATTTTTGTAAAAGAAAATTTCTATAGAAAAATTTTTGATGAAAAACTTTCTATAGAAAAATTTTTGATGAAAAATTTCCTATAGAAAAAATTTTGATAACAAAATATTTTTTCGAAAAATTTTTGATAGCAAAATTATCTATAGAAAAATTTTTGATAAAAATTTTCTACATATAGAAAATTTTTTATCAAAAATTTTCTATAGAAAAATTTTTTTATAAAAAAAAAAAATTTGTATAGAAAAATTTTTTTTAAAAAAATTTTCTATAGAAAAATTTTTGATGAAAAAATTTTCTAGAGAAAAATTTTTTATAAAAAAATTTTCTATAGAAAAATTTTTGATGAAAAAACTTTCTATAGAAAAATTTTTGATGAAAAAACTTTCTATAGAAAAATTTTTGATGAAAATTTTTTGATGAAAATTTTTCTATAGAAAAATTTTTGATAACAAAATTTTCTATAGAAAAATTTTTGATAACAAAATTTTCTATAGAAAAATTTTTGATAACAAAATTTTCTATAGAAATATTTTTGATAATAAAATTTTCTATAGAAAAATTTTTGATAACAAAATTTTCTATAGAAAAATTTTTTTCATCAAAAATTTTTGATGACAAAATTTTCTATAGAAAAATTTTTGATAACAATATTTTCTATAGAAAAATTTTTGATAACAAAATTTTCTATAGAAAAATTTTTGATAACAAAATTTTCTATAGAAAAATTTTTGATAACAAAATTTTCTATAGAAAAATTGTTGATAATAAAATTTTCTATAGAAAAATTTTTGATAAACATTTTCTTTTCAAAAATTTTTTATAGAAAAATTTTTGATTAAAAAATTTTGTATAGAAAAATTTTTGTTGAAAAAATTTTCTATAGAAAAATTTTTGATGGAAAAATTTTCTATTGAAAAATTTTTGATAAAAAAATTTTCTATAGAAAAAGTTTTGATAAAAAATATAAAAACATTTTTGATATAAAAATTTTCTATAGAAAGATTTTTGACAAAAAAATTTTCTATAGAAAAATTTTTGACAAAAAAATTTTCTATAGAAAAATTTTTGACAAAAAAATTTTCGATAGAAAAATTTTTGACAAAAAAATTTTTATAACAAAAATTTGTCTATATTTTTTTATCAAAACTTTTTCTATAGAAAATTTTTTTATCAAAACTTTTTCTTATTTTTTTATCAAAAATTTTTCTAAAGAAAATTTTCTTATTAAAAATTTTTCAATAGAAAAATACAAATTTTTTTAACAAAAATTTTTCTATAAAAAATTTTTTTAACAAAAATTTTTCTATAAAAAATTTTTATATCAAAAATTTTTCTATAGAAAATTTTGCTATCAAAAATTTTTCTACAGAAAATTGTTCATCAAAAATTTTTCTATAAACAATTTTTTCATAAAAAATTTTTCTATAGAAAATTTTTTAATCAAAAATTTTTCTATAAAAAATTTTTTATCAAAAATGTTTCTATAAAAAAATTTTTTATCAAACATTTTTCTATAGAAAATTTTTTTTATCAAAAAAGTTTCTATAGAAGATTTGAAAATTTTCGAAAGAAAAACATTTTTATTAAAAATGTTTCTATAAAAAAAATTTGGATCGAAAATATATTAAAAAAATATAAAATCTAAAATTATTTAATATTAGAATTTATTTCTGTTTTGAAATTTATTCCCAAAATTTACAAAAATATTCCCAATGTTTACAAAAATAATAGTGTCGTGGCTTATATTTCTTTGTTTCTCGAACCATGTATTTTGTTGCTATAAATTGAATTTTGATTTGTTTCTGGCCTATTTTGTTTTTGTCTTTTCTTTAACAAAGAAGCACCAACCAACTGTGTTAACATCTAAATTCCAACTGAATGATTTTAATTCTTATTTTTACGAGTGTTATTAATGATCGTGGTATTTACTAAAATTAAAAAAAATCATCGGCTACTGGTGGTATAGGCTGTCTACTCCTGGTTATAAGACATTATAATGCATTATAATACATTGTCGCCAAATTAAAAAAAATAAAATTTTATCGAGTGATTTTATACTTTTCAGAAGTAAGTTAATAAAAGAAAGTTTTAAAAATGACAGCCAATTTCAAAGAAGGAAGAATTTCATGAATGATTTTATTCTTTCTTGTATGCAGAGTTTTTAATTCATAATGTAAAGCTTAAGCTGCCAATTACAAATGTTTGTTTGTCGTTTTTAATTAAGCGAATTCGCAATTTTTTTTAGCGATCAAATACTCACAGTACATGGCAGCGGTATGTTCGGGAGGCAGAGCACTTCTACTTGATGGCCATTTCCATCCGGGCTGTGACATTTTACCCAAAAACCATATCAGTTCCTCTTCGGGGGTCTCAAATGTCATATTGCTGTGTTTGCAAAATAGCCTAAGTGACAAAATGTGAATATTATATTAAGAACCTAAATAAAGAAGAAATTTATTAAATAAAGTCTTACCATTTTGGATGAATTTTCCATTGTTTGCCCGTAAAGTAGCTGAGTGTGTTGCTGCCTTTAATATTCATACGATGTATTTCATCTTCGGTTCGAATCTGAAGACGATAAACACCGTAGAGCTCGGGATATGTTATAACCAAAGTGAATGGAGTATTTTGTATAGCAGTCCAATAATATTGGCGCTTAACCCGAGCTACACGTTTCTGGAAATTAAAAAAAATAAATAGGGTTAAAAATAATGGAATTTTAAATTTGAAAATTTTCAAAAAAGTTGAATTACCATTTCATCGAAATGATTTTTGACCAACATCCATTTGCTACCAGTTGATTGATTTATAATGGAATCACGAATCTATAATTCAAAAATAATTAAATTTATTATAATCAAAAGTCAAAGGTATTCTCTATAAGATAACTCTTATACAAAAGTAATAACTGTTATACAAAAGTATTCTCTATAGGATAACTGCTATACAAAAGTGTTATCTATAGGAAAACTATTATACAAAAGTATTTTCTATAGGATAACTGTTATACAAAAAAATTCTCTAAAGGATAACTGATATACAAACGTATTCTCTTGAGAATAACTGTTATACGAAAGTATTCTCTATAGGATTACCGTTATACAAAATTATTCTCTGTAGGATAACTGTTATACAAAAATATTCTCTTTGGGATAACTGTTATAAGCAAGTATTTTCTATAGAATAAATGTTATACAAAGGTATTCTTTATAAGATAACTGTTATACTCAAGATTTCTCTATAGAATATTCTATAGGATAACTGTTATACAAAAGTATTCTTTATAAGATAACTGTTATACCCCATTATTCTCTATGGAATAACTATTATACAAAAGTATTATTTATAAGATAACTGTTATACAAAAGATTTCTCTATATGATAACTGTTATACAAAAGTATTCTCTTTAGGATAACTGTTAAACGAAAGTATTCTCTACAGAATTACTGTTATGCAAAAGTATTCTTTTTGGTATAACTGTTATACGAAAGTATTATCTATAGGATAACTGTTATACAAAAGTATTCTCTTTGGGATAACTGTTATACGCAAGTATTTTCTATAGAATATATGTTATACAAAAGTATTCTTTATAAGATAACTGTTATACTCAAGAATTCTCTATAGAATATTCTATAGGATAACTGTTATAAAAAAGTATTCTCTAAAGGATAACTGATATACAAAAGTATTATCTTTAGAATAACTGTTATACAAAAGTATTCTCTATAGGATAACTGTTATACGAAAGTATTTTCTGCTAGGATAACTGTTATACAAAAGTGTTCCCTTTAGGATAACTGTCATACAAAAGTATTCTTTATAGGATAAATGTTAAACAAAAGTATTATATATAGAATAACTGTTATACGAAAGTATTATTCTATAGAAAACACTTTTGTATAACAGTTATACAAAATAATCCTCTATAGATAACTGTTATACAAATAAGTTCTCTATGGGATTACTGTCATATACAAGTATAGGATAACTGTAATACAAAAGAATTCTCTATTGGATAACTGTTATGCAAATGTATTTTCTATTAGATAACTGTTATAAAAAAGATTTCCCTATAGGATAACTGTTATACAAAAGTATGCTCTATTTATAACTGTTGTACAAAAGTACTCTCTTTGGGATAACTGTTATACTTAGATTATACAGTTATAACAAGATTTCTTATATTTATAGAAAATTTTCGATAAAAATTTCTTATAAAAATGGGAAATTTTGAAAATTTCCAATAAAAATTGTAGATTTTAAAATTTCAGCACTTTTATGAGAAAATTTTAAATATTTCCCATTTTTATTTTTTCTCATAAAAGTGTGAAATTTTGAAAATTTCCTATGAAAATGGGACATTTTGAATATTTCCCATAAAAATGAAAAATTTTGAAAATTTTCCATAAAAATGGAAAATTTTTAAATTTCCCAAAAAAGGGTATATTTTAAAAATTTCCCATAAATTTTGAAAATTTCCCATAAAACTTTTCTATAAAATATAAAAATAAAAATGGGAAATTTTGAAAATTTCTCATATAAATGGGAAATTTTAAAAATTTCCCATAAAAAAGGGAAATTTTGAAAGTTTCCCATAAAAATTGGAAATTATAAAGAAAATATCCCATAGAAAAAAAATTTTAGAAAATTTCCTATAAAAATTTAAAATTTTGAAAATTTCCCAAAAAAAATCGGAAAATTTCAAAATTTCTCATAAAAATTGAAAATTTTTAAAATTTCCCATAAAAATGGGGAATTTTGAAAATTTTCGATAAAAATAAAAAAATTGAAAATTTCCCATTAAAAACGGAAATTTAAAAAATTTCCCATAAAAATCGGAAATTTTGAAAATATCCCATAAAAATGGTAAAGTTTAAAAATTTCGCAGAAAAATCGAAAATTTTGAAAATTTCCCATAAAAATAAAAAATTATGAAAACTTCCCATAAAAATGAAAAATTATGAAAACTTCGCATAAAAATGGAAAAATTTTGAAAATTTTCCATAAAAATGGGAAATTTTGAAAATTTCCCATAAAAATGGAAAATTTTGAAAATTTCCCTTAAAAATTTAAAATTTCCCATTAAAATGGAAAATTTTGAAAATTTTCTATAAAAGTGGAAAATTTTGAAAATTTCCCATAAAAATGGAAAATTTTGAGAATTTCCCATAAAAATGGAAAATTTTGAAAATTTCCGATAAAAATGGAAAATTTTGAAAATTTCCCATAAAATTTTAAATTTTAAAAATTCCCATAAAAATGGAAAATTTTGAAAATTTCCCATAAAATGGAAAATTTCCCATAAAAATCGGAAATTTTGAAAATTTCCCATAAAAATCGGAAATTTTGAAAATTTCCCATAAAAATCGGAAATTTTGATAATTTCCCATAAAAATGAAAAATTTTGAAAATTTCCCATAAAAATCGGAAATTTTGAAAATTTCCCATAAAAATCGGAAATTTTGAAAATTTCCCATAAAAATCGGAAATTTTGATAATTTCCCATAAAAATCGGAAATTTTGAAAATTTCCCATAAAAATCGGAAATTTTGAAAATTTCCCATAAAAATGGAAAATTTTGAAAATTTCCCATAAAAATGGAAAATTTTGAAAATTTCCCATAAAAATGGAAAATTTTGAAAATTTCCCATAAAAATGGAATATTTTGAAAATTTTCCATAAAAATGGAAAATTTTGAAAATTTCCCATAAAAATGAGAAATTTTAAAAATTTCCTTTAAAAATGAGAAATTTTGAAAATTTCCTATAAAAATGGGAAATTTTGAAAATTTCCCATAAAAATGGAAAATTTTGAAAATTTCCCATAAAAATGGAAAATTTTGAAAATTTCCCATAAAAATCGGAAATTTTGAAAATTTCTCATTTTTATAGGAAATTTTTAAAATTTCCTATAAAAATGAGAAATCTTGAAGGTTTCCCATAAAAAAGTGAAATTTTGAAAATTTCCCATAAAAATGGAAAATTTTGAAAATATCCCATTAAAGTGAAAAATTTTGAAGATTTCCCATAAAAATGGAAAATTTTGAAAATTTACAATAACAAATAAAAATAGAAAATAACGCAAAAAGTTGAATTTTGTTAAGTTGTGCAATTTTGAATATGTTAGTTTAACATACCGTTAGTAGCACTGGATTAAAATCTCTGGGTGGTCGATCATCATCCAATAATTCAACTTCGATCATATCCACACTATTGTATGAAGGCTTTAGGATGTAGCGTTGAAACTAAAGAATTAAGAAAGAAATTATAGTTATTTTAATTAAAAAAAAATTATTTTGAAGAACTTACAATTGGACGAAAATCGGGATGGAATAATATATAACCATTGTTGGTGACAATGAAGGCATAACCATTTACTCCCAACTAAAATAAACAATTTTTTTTTTAACAAAATATACATTTTATATTCTTATAAAGTCCTTCCTACCAAAAATGGCGATAATAATTTCTTTATATCTCTAATGGGGACATCCGTTCCGGCCACACCCAATAAATTGGCAATTTTTGTCTGGACAAAGGAAATTAAAAATATTGATATAAAATCCATAATTCAAAATTATTTCCAATACTTTGATAAAACATTTAATTACACACTAGATAATTGTAGGAAGAAAAGAAGGTATAAGTAAGCAATTCTAGAACTTATGTCTAAAAGGAAATTTCTATAAAAAATTAAAAATTATATATTTTTAACTTCAATCTAATTAAATAGTTTTTAACTAAAACATTTTTAAATTTAATCTTAATATATAAATTATAATCCAAATATTAGACAAAAAATCAAACTTAAACTTTAAAATCTAGCCTAAAATTAAAGGTATTCATAATCAAATTATTAGTCTTGCAAAAGAGTATAAATGCAAATTTGCTGGTGGCATGAATAACTCTAATGTATTTTAATTTTGTAAATTTAAATATAAACATTTTAAAACATACACATTTTCTAATTGAATATATTTAAGATTAATTAAAAAAAAAATACTACATAATTTGTAGAAAATTTGTATTAATTTTAAAGGGTTTTCAAATTTGTTTTCAATAAATTACAAATTATTTAACAACTTACATAATTTTTAAATTTAAATAAAAATTATAGTATTATATAATTAGTTTATAAATTTCTAAATAAAATTTCTCGATCATTAAAAATTTTCTATAAAAAAATTTCGCGATCATTAAAAATTTTCTATAAAAAATGTTTAATGATCAAAAAATTTCCTATAGAAAATTTTTAATAACCAAAAAATTTTCTATAGAAATTTTTTTATAAAATTTTAATTAGAAAATTTTTAATGATCGAAAAATTTTCTAAATAAAATTTTTAATGATCAAATATTTTAAAATTTTCTCTATAGAAAATTTTTTGATAATTAAAAATTTTTTAAAGAGAAAATTTTAGATGATTGAAAAATTTTTTTGAAGAAAATTTTTAATGATTGAAAAATTTCTAGAGAAAAATTTTCTGTAGAAAATTTTTAATGATCGAAAAATTTTCAATAGCAAATTTTGAATGAAAATTTTAATTAGAAAATTTTAATTAGAACATTTTTAATGAAAATTTTAATTAGAAAATTGTTAATGATCTAAAAATTTTCTAGAGAAAATTTTAGATGATCGAAAAATTTTCTATAGAAAATTTTTAATGATCGAAAAATTTTCTATAGAAAATTTTAGATCATCGAAAAATTTTTTATAGAAAATTTTTAAGGATCAAAAAAATTTCCAGAGGAAAATTTCATGGTCGAAAAATTTTCTATAGAATATTTTGAATGATCGAAAAATTTCCATAGAAAATTTTTTACATCGAAAATTTTTTTCTATAGAGAATTTTAAATACAAAAATTTTCTATAGAGAATTTTTAATGATCAAAAAATTTTCTATAAACAAATTTTAATGATCAAAAAATTTTCTATAAAAAAATTTTAATGATCAAAAAATTTTTTATAGAAAATTATTAATGATCGAAAATTTTTCTAGAGAAAATTTTAATTGATCGAAAAATTTTCTAGAGAAAATTCTAGTGAAAATTATAAATGTTCAAAAATTTTGTTGAGAAAATTTTAAATGAACAAAAAATTTTCTAGAGAAAATTTTAAAGATCAAAAAGAATATTTATTGATCGAAAAATTTTCTATAGAAAATTTTTTGATAATTTAAAATTTTCTATAGAAAATTTGTTGATAATTAAAAATTTGTCTATAGAAAATTGTTTGATAATTTAAAATTATCTATAGAAAATTTATTGATAATTTAAAATTTTCTATAGAAAATTTTTTGATAATTAAAAATTGTCTATAGAAATTTTTTTCATTATTTTATAATTTCTATAGATTTTTTTTAATAATTTAAAATTTTCTATAGAAAATTTTTTTATAATTAAAAATTTTCTATAGAAAATTTTTTGATAATTAAAAATTTTCTATAGAAAATTTTTTGATAATTAAAAATTTTCTATAGAAAATTTTTTGATAATAAAAAATTTTCTATAGAAATTTTTTTGATAATTAAAAATTTTCTATAGAAATTTTTTTGATAATTAAAAATTTTCTATAGAAAATTTTTTGATAATTAAAAATTTTCTATAGAAAATTTTTTGATAATTAAAAATTTTCTATAGAAAATTTTTTGATAATTAAAAATTTTCTATAGAAAATTTTTTGATAATAAAAAATTTTCTATAGAAATTTTTTTGATAATTAAAAATTTTCTATAGAAAATTTTTTGATAATTAAAAATTTTCTATAGAAAATTTTTTGATAATTAAAAATTTTCTATAGAAAATTTTTTGATAATTAAAAATTTTCTATAGAAAATTTTTTGATAATTAAAAATTTTCTATAGAAAATTTTTTGATAATTAAAAATTTTCTATAGAAAATTTTTTGATAATTAAAAATTTTCTATAGAAAATTTTTTGATAATTAAAAATTTTCTATAGAAAATTTTTTGATAATTAAAAATTTTCTATAGAAAATTTTTTGATAATTAAAAATTTTCTATAGAAAATTTTTTGATAATTAAAAATTTTCTATAGAAAATTTTTTGATAATTAAAAATTTTCTATAGAAAATTTTTTGATAATTAAAAATTTTCTATAGAAAATTTTTTGATAATTAAAAATTTTCTATAGAAAATTTTTTGATAATTAAAAATTTTCTATAGAAAATTTTTTGATAATTAAAAATTTTCTATAGAAAATTTTTTGATAATTAAAAATTTTCTATAGAAAATTTTTTGATAATTAAAAATTTTCTATAGAAAATTTTTTGATAATTAAATTCTATAGAAAATTTTTTTATAATTAAAAATTTTCTGTAGAAAATTTTTTTAAATAATTAAAAATTTTCTATAGAAAATTTTTTGATAATTAAAAATTTTCTATAGAAAATTTTTTGATAATTGAAAATTTTCTATAGAAAACTTTTTGATAATTAAAAATTTTCTATAGAAAACTTTTTGATAATTAAAAATTTTCTATAGAAAACTTTTTGATAATTAAAAATTTTCTATAGAAAACTTTTTGATAATTAAAAATTTTCTATAGAAAATTTTTTGATAATTAAAAATTTTCTATAGAAAATTTTTTGATAATTAAAAATTTTCTATAGAAAATTTTTTGATAATTAAAAATTTTCTATAGAAAATTTTTTGATAATTAAAAATTTTCTATAGAAAATTTTTTGATAATTAAAAATTTTCTATAGAAAATTTTTTGATAATTAAAAATTTTCTATAGAAAATTTTTTGATAATTAAAAATTTTCTATAGAAAATTTTTTGATAATTAAAAATTTTCTATAGAAAATTTTTTGATAATTAAAAATTTTCTATAGAAAATTTTTTGATAATTAAAAATTTTCTATAGAAAATTTTTTGATAATTAAAAATTTTCTATAGAAAATTTTTTGATAATTAAAAATTTTCTATAGAAAATTTTTTGATAATTAAAAATTTTCTATAGAAAATTTTTTGATAATTAAAAATTTTCTATAGAAAATTTTTTGATAATTAAAAATTTTCTATAGAAAATTTTTTGATAATTAAAAATTTTCTATAGAAAATTTTTTGATAATTAAAAATTTTCTATAGAAAATTTTTTGATAATTAAAAATTTTCTATAGAAAATTTTTTGATAATTAAAAATTTTCTATAGAAAATTGTTTGATAATTAAAAATTTTCAATAGAAAATTTTTTGATAATTAAAAATTTTCTATAGAAAATTTTTTGATAATTGAAAATTTTCTATAGAAAACTTTTTGATAATTAAAAATTTTCTATAGAAAATTTTTTGATAATGAAAAATTTTCTATAGAAAATTTTTTGAGAATTAAAAATTTTCTATAGAAAATTTTTTGATAATTAAAAATTTTCTATAGAAAATTTTTTGATAATTAAAAATTTTCTATAGAAAATTTTTTGATAATTAAAAATTTTCTATAGAAAATTTTTTGATAATTAAAAATTTTCTATAGAAAATTTTTTGATAATTAAAAATTTTCTATAGAAAATTTTTTGATAATTAAAAATTTTCTATAGAAAATTTTTTGATAATTAAAAATTTTCTATAGAAAATTTTTTGATAATTAAAAATTTTCTATAGAAAATTTTTTGATAATTAAAAATTTTCTATAGAAAATTTTTTGATAATTAAAAATTTTCTATAGAAAATTTTTTGATAATTAAAAATTTTCTATAGAAATTTTTTTGATAATTAAAAATTTTCTATAGAAAATTTTTTGATAATTAAAAATTTTCTATAGAAAATTTTTTGATAATTAAAAATTTTCTATAGAAAATTTTTTGATAATTAAAAATTTTCTATAGAAAATTTTTTGATAATTAAAAATTTTCTATAGAAAATTTTTTGATAATTAAAAATTTTCTATAGAAAATTTTTTGATAATTAAAAATTTTCTATAGAAAATTTTTTGATAATTAAAAATTTTCTATAGAAAATTTTTTGATAATTAAAAATTTTCTATAGAAAATTTTTTGATAATTAAAAATTTTCTATAGAAAATTTTTTGATAATTAAAAATTTTCTATAGAAAATTTTTTGATAATTAAAAATTTTCTATAGAAAATTTTTTGATAATTAAAAATTTTCTATAGAAAATTTTTTGATAATTAAATTCTATAGAAAATTTTTTTATAATTAAAAATTTTCTGTAGAAAATTTTTTTAAATAATTAAAAATTTTCTATAGAAAATTTTTTGATAATTAAAAATTTTCTATAGAAAATTTTTTGATAATTGAAAATTTTCTATAGAAAACTTTTTGATAATTAAAAATTTTCTATAGAAAACTTTTTGATAATTAAAAATTTTCTATAGAAAACTTTTTGATAATTAAAAATTTTCTATAGAAAACTTTTTGATAATTAAAAATTTTCTATAGAAAATTTTTTGATAATTAAAAATTTTCTATAGAAAATTTTTTGATAATTAAAAATTTTCTATAGAAAATTTTTTGATAATTAAAAATTTTCTATAGAAAATTTTTTGATAATTAAAAATTTTCTATAGAAAATTTTTTGATAATTAAAAATTTTCTATAGAAAATTTTTTGATAATTAAAAATTTTCTATAGAAAATTTTTTGATAATTAAAAATTTTCTATAGAAAATTTTTTGATAATTAAAAATTTTCTATAGAAAATTTTTTGATAATTAAAAATTTTCTATAGAAAATTTTTTGATAATTAAAAATTTTCTATAGAAAATTTTTTGATAATTAAAAATTTTCTATAGAAAATTTTTTGATAATTAAAAATTTTCTATAGAAAATTTTTTGATAATTAAAAATTTTCTATAGAAAATTTTTTGATAATTAAAAATTTTCTATAGAAAATTTTTTGATAATTAAAAATTTTCTATAGAAAATTTTTTGATAATTAAAAATTTTCTATAGAAAATTTTTTGATAATTAAAAATTTTCTATAGAAAATTTTTTGATAATTAAAAATTTTCTATAGAAAATTTTTTGATAATTAAAAATTTTCTATAGAAAATTGTTTGATAATTAAAAATTTTCAATAGAAAATTTTTTGATAATTAAAAATTTTCTATAGAAAATTTTTTGATAATTGAAAATTTTCTATAGAAAACTTTTTGATAATTAAAAATTTTCTATAGAAAATTTTTTGATAATGAAAAATTTTCTATAGAAAATTTTTTGAGAATTAAAAATTTTCTATAGAAAATTTTTTGATAATTAAAAATTTTCTATAGAAAATTTTTTGATAATTAAAAATTTTCTATAGAAAATTTTTTGATAATTAAAAATTTTCTATAGAAAATTTTTTGATAATTAAAAATTTTCTATAGAAAATTTTTTGATAATTAAAAATTTTCTATAGAAAATTTTTTGATAATTAAAAATTTTCTATAGAAAATTTTTTGATAATTAAAAATTTTCTATAGAAAATTTTTTGATAATTAAAAATTTTCTATAGAAAATTTTTTGATAATTAAAAATTTTCTATAGAAAATTTTTTGATAATTAAAAATTTTCTATAGAAAATTTTTTGATAATTAAAAATTTTCTATAGAAATTTTTTTGATAATTAAAAATTTTCTATAGAAAATTTTTTGATAATTAAAAATTTTCTATAGAAAATTTTTTGATAATTAAAAATTTTCTATAGAAAATTTTTTGATAATTAAAAATTTTCTATAGAAAATTTTTTGATAATTAAAAATTTTCTATAGAAAATTTTTTGATAATTAAAAATTTTCTATAGAAAATTTTTTGATAATTAAAAATTTTCTATAGAAAATTTTTTGATAATTAAAAATTTTCTATAGAAAATTTTTTGATAATTAAAAATTTTCTATAGAAAATTTTTTGATAATTAAAAATTTTCTATAGAAAATTTTTTGATAATTAAAAATTTTCTATAGAAAATTTTTTGATAATTAAAAATTTTCTATAGAAAATTTTTTGATAATTAAAAATTTTCTATAGAAAATTTTTTGATAATTAAAAATTTTCTATAGAAAATTTTTTGATAACTAAAAATTTTCTATAGAAAATTTTTTGATAATTTAAAATTTTCTATAGAAAATTTTTTGGTAATTTAAAATTTTCTATAGAAAATTTTTTGATAATTTAAAATTTTCTATAGAAAATTTTTTGATAGTTTAAAATTTTCTATAGAAAATTTTTTGATAATTTAAAATTTTCTATAGAAAATTTTTTGATAATTTAAAATTTTCTATAGAAAATTTTTTGATAATTTAAAATTTTCTATAGAAAATTTTTTGATAATTTAAAATTTTCTATAGAAAATTTTTTGATAATTTAAAATTTTCTGTAGAAAATTTTTTGATAATTTAAAATTTTCTATAGAAAATTTTTTGATAAAGAAAATTTTTTGATAATTAAAAATTTTCTATAGAAAATTTTTTGATAATTAAAAATTTTCTATAGAAAATTTTTTGATAATTCAAAATTTTCTATAGAAAATTTTTTGATAATTCAAAATTTTCTATAGAAAATTTTTTGATAATTCACAATTTTCTATAGAACATTTTCAGATGGTTTAAAAGTTTCTATAGAAATTTTTTTAATTTATAAAATATTCTCTTAAAAATTTTTCGATCTTTAAAATATTCACTAAAAAATTTTTCGATCATTAAAATATTCTCTAAAAAAATTTTCGATCATAAAAATATTCTTAAAAATTTTTTCTATCATTAAAATATACTCTAATACCCATTTTTGGGTACCACATTAATATTTATTAAAAAAATCTTATAGTCGGACTTGTCCGACTTCAGTACTTTTTGACTTTATTTCACTTTTGTATCACTGTGTTACTAACATTTTTAATTACTACATAATAAAATTTTATTGATTATAAAAATGATTATAAAAATTTCTCTACAAACAAATTACATTAACTAAATTTGATATAGATATATAAATTTCTGAAAAGTCTTATACAAATATCGGCTAGATATATATGAAAAAGTACTTACTCTATATGCGAGTATCTATTGTATTTAAATGAAATTGTATATATTAAAGATATAATATCAAGTATTATGATCTTAAATACTTTAGTACGACCAGAGCTTCGAAAGGCTTAATTAAATATTAGCTTAATTCCTAGGAATTCAAAAATGATTTAACAATACCTTAAGTTTAATTCCCATAAAACAATTAAAAAAATGTGTTGATTTTTAATTCTTAGTGAATTGATTCACATGGGAATTTAAAATCAACTTGAATGAATAAAATGTTTCTTCATTCCTCTACTCCAATTTGAATTAACATTTTTTATTCTTAATTAAAACCAGTCCAAATTGAATTAAAATATTTTTTGGTAATTCATTTTGTGCAAATCATTAGGGTGGATATAAACTAAAGATACTTGATTTTAAATCAAAAACTTAAATTCTGACTTTTTCGAGGGAAAAGTTTTTTAAACTATACCACTCATTGAATAAAAGTATATCAAACCAAAAAACGAAAATTGAAGTTTTAATTTATAGGGTATTATTGGATCAAGTGCGATATACATTGTTTGTAAAAACCCTAGATATAAAATAGAACAAAATTTATCATAACCTATTAAAATATTCTTATGTTTTATCAGAAAGCATACACATTTAATAAAAGTATGCATGTATTCTTTAATGTTCGTTCAACAAAACGGAACTACCCTAATGTGGCTATTTCACCGCAAACTTGTGTATATTTTGCATTTATTTGTTAAACTATAACTTTTAAAAGATATTTAGATATGCAGGAATATAGTAATATTAATGGTCTTTCGTTTATAATGACCTAATCTTTACCAGAAATTCAATCAGTGAAGGAATCTGCTTAATTAAAATTTTTTTCTAAAAAAATTTATAAAAATAATTTGTTTTTTGTGACATTAGTTTTTGTAAATACATACATATACATGTAAAATGTGCTAATATGTAAGAGTATATTATCTCTGGTTTAGTTGTGTTGCTGCGAAATAATGGATTTTATATGTTTTCGAATCTGGATGAGATTATAGATTATGTGTACAAAAAATTTTTATGTGTATCTATATTTTATTTTAAATAGTTTTTCTGATCTTATGACCAATAACAAAGATTTTTTTAAAAAGTTTTACTGTAGTGTATTGCACTAAGAATCCCAATTTATTACAATTATTTATTATTGTAATAAATAGTTTTTTGATAAAACCAAAAAATGTTGGTGGGGAAACCTTTCCTCGACGCGTTTCGATGGTTGGTTAGACCATCTCATCAGGAGGATTATCCCTAATTCTAGACAGAGCGAAAACCTCACATTATGTATAATTTGAGGGCTTGAATAAATACGAATTATTATTATTGTGTCCAACAAATATCAACATAAAGCGAAGATTATCATCCGAACAGAAACACACAAACATTTTTCAGTTTTATAATTTCTTTATTTTTTTAAATTTCGCCTAAGTCAACTTAATAAATTTTTGAATTTTTCTACAAAAATGTTATTTGTATATGCCCTGCAGTCTCTAAAAAACATCAGTCCCTTAGCAGGAAGATATATTACATAGCTGAGATACATACACAATTATGATGGAATTAGAATAAAATTACAAAATTGAGTACAATTAGAAAATGTATATATACATATGTATATATGTCGATAATGAATAAATCACATTTTAATCATATGACTTTTCATACATGTTTTTTAGACAAACCAAGTCCACGGTTTTGTTAAAATCGAGATGGAAATCATCTCAGCTTAAAAACCCTTTTTTAACCCAATAACTTAAGAAAGAGTAATTTCTTTATCCTCTAAAATGGGGACTTTTTTTCATGGGTATTAAATGATATTTAATCCCTAATGCAATCCTGAAACTTATTTTATGGTTAAGGACTTGTTTCGTTGAGATTTATTTTATTCCGCTCTTTTATAGGTATTATATATTTTGGAACTGTAGGGTTCGTTTGAATACATTTATTTTTGTATGCCTTTACAAAATGATTTGTTTATAAAATTTTTAATTATTTTTGTATAAGATTAAGAATTGAAATAATTTAAATTAAATCTAACTGATTTTAAATTCCCTAAGAATTAATTCTTAAAAGTTAAGGCTTATGACTTGATTCAGGTGAATGTATTATGGGAATGATATAAACACTAAAATAAATTTGATTTTAAAATATGGAATTAGGAATTGAGCCTTTTGAACCTCTGAGTACGACTATATAAAAAATAGTTTTACATATGTGGAAAATTAAGCCAAATTACAAATTTTAATTACTTAATGATTTTCATGATTTTCATTATATAAAAGCTATTAACTCCAAATTGTTACCAACTACTCGTTACAGTAAGTATTTATCTATTGTAGGGTGTTGAGTTAAGTTAGTTGTTTTTACGGTTTATGTATGTTCTTGTTCAAAAATGAAGCGCTATAACAAACAATTTTTTACGATATATGTAAGTTCAAAAAGGTATCTTGTTTTCTAAATCGATTATAGTTTTGGTAAATATTAAGATTTTCTTTTCTAATCTTTTACATTCTTAATACCTCACGTGTTTGTAATTCCCAAAGAGCTTCATTTATTAATACCAGTTCGGTGATATTCTATTACATAGTTAGAAATATGTTAATATTTTTTTAATATATAAAAGATTTGAGATAAAGTTGAGGGGCTTATAGGTATATCATATAAATAGTTTACATTTATAAAAAGTTATTAGTTTTGTTTTTTTTTTGTTATATATTGTTTATAGACATGACCCATTTACAAATGAAGAAGAGATTAGTTTAGTTGATATTTCATTTAAGAGAAAGATTTTTAAGTTATATAAAAATTTTCTTTATTATAAATTCTTACCGCATTTTCTCGTCGATCATAGACGGGCATCGAAATAGTGGTCATGAAATGATAGTCATCCGATTCAGTTGGTTGATCCCAGGCCTTAAAATTTTTTAAAAAATATAAGATGTTTAAGATTTTTGAAAATTTTGTTTGTCTATTTCCTCACCTTTCTCATGCGCCGATATTCCCTTCTACGGACTTCATCTGGATCTAGCATGCGAAAACTTACTTTACGATATTCCAAAATATTCTCCTTTTGGTCAGCGTTTTGTTCTAATTGCCAGAGATAATCGGACATTTCCATATCCTTAAAGATATATAGTTTTTGTAGATGATATTATATTGATAAAGTGTTAAGTGAAATATTTAATGATGTATTATAAAGCATTATAATAAAATTATAATGTATAATGTACTATAACGAATTATAATGCGATTATAATTGCATTATAATGCAATTATAATGTATTTTAAAGAATTATAATGTATTATAAAGCATAATAATGTGATTATAGTGTATCATAACGCATAAGAATGTGATTATAATGTATTATAAAGCATTATAATGCGATTATAATGTATTATAAAGCATTATAATGCGGTTATAATGCATTATAAAGCATTATAATACATTATAACCGCCTTATAACGCATTATAATATATTATAACGCATTATAAGGCGGTTATAATGTATTATAACGCATTATAATGCGATTATAATGTATTATAAAGCATTATTATTCGATTATAATGTGTGCTAACTCATTAGAATGCGATTATAATGTATTAAAACGAATTATATATGTTATTATAATATATTATAACGCGTTATAATGCGATTATAATATGTCATAACGCATTATAATTCGATTAAAATGTATTATTATGCTTTATAATGTGATTATAATGTATTATAACGCATAAGAATGCGATTATAATGGATTATAACGTATTATAATGCTATTATAATGTGTCATAAGGCATTATAATACGATTATAATGCACTATAAAGCATTATAGTGTATAATAACGCATTATCATGCGTTTATAATGTACTAAAACGTATTATAAAGCAATTATAATATGTCATATTGTATTAAAATGCATTATAATTCGATTATAATGGATCATAACATATTATAATGGGTCATAACGCATTATAATACGATTATAATGTATTATAATGCATTATAATGTATTATAACGCCTTATCATGCGTTTATAATATGTCATAACGCATTATAATGCGATTTCAATGTATTATAATGCGATTATAATGTATTATAACGCACTAGAATGCGATTATAATGGATCATAACGTATTATAATGCGACTATAATGTGTCATAACGCATTAAATATGATTATAATGTACTATAAAGCATTATAGTGTATTATAACGCATTATCATGCGTTTATAATGTATAAAGCAATTATAATATGTTATAATGTATTATAATGCATTATAATGCAATTATAATGTATTATAATGGATCGTGACGTATTATAATGCGATTATTATGTGTCATAACGCATTATAATACGATTATAACGTACTATAAAGCAATTAGAATATGTCATAACGCATTATAATGCGATTTCAATGCATTATAATGCTATTATAATGTATTATAACGTATTAGAATGCAATTATAATGGATCATAACATATTTTAATGCGATTATAATGGGTCATAACGCATTATAATACGATTATAATGTACCATAAAGCATTATAATATATTACAATGCCTTATTATGCTTTTATAATGTACTTAAACGCATTATAAAGCAATTATAATAAGTCATAACGTATTATAACTCGATTTAAATATATTATAATGCATTATAATGTATCATAAATCATAATAATGCGAATCGAATGTATTATAATATGTTAAAATGTGTTATAATACGTTATAATCGCATTATAATGCGTTATGATATATTATAATTGTTTAATAATGCGTTATAATAAGAAAGTAATGTATTATAACGCATTATAATGCTGTTATGACGTATTATAATGAATAATAATGCGATTATAAAGCACTACAACGCATTGTAATGCGCTTATAATACGCTTTATAATGCGCTTACAATGCATTGTAACGCATTATAATGCGATTATAATGTATTACAAAGCATTATAATACGATTATAATATATTATAACGTACTATAATGTGTTTATAAAGTTTTTAACGCATAATAATGCTAGTTATGTATTATAACGCATTATAAGGCTTTTATAACATTTATTAGTGCATTATAATGCTATTAGAATACATTATAACCCATTATAATTAGATTTCAATGTATTATAACGCATTATATTGCAATTATAATATATTATAACTCATTTTAATGAATTTATAATGTATGATTACGCATTATAATGCGATTATAATGCATTGTAATGTATTATAATGCTATTTTAATGTATTATAAAGCATTATAATGCGATTATAATATATTAAAAAGTGCTATAATGCGGTTATAAAGTATTTTAACGCATAATAATGCAATTGTAATGTATTATAATGCATTATAAGGCTTTTATAATATTTTTTAGCTCATTATAATGCTATAAGAATATAATATAACCCATTATAATTCGATTACATTGCATTATAACGCATTATACTAAAACTATACTGGCTTTAAACGATTTAAATATAGTATATACATATATTACCACCATTATTCTTACCACAACATCTGCATAGACTTGCGTCCATACCACCGGATGATCATGTCTACCCAATACTAATGGTCTAGCCATTACTGGTATATAATTCAAAACCATTTCACGCACTTCCGCCGTATCGCTGAGATGAACATAGTAGCCCTGATTTTGGCAGGCCATCCATTTGATGTCTTTAACATCCGCCACCTCTTTGCCAATTAAATAGGTAAAAACGCGCACGGGCTTATATGGTAAATTTTGCCAATTATAGGTTATGAAGATTTCTTCATAATTAAAGGGTGCCCCATCGCTAACAATCATAATGGCTTGATTGCATTGGGCGCCGTGCTGTTCCGTTTTGAATTGTTCCAAAACCTCAAAGGCTTTTGTCAATGCAGCGGAGAAATTGGCGATCGACACGGTTTTAACTAACTCAATTCCCTCTTTAAGCTCTCGAATGTTACCAAGATTTGCCTTATATGTATTTGTTGTTAACATATTTATGTATTGCGTGTATTCGTATACATAAACATATGTGAGAGTGTAAGTTTAACAAAATATATATATATTTTTTTATGTACCAATAGTTTTTGTATAAGGTCAAAGTTCAATCAAAAGCAGATTTTGTTTTTGTTTGTTTGGCGGTGTTTGTAGTTGAAGTAATAATTAATTGCATCAATTAATTAATTAATTGAAGAAAACAAAATAAATATTTGTTATTAATAAAAGGAAGTTGCTTAATGTTGCATAATCGTGTTGTATAAAGAACATAAAAGTGTCAAAATAAATATTTTTTTTGGTTAAATAAAAATAAATTAAATATCATTGTTATAGTTGAGAGAGCTGATGTGTATTTGTTCATTATCTCATTAAATTGACCTCATAGAAAGTGCTAAATGGTTTTCAAAAATATTAACAGTTTTTAATAATGAATACCCCTACTGTGTAGTAGTAATGGTCAGACCAAACTTATAAAATTGTATTTAAAATATGGGTTAACAGTGTTTTAATGTTCTCAAAACCAGAAATTCTAACATTTCCTTTAACCGTCAGCAACCAAGTAGAATGAAATTAAATTAAGGGCCCCCTTTTTTGCATAGAAGTATAAATAAAAATTAAAATTTCCGTTGAAATTTTAATTTTTTCAATATCTCATACTTCGATGCAATAGTTTTACGAAGATACAACAATTTTCTGCGATGTCTCACCCGCTAATAAATTAAAAATTCATTAGTAATTTGTGTAAAAAATTAAAACAAACTATTATTTATACTAGACCTACTATAGGTTCAACTATAACAATGATTTTTCTTAAGAATGATAAATACCCTAGGGCTACAGATGATCTTAAGAATTTCAAAATCATGCTCAGGTTTTGTACTAGGCAGCAGAACTAGAACTGAACTGAACTAGAACTGAACTAGAACTGAATTAGAACTGAACTAGAACTGAACTAGAACTGAACTAGAACTGAACTAGAACTGAACTAGAACTGAACTAGAACTGAACTAGAACTGAACTAGAACTGAACTAGAACTGAACTAGAACTGAACTAGAACTGAACTAGAACTGAACTAGAACTGAACTAGAACTGAACTAGAACTGAACTAGAACTGAACTAGAACTGAACTAGAACTGAACTAGAACTGAACTAGAACTGAACTAGAACTGAACTAGAACTGAACTAGAACTGAACTAGAACTGAACTAGAACTGAACTAGAACTGAACTAGAACTGAACTAGAACTGAACTAGAACTGAACTAGAACTGAACTAGAACTGAACTAGAACTGAACTAGAACTGAACTAGAACTGAACTAGAACTGAACTAGAACTGAACTAGAACTGAACTAGAACTGAACTAGAACTGAACTAGAACTGAACTAGAACTGAACTAGAACTGAACTAGAACTGAACTAGAACTGAACTAGAACTGAACTAGAACTGAACTAGAACTGAACTAGAACTGAACTAGAACTGAACTAGAACTGAACTAGAACTGAACTAGAACTGAACTAGAACTGAACTAGAACTGAACTAGAACTGAACTAGAACTGAACTAGAACTGAACTAGAACTGAACTAGAACTGAACTAGAACTGAACTAGAACTGAACTAGAACTGAACTAGAACTGAACTAGAACTGAACTAGAACTGAACTAGAACTGAACTAGAACTGAACTAGAACTGAACTAGAACTGAACTAGAACTGAACTAGAACTGAACTAGAACTGAACTAGAACTGAACTAGAACTGAACTAGAACTGAACTAGAACTGAACTAGAACTGAACTAGAACTGAACTAGAACTGAACTAGAACTGAACTAGAACTGAACTAGAACTGAACTAGAACTGAACTAGAACTGAACTAGAACTGAACTAGAACTGAACTAGAACTGAACTAGAACTGAACTAGAACTGAACTAGAACTGAACTAGAACTGAACTAGAACTGAACTAGAACTGAACTAGAACTGAACTAGAACTGAACTAGAACTGAACTAGAACTGAACTAGAACTGAACTAGAACTGAACTAGAACTGAACTAGAACTGAACTAGAACTGAACTAGAACTGAACTAGAACTGAACTAGAACTGAACTAGAACTGAACTAGAACTGAACTAGAACTGAACTAGAACTGAACTAGAACTGAACTAGAACTGAACTAGAACTAGAACTGAACTAGAACTGAACTAGAACTGAACTAGAACTGAACTAGAACTGAACTAGAACTGAACTAGAACTGAACTAGAACTGAACTAGAACTGAACTAGAACTGAACTAGAACTGAACTAGAACTGAACTAGAACTGAACTAGAACTGAACTAGAACTGAACTAGAACTGAACTAGAACTGAACTAGAACTGAACTAGAACTGAACTAGAACTGAACTAGAACTGAACTAGAACTGAACTAGAACTGAACTAGAACTGAACTAGAACTGAACTAGAACTGAACTAGAACTGAACTAGAACTGAACTAGAACTAAACTAGAACTGAACTAGAACTGAACTAGAACTGAACTAGAACTGAACTAGAACTGAACTAGAACTGAACTAGAACTGAACTGAACTAGAACTGAACTAGAACTGAACTAGAACTGAACTAGAACTGAACTAGTACTGAACTAGAACTGAACTAGAACTGAACTAGAACTGAACTAGAACTGAACTAGAACTGAACTAGAACTGAACTAGAACTGAACTAGAACTGAACTAGAACTGAACTAGAACTGAACTAGAACTGAACTAGAACTGAACTAGAACTGAACTAGAACTGAACTAGAACTGAACTAGAACTGAACTAGAACTGAACTAGAACTGAACTAGAACTGAACTAGAACTGAACTAGAACTGAACTAGAACTGAACTAGAACTGAACTAGAACTGAACTAGAACTGAACTAGAACTGAACTAGAACTGAACTAGAACTGAACTAGAACTGAACTAGAACTGAACTAGAACTGAACTAGAACTGAACTAGAACTGAACTAGAACTGAACTAGAACTGAACTAGAACTGAACTAGAACTGAACTAGAACTGAACTAGAACTGAACTAGAACTGAACTAGAACTGAACTAGAACTGAACTAGAACTGAACTGAACTAGAACTGAACTAGAACTGAACTAGAACTGAACTAGAACTGAACTAGAACTGAACTAGAACTGAACTAGAACTGAACTAGAACTGAACTAGAACTGAACTAGAACTGAACTAGAACTGAACTAGAACTGAACTAGAACTGAACTAGAACTGAACTAGAACTGAACTAGAACTGAACTAGAACTGAACTAGAACTGAACTAGAACTGAACTAGAACTGAACTAGAACTGAACTAGAACTGAACTAGAACTGAACTAGAACTGAACTAGGAACTACTTTAATCTGCCGGAAGACCTTTATTTAACATAGCACTATATACTTATGTTGAAAATGGGCTTACGATTATCATATCTTTCTAATATTACTAAATTTTAGATTCAACTAAAGTCATGTCCCTATTAAGGGTATTTTTTTAAGTATTAGGATCTAAAAATATGTTTAACTACAAATTATTTTGAGGAGAAATCTAAGAAAGTTTATCACTATATCTTTTATAGGTCGCTGTTGATTTACATTCATAAAAAGGGTCTTCGAAAATCAGATACAAACAAACGCACAGTCGGTGCATTATGGGGTATAATTAATGTTAGATACATTTTGTTCAGGGGTTTCCAAATCGATTTTGATTACGATTTTGAGAGAATGTTCTTAAAATTCGGCATATAATACACGGAAGATGACGCCTACTTATGTATTGCAATGGAACTAGACTTTAAGGTTATGGTATGATAGCATAATTAGGAGTTAAGACCTCAGCTAAAAGTTTATTTTACATTCGTAACGTGTGGTTAAACAACGAATTTTCCACACGCGGATCGTCTACAAAGGAATGACCACTTGTCGAATAACGTATTCCACCAAGGGATGTCGTATAAGCATATACATATAGCGATAATATATACATATAGCGATAATATAGTCAAACTTGATCATACGTTGTGGCCTCTCCTGTACTCCAAAATAGTAAGGGTGTCAGTTGGACTAAAATATTGATTATTCGGAAAAAAAATTCGTTCTGTTTCTTGAGATAGATTTTTCGTATAATGAATAAATATTTTATTAAATTATATATTATCCATTCTAGTCCAAAACCTTTTGCATGATTCCACGCTTATACAACTGATACAGGTGATTTTTGACCTCTTCATTTAAAGCACATAAAAAATTCTTATGTGGAGTTTATATAACTAAAGCGGTTGACGATTTAGTGAAATTTACATGTATTTTGTTTCTGTTATACTAACAAAACACATGTAAATTTCACTCAATTGTCAGTTCTCGTTTCATCATGTGTGTTTCATGTCTTATGATTGAGTTATCTGGGAAGAATTTGTAAAAAAATCTGTAGCATAAAAGTATATCGTGTATGTGTGTCTGCACAAATTTATGTGCCTATAAATAGTTATATCAAATGAATTGTTTGCCCTTAACTGATTTAAATTAAAGGTTGACTTTTCGAAGCTATGTGGAATAATACGCCTTTTCTGTTGATCAACTATGGCCTTTTAGGTTAAAGTGCTTCATTCAGTTTGACCAGCTGGTGACACGGATAACAAATAGTTGGTCAAGGCCAATTTCTAGATACCCTTTACCATTTGGGTAAATTTAAGACAAATTACCAGAAAACTTACATATTTTTTTGAATACTTAGAGAGTGCTTATTGTCAAAAAATGTATTTTATCTAAAACTTTTTTGTATATAGTGGCGATAAAATGTAACAGTATATATAATTCATATTTAATCTGCCGCGAAAATTAGCTATAATGCGACGATTTTCGATGGTCAACAGAAACGCTTCGATGAAACATTTTTTGTTTAATCTACTATTTATTTATTTATTACAATAATAAATAATTGCAATAAATTGGCATCCTAATGCAATACGAAATACTTTATAATATAAAAATATTGCACATTTGTTTTCTGTCAAAAGTAAAAAACATATAAACGCACCAACAGACATACATACCATTGGTCTCATGTAGAAAGGCTCTAACTCGCATATTTAAAACTTTACAGGAGAAGGTAAAAACTGATTTAAAACAGTAATTGACAAAATTTTTACGTTTTTTTAAGTCGAGGTTATTATTGAAATGAAGGACGAATTTGGTTCTCAAAACTTTTTTATACCATCCTTAAAATTTATAATTTCCTTAAAATTTTTCTATTAAAATCTATATTCTATAAATTTTCCATAAAAAATTTTAAATCGAAATTTTTTCTATAAAAAATTTTTAGAGCGAAATTTTTTGTATAAAAAATTTTTAGAGCGAAAAATTTTCAATCAAAATTTCTAGACCGAAAAATTTTCTATAAAAATTTTTAGAGCGAAAAATTTTCTAAAAAAATTTTTAGACCGAAAAATTTTCTATAAAAATTTTTAGACTGAACAATTTTCTATAAAAATTTTTAGACCGAAAAATTTTCTATAATTTTTTTTCTATAAAAAATTTTCTATAAAAATTTTAAACCTAAAAATTTTCTATAAAAATTTTTAAACCGAAAAATTTTCTATTAAAATTTTTAGGCCGAAAAATTTTTTATAAAAATTTTTAGACCGAAAAATTTTCTATAAAAATTTTTAGACCGAAAAATTTTCTATAAAAATTTTTAGATCGAAAAATTTTCTATAAAAATTTTTAGATCGAAAAATTTTCTATAAAAATTTTTAGACCGAAAAATTTTCTATAAAAATTTTTAGACCGAAAAATTTTCTATAAAAATTTTTAAACCGAAAAATTTTCTATTAAAAATTTTTAGGCCGAAACATTTTCTATAACAATTTTTAGACCGAAAAATTTTCTATAAAAATTTTTAGACCGAAAAATTTTCTATAAAAATTTTCTATAAAAATTTTTAGACCGAAAAATTTTCTATAAAAATTTTTAGACCGAAAAATTTTCTATAAAAATTTTTAGACCGAAAAATTTTCTATAAAAATTTTTAGACCGAAAAATTTTCTATAAAAATTTTTAGACCGAAAAATTTTCTATAAAAATTTTTAGACCGAAAAATTTTCTATAAAAATTTTTAGACCGAAAAATTTTCTATAAAAATTTTTAGACCGAAAAATTTTCTATGAAAATTTTCTATGAAAATTTTTAGACCGAAAAATTTTCTATGAAAATTTTTAGACCGAAAAATTTTCTATGAAAATTTTTAGACCGAAAAATTTTCTATAAAAAATTTTGGACCGAAAAATTTTTATAGAAAATTTTTCGGTCTAAAATTTTCTATAGGAATTTTTAGACCGAAAAATTTTCTATTAAAATTTTTAGGCCGAAACATTTTCTATAAAAATTTTTCACCTGAAAATTTTTCTATAAAAATTTTTAGACTGAAAAATTTTCTATAAAAATTTTTAGACCGAAAAATTTTCTATAAAAATTTTTAGGCCGAAGCATTTTCTATAAAAATTTTTCAACTGAAAATTTTTCTATAAAAATTTTTAGACTGAAAAATTTTCTATAAAAATTTTTAGACCGAAAAATTTTCTATAAAAATTTTTAGACCGAAAAATTTTCTATAAAAATTTTTAGACCGAAAAATTTTCTATAAAAATTTTTAGACCGAAAAATTTTCTATAAAAATTTTTAGACCGAAAAATTTTCTATAAAAATTTTTAGACCGAAAAATGTTCTATAAAAATTTTTAGACCGAAAAATGTTCTATAAAAACTTTTAGACCGAAAAATTTTCTATAAAAATTTTTAGACCGAAAAATTTTCTATAAAAATTTTTAGACCGAAAAATTGTCTATAAAAAATTTTGGACCGAAAAATTTTCTATAAAAATTTTTAGACCGAAAAATTTTCTATACAAATTTTTTCATCAAAAAAGTTTAGATCGAAAAATTTTCTATAAAAATATTTAGGGAGAAAAATTACCTTAGAGATTTTTTTCAAATTAAATTTTAATAAAATTGCCTTAAATTTTTTTGAGGAGGTGTATTTGCGTTAAATTCATTGGAATCACAAAAAAAAATCAATTTTGAAAAAAGTGTGAGTTAGGGCCTTTCTACATGAGACCAACGATACATTTCATGAGCACGTGTGTGTGCCTTAGCTTTCCGAAGACCCCAGAACTAATAAACTATAGTAAACCTATATCTAATTTTGGACTGTTTTCTTGTGTATATGTATGTATAGTTGATATGTATGTATCTGTGTAAATCTATATAGATATAAAATGTTTATTTAATACGCATTATCTGATCAAATTTTCGTTACTAATATAGTATATAGATAATGTGTATTAAATAAATTTGCTAATAAATTAGGAAAAGTATAAATCTGTGTATGAATATTTCAACAGATACCAGACTATCAAGGTGATCAAAAAATAAAAAAAAACGAAGCTTTAAATGATATTTAGCGAGTGCTAAAGTACTAAGTGGGGAAAAGGTATATACTATAAGAAAAGGGCTTTGAAAAAAAATTAAACTTAGGTGATATATAGTTAGAAATAGGTGATATTAAATTAAATAATAAAAGGATTTTTGAAAAGAAGTGGATAATAGTAGAACAAAGTTAAGTAAATATATAATTATATGGACTAAATAATAAATAAGAATAATAAGAAAAAAAGTTGATATATACTTGAACAAGAGTATCCTCAAAACATCCAACAACAGGCTTAACTTTATCGCTAAAGGTGAAGATGTTCACAAAGTCATTTGTACCTAATGTATCGAGTATTGTATTTACAACATGCTTTGCGATATCTAGCCTCTGCCCAGTCATAGAGCCTGATCCATCCAAGAGGATAATGACATCCTTTGGACTTGTCGCCGCTTCCATAAACCATGAACGTAACCGGCAATCGTATAGATCAACCGGATCCGCTTTCCATTTCGATGCCGGGAATTGACGCATAAAGCCGGTCGAACTACCAAAAAATTGCCACGACAGTGTTGGATCTTTTTTATAATTGTCACGAAATATTTGATCCAAATTCTCTGACCATTCAATGGCTTTTATCGTATCCGATGCTAATTTTTTTGTTCATTTGTTTTTTATTTTTTTTTTTCAGAATTTAGATGAATTTCAATTCAATTGAGGAGGAATAATAAGACCAATTGGAATTTTGTTCAGTTAATTTTGTTTTCGTATTAGATCAGTTCAGATCGGATGTGTTTTAGTGTTTTGTTTTTTTTTGTGTGTTTTTATGTTTAGATGAAAAAAATATAAAAAAGTAATAATTAGATTATAAGATGATATAGTTTTGCTATAATTTTTTGCGTTTTGACAAATTTGTGTTTATTTTTTATTTTTTAAGAAATTAAAAAAGGGTGGTTTAGTAAAAGCATTACGAAGCCATTCTAAATTTAATGCAGAGATTTTTAACAATATCATTTGCACAATCATTTTTAGGCCTGGACCTTTCTTGGGCGTAGCTAGTGTTATATTCTGATGAGGGAAAAATCCTTTAAACTCAATTTAAGTTACACGAATAAAGTTTAAGACAGACAAATTTTCAATAATTAAAATTTTTTTAGGCTGAAAATTTTTCTATAAAAATTTTAGGCCGAAAAATTTTCTATAAAAAGTTTTAGACCGAAATTTTTTTTATAAAAAATTTCAGACCGAATTTTTTTTTATAAAAGATTTAAGACCGAGAATTTTTCTGTAAAAAATTTTACACAAAAAATTTTATACCGAAAATTTTTCTATAAAAAATTGTATACCGAAAATTTTTTTATACAAAATTTTAGATCGAAAATTTTTTTATAAAAAATTTTAGACCGAAAATTTTTCTATAAAATATTTTAGACAGAAAATTTTTATTTGAAAAATTTTAGACCGAACATTTGTTTATAGAACAAATTTAGACCGAAAATTTTTCTATAAACAATTTTTGATCAAAAAATTGTATATAAAATATTTTAACCGAAAAATTTTCTATAAAAAATTTTGTGTATAAATTTTTAGGTCAAAAAAATTTCTATAAAAACTTTTAGATAAACAAATTTTTTATAAAAATTTTTGGACCAACAAATTTTCTTTAAAAAATTTTAGACCGAAAAATTTTCTATAAAAATTTTTAGATCAAAAAGTTTTGTATAAAAATTTTTAGATCAAAAATTTTTCTATAAAAATTTTTAAATCAAAGAATTTTCTATAAAAATTTTTTGGTCAAAAAATTGTCTATAAGAGTTTTTAGACCGAAAATTTTTGTGCTAAAAATTTTAAACCAAAATTTTTTCTATAAAAAATTTTTAAACGAAAATTTTTCTCTAAACAATTTAACCCACATTTTTTCTGTCGAAAATTTTAGGCTGAAAATTTAAAAAAAAAAAATTTTGAATCAAAAATTTTTCGACCGAAAAATTTTAGACTGAAAAATAGTTTATAAATATTTTTAGACCAAAAAATTTTCTATAAAATTTTTAAACAAAAAATTTTCTATAAAAAAATTTTGTATCGAAAAATTTTCTATAAAAATTTTTTATCGAAAAATTTTCTATAAAAATTTTTTATCGAAAAATTTTCTATAAAAATTTTTTATCAAAAAATTTTCTATTAAAATTTTTAGACCGAAAACTTTTCTATAAAATATTTAGACCGAAAAATTTTCTATAAAAATATTTAGAACGAAAAATTTTCTATGAACATTTTTAGACCGAAAAATTTTCTATGAAAATTTTTAGACCGAAAAATTTTCTATAAAAATGTTTAAACCCAAAAATTTTCTATAAACATTTTTAGACCGAAAAATTTTCTATAAAAATTTTTAGACCGAAAAAATTTTCTATAAAAATTTTTAGACCGAAAAATTTTCTATAAAACTTTTTAGACCGAAAAATTTTCTATAAAACTTTATAGACCGAAAAATTTTCTATGAAAATTTTTAGACCGAAAAATTTTCTATGAAAATTTTTAGACCGAAAAATTTTCTATGAAAATTTTTAGACCGAAAAATTTTCTATGAAAATTTTTAGACCGAAAGATTTTCTATGAAAATTTTTAGACCGAAAATTTTTAGACCGAAAAATTTTCTATGAAAATTTTTAGACCGAAAAATTTTCTATGAAAATTTTTAGAAAACATTTTCATTTTCGGTCGAAAAATTTTCTATGAAAATTTTTAGACCGAAAGATTTTCTATAAAAATATTTAGAACGAAAAATTTTCTATGAAAATTTTTAGACCGAAAAATTTTCTATGAAAATTTTTAGACCGAAAAATTTTCTATGAAAATTTTTAGACCGAAAAATTTTCTATGAAAATTTTTAGACCGAAAAATTTTCTATGAAAATTTTTAGACCGAAAAATTTTCTATGAAAATTTTTAGACCGAAAAATTTTCTATGAAAATTTTTAGACCGAAAAATTTTCTATGAAAATTTTTAGACCGAAAAATTTTCTATGAAAATTTTTAGACCGAAAAATTTTCTATGAAAATTTTTAGACCGAAAAATTTTCTATGAAAATTTTTAGACCGAAAAATTTTCTATGAAAATTTTTAGACCGAAAAATTTTCTATAAAAATTTTTAGACCGAAAAAATTTTCTATAAAAATTTTTAGACCGAAAAATTTTCTATAAAACTTTTTAGACCGAAAAATTTTCTATAAAACTTTTTAGACCAAAAAATTTTCTATGAAAATTTTTAGACCAAAAAATTTTCTATGAAAATTTTTAGACCGAAAAATTTTCTATGGAAATTTTTTAGACCGAAAAATTTTCTATACAAATTTTTAGACCGAAAAATTTTCTATTCAAATTTTTAGACCGAAAAATTTTCTAGAAAAATTTTTAGACCGAAATATTTTCTAGAAAAATTTTTAGATCGAAAAATTTTCTATACAAAATTTTAGACCGAAAAATTTTCTATAAAAATTTTTAGACCGAAAAATTTTCTATAAAAATTTTTAGACCGAAAAATTTTCTATAAAAATTTTTAGACCGAAAAATTTTCTGTAAAAATTCTTAGACAGAAAAATTTTCTTTAAAAATTTTTAGATCGAAAAATTCTCTATACAATTTTTAGACCGAAAATAATATATTAAATGTTTCAAATAACCCTCATCAGATCAGTCTACCTCCACCCTTGGATCCATTCATATTTCCGAACATATAATTCGCTATTAGGTACCTTTCTTAAAGTGGCTCTAAACCTGTTTGTGCAATATATTTTGTTAAATATCTTTTTACGTTTTTTTTTGCCATATTTCGGAACTTGTGCTTTTAGCATCGGCATAGGTGTTCAAAATTAAAATAAATTTCTTTTTTTTTCATAACGTAAAATTTCTAGAAAATCAATAAATTGGAAACAAAAAAATTCAAACCTCTATCGTAAACATTCGTCGGCACATGCACTGAGCTAACACTCATATTGACGGGTGTATTAAAAAATTCAGCTTTGGGTGTTAGAACAATCTTTTTGGGTTCAATGAAAATTTTTGGTCCCCCCGCATCTTCGAGATCTCTTGGTGGCGCCGTCGGAATTGGTTCGTGTGGTTCAATCATTTCTTTTGAATTATAATATGAAAAATATTTATCGGGTTTTTCACTTTGATATGTTAAGGCGGTATTTTCGGCAGTATCCATTATACGCTAGATATAATCGTTAAATTTAGAAATGTTTAGTTAAAATATAGGTCAAAACAAATTTGCATTATTGTTTTTTTTTTAATAAAATTTAAAAGAAGTGTATAAAAGAGGTTAGTAGTTGAAAGATTTAGATATAAAAATATTAAAATATAGGTTTGTGGCCCAGGAAAAACTATAACACTTTTTGAACGAAAATTGGTTTACTATAATTCTTATTTAGTCAGTACAAATATATACCTATATATATAGCTACTTTGGATTTTTGTGTTGAAAAATCGGTTCACAACTGTAAAATTGTTGCAGAGATTTATAGTTTTTGAAAAATTGTTCCTGGGCCGATTCCCTATATCCATATATATATATATTATGCATATTCACTTACGCGCACAGCACTTATTTTTGAATCCATCATTGTTTTGATCTCATTCGCCATATTTTCCACTATTTTAGCTCCCGCTCTCGACACAACTTGGGCCTGTTTAAAACTCTGAAAATATACACAAAAAAAACATAGATTTTTTTAGGAGGTAGCCATTTGATATCGAATAGGAATTGAAGGTTTTTAAGGCAATATCTGAGTTTGACATCCCTACGATGTTAATAAAGCTGATTCAACCTCGTCAGTAACTAAGCGGGGATTTAGACAAGGCGAAAGTTTATCATGCGATCTCTTCAGCATTGCGAGACGCGCACTTAAACCAACTGGGACAATTTCGAAACGAAAACACATTCTACTCGCGTTGCCGATGATATTGATATTTAGGTACGCAGATGTGACTGCCGCCTTTTCAAGTATCGAGAAGAAATGTTATAAAATGGGTCTAGTTGTTAATGAATCAAAAAAAAAAAAACAAAACTAATGGTTTATACAAGCATATAATCCACTATAATTTTACCACTTGTGAAATCAGCTTTCGCTGTGGAGACATTTTAATGTAATGATTCTTATGTTATTGCTCGTTGACAATTTTCTTCAAAGGTCGGTATTTGGCGTATATGTGATGGACAGGGTCTTGATTTAATTCGTTCGTGGGGGCAAAGATTCCGTGCAACTGCTTCAGCTATGGACTAATCGATCTTCAAAGACTCCTAAAAACATTAAACTAGTTGAAAGCAGTTTATGTGATCCGCGATTTTAAAGCAGACTCACTGGGACTTCTAAGAGCGTTTAGTTATGAAATTCAAAAAAAAAGGGTCTGAAGTTTCAAGTTTAAAATTCAAATATCTCAAGAACTGAAAGAACAAAAAATTTTGTAAAACGATGTTGGAGTGATTTCGAACTGTAAATTCCTTTTTTTTGAGCGACTCATTTTCACTTAAACGGCCACGTTAAGAAGCAAAGCTGCCGTTACTGGTCTCCAAAAAACCGCAACACTAGATTTAAACATCAAAAACCATTTCATTACCCCCACCGAGGTCTCCCGATCTAATTCTCATATATTTGTTTTTCGAGAAATAAGCTCAATTGATCTTTCAAAGGCGCCTTTAAATACATTATTATAGAAATTAACCTTTGCGTACCCATGGGCTCTTAATAGTTTCCATGTTTAGCCCATGGGTACACAAGAGTTAATTTGTTATTTGTTAAATTGAAATTTCATGGAAATATAACAATTCACGTGCTTATTTATACCCACCATCAAGTCCGTTTGCAATTTCCTTAATATTGTGGCAAACCTACCTACACCAACAGTAATATGCTGAGTAGTAGCGGTACACATCTCTCAACCCAATACGATGGATGAAACACTTCCAGTCAACATTAAACAATCCTATTGGATTAGAAGCACTGCCATGACCAGTTTATTCAATGGAATTTCAGACAGCACACCAACAATAAAAGAAGTGAAGAACGCCATTAAAAGCCTTAAGCGCAACAAGGCCCCGGGCAATGACAATATTTCAGCGGTGATGCTTTAAAGCGAATTCCGCACTCTCATTTACCCAGCGTTTATCGGCTTTATGGAGGCCTTCGACAGTGTCAATAGAAGCTATCTATGTAGAATTTTACAAAATCGTAACATGCCAACGAAAATTCGAAACTTAATCCGGGCAATGTACGTTGATTTTAAATGTCAAGTCTTACACAAGGGTAAATTATCAGATCCGTTCGATGTTGCTGCTGGAGTAAGGCAATAATGTATCTTATCACCTATACTTTTTATCCTCGTCATCGACAACATAACGCGCACGGCTATCCAATTGTTGTCCATTGGATACCGTTTAAACAACTTGAGGACTTGGAATATGCCGATGACATATGTCTTCTAAGCCAAAGCTCTGGCCACCTTCAAGAGAATACTAACGTAATCACTGTTGAATCTGGAAATTAATATTTTCAAGACAAAGATTATGCCCGGAGGCTATGGCGCGTTATTGGATGTGTTTTGTAACTACAAAAGTTGGCACAGACGAGGATATTAAATCGCGTATTAATAAGGCAAAATCTGCATTCGGCAATCTTCGAGCTATTTGGAAATCTCGGCAAATATCAACATCAACTAAATTACGAATATACAACTCGAATGTCAAGTACATCTTGTATTACGACTGCGAAACATGGAAACGCACAAATGCCATCGATTAACGACTACAAACAAACCTTTACAAACAAATGCTTAAGGCAAATCCTTAATATATGGTGGCTGAATCGCATAAGAAATGAAGATCTACTTAATGCGACAAACTAAATCCCTGCTTCCACAGAGGTATGTCAACGGAAATGGCGGTGGATAGGACACACACTTCGAAAGCCAAATACCAACATTGCTCGACAAGCGCTTCGTTGGAATCCACAAGGAAGCGGCCGTCATGTTGGTGCACCTGCTACAACGTGGAGAAGGTCAATTGATGCGGAGTTATAAGCAGCAAACTATTCATGGAATGATGTATGCCTAACATCTCGCAATAGAGTACGATGTAAAAGGATGGTTGAGGCCCAATGCTCCACTGGGAGTCAACGATAACAGAAGAACAGTTAGATGAACAGCAATGTGTGTGCATAACTGTGATATTACAATGATACTTGGAGACTTTAACTCATAGGTAGATGCAAACAATACCGGTTTTAAGCATTACATTGGTAAGCACGGTGTCGGAGTAGGGAACGATAAATTTTGGAAGACTGATCGAACTATGCTACGAAAAGAAACTTGTTGTATGTGGACCTATTTGCCCTTTTAAATTTCACCATAAAATAACTTGGATATCGCCGCATGGCGTTACTAAGAACTAATTTTGTCATATTTTAATAAATTCTAAGTGGCGATCATCTTTACTTGATGTAAGCTCGAGTCGCGGAGCAGATATAAAAAGCGGCCATTTAGTTGTGGGAAGTTCGACTAAAGATAACGACTCTGATGTATGTTACGGAAAAAGCCGATCGGAAAATTGATGTATGAAAATTGGTGTTAGAATGACATCGAGATTAATAATAATAAATTCCACGACAACATTTCAATTGGAACAAGTGGTACTTCTCTCAGACAATGAGCTGCATCCGATTCTATTTTTAGACTCACTGAAAGGGACCTACTTTTTAACAATGGTTCCGAGCGGCACATGCATTAGTTAGAGAAGTTTTACATAGCCTAGTACTCAATAACCATTGGCTAGCTGAGTTATGAGTTGAACTTTTTTAAAAATTTTATTTTTTTCAAGTGAGTCTGACCGAGGATTGAACTTGGGACCTCTGGTATGCTAGGCGGATGACTAACCTGCTATACCACAGCGGTTCACATCGAAATTCCTTTCTTACGGATTCTTTAATACCAGTAACGGCAGTTTTGCTTGTTGACGTGGCCGTTTAAATGCAAATGAGCCTCGTCGCTTCAAAAAATGGGATTTGCAGTGCGAAAACCTGGTTTCACAAAAATGTTTGCATGAATCAAAGTCACTTTCTTTCAGTTTTTGAACGATTTAAATTTTTCAAAAGAACCAAACTTCAGATCCTTTTTAAAATTTTATGAAGAATCACTCTTGAAAGTCCATCTTAGAACAGTCACTTTTCGAAGTCCCTTGTTAGAACAGTCCCTCTTAGAACAGTCACAGTGGAGGGTATTTAAGATTCGGCATAGCCGAATATAGCACTGTTACTTCTTTTGAATTGCAACAAATCCATAATTTTTGGACCGAAGGTATGCAATGGCTACTAATTTATTTCAATTTGAAATGCTAAACATTTTTAACTAATGGAATGTAAAATTAACCTAAATTCAAGTACAACAAAATTTGAAAATAATTGGGTAAAAATCAATATGGAGCAAAATCAAATCCAAAGACTAAAGGTATGTAGTATATTTTTTTTTGACTAGAAATTCTTACCTCTTGGACTTCTTTGCGTCGCGTTATAAAATCTCCCAAGTGAAATAATTCCATGCCCAGTTTATCGGCCCACGAATGAACTCTGGAATTTTGTAGTTTCAAATGTTAAAAAATTAAAGGTATTTTATTCAAAATCGGTCATATTTACAAGTTGTAATTGATTTTTTCACCAGGCACTAGATTGGCACCATTTGGATAAAGCACAAAGAAACAGCATAAAATTTTAAATAAAATCGAATTTGAATTTCTTAACAACAACATTTTGCACTAATTTTCAAATAAAAACATTAATTTAAGTAGATTTTTTGATATTTTAAAAATTATTTTTTTGTAATATTTTTGGTGTCATAAAAAAAATCAGGCATTCGTCATATCACTTTTTTGATTGCAAGTATTGTGCGTTTCTTCTGGCTGAGGAATGAGGATTAATTTGTTAATTCATTTAATTAAATTTGTTGATACTTATTAAATTCAAAATAATTAATTTTTGTTTTTTTTTTTTTTTATTAAATTATAATAAATTCTTCAATTAAATTTTAGTTTATAAATTTAGTTCACTGCACGATGAAAATTTTTTCTTGTATCTATACTGTCAGTTTTTCTAACAGATTTCAACGAATTTTCACCAAGTGATGAGTTCATCAATGCCTTTGCCTGTGTTACAAAGAGACCTCTATGGTGATGTGCCTTTGCCATAGTCTATACTCCTCTTGGGCAATCATACGCAGCCGTTACTTAAGTTGACGCATGCCCCTTTTTATTGTTATTGTTTACATTTTACACGTGCACCGGCATGCAACAGTTATTTGTTTACATTTTCCGGCTAAATATAAACAAATTTTGGAGTTGGCGCATTCGCTTTGTTTACATCGCATCTCCATTGACGGCTTTCCAGTGAAAGATTTGTGAATGAAGGTTGTTGTCATGGAAATTGTGTGCTCTGGAGTTCAACAGTTTTTTTTATAGCACTTGTTGGTCTATAACTGGAAATGTACTCGCCTGTAGAGACCGTGTATGTAGTTTGCTTGTGTGATTGAAAGAGGTATTGATGCGTGAAAAGTAGGTCATTCAGTGTTAATGACAATAAGGGTATAATTTTGTAATAAATAGCCTATTGTTAACGGGCCATTAGGAAATATTACAAATAGTCTAATATATACTACAGTAAAAGCTCAATTTTTGCGACTAATTAAAAACCAGACCTGTAGCGAAAATCGAATTTTCGCGAAAATAGAGCAAAAAATAGACAAGTAAGAAAAGCTATAGTCGGTCAAGCCCGACTATGTGATACCCTTCACTGCTATGGTCAAATATGGACCAACAATTTAACAAGTTTTCCTTGTGTCTTAGAGAATTACATATACTATGAGTTATTTTTTCAAAATTTCGAGATTTATGTCATTTCCGGCTAGGGGCCTGATATGGGAGCTAGGGTTACCAAATTTTGGTTATTGGTTTATATATACATAATATTTATCTGTGCAAAGTTTCAGTAATCAAATGCATTTATCTTTAGAGTTATAAACGTTTTTGTGCTATTATGTGTATATAATCGTCTTTTTAAGAATGTGTCTTGTATGGGAGGTATGGTCAAATATGGGCCGATTCCTACAAAATTAGGTACACTGATTAAGGTAATCATAGGCAATATTTGTGATGAATATTATTAAAACACAAGTAAATTTATGGCTGTAAAGGACCAAAAACTCTATTCCAGGAAGGCATCCCTATGGAAGGTATCGGAAATAGTAATCCGATTTTGCTCAAAAAGTATAGGCATCGTCCTTGGACCAAAATATGAGCCTGTGCCAATGACCTGCCAGCCAGCCAGCCGGACGGACATCGTTAAAACAACTCGGGAGTGATTCTAAGCCGATTGGTATACTAAAAGGTGGTTCTCAGACCAATATTTCTATGCGTTACAAACATCAGCACAAATCCAATATAACCTTTCCACCTATGGTGATGAAGGGTATAAAAAGAATTTAAGAAACAGATCAGGGAAGCTAAGAGATAATGCTTCGTGAACAAGATTAAGGATCTGGATACTATTAAGTACACTTCCAGGCTTAGAAAACTGATGTCATAACAAAATTATGTTCCAAGCAATACCAAAGATGAGAATTGTGGGTGGACCTTGTCCGCAAGGGATACATATTATTCAACTAACTTTTTCCTGGTTGTGAATTACACTCAAGGGAAAATCAAGTATTAGAACAATTATTTGCAAGTAATTCACACTTGTCGGAAAGCAATCAACCAATGCGCATGATCGAAAGAGTATCAGTAAATATGCCTAGCATATTCTTTCGGGTTTGGCGGATCTTAACATAAATAAGTCTCTTTCGCCGGATGGCATACCAGCACTGGTCTTGACTCTTCGACGTAAGCTCGTCCATTACCCAACCTTTTTAGCACCTTATACCATGCCGGTGAGTTTCCTATGTGTTGGAAGGTTGATAATGTAACGACAATCCCCAAAAAACGTGAGGCTAGCAACCCCGAAAAATATCGCCAAATAGCAATTTGTTCCGCGCTTTCCAAAGTGATGGAAAGTATAGTAAACTATCATCTAAATAGTTTAATATTTGGAGTCTAATAATTTACTAAACAACCGGCAATATGGATTTCGTAAGGGTCACTCTACGGGTGATGAATTAGCCTTTTTATCGGAAAAATGGTGCCGTTCTATATTTCTTAAGGCATTCGATAGAGGGTGGCATGGAGCACTTCTATCAAAACTTATTGCTTTTGGTGTTGGTAACAATTTCTCTAGGTTTATATTGAGCTCTCTCAGAGATTGGACTATAAGAATTGTTAAAGATGGGATATCGTCCGTCGAGTTCAAGATTAATTCGGGGCCACAAGGCCCCGTTCTTTCTCCTACTCTATTTGTCTATCTGTCATTCGTATTCATTCAACTATAGGCCAAGCATATTGAAGATCAATTCCAAGAGGCAAAACATGAATGATACGCTGAATTCCGACCTATCCATAATATCCAATTGAGGTCGTTTAAATAGGGTCAATTATGGGTAGTATAAATATAGAGGAATCACAAACTCTCGATGTTCTAGGCATGAACATTGAGTATGATGTCCGTTGGACTAATCACTTTTTTCAAGTGCCGAAAGAAGCATTTAAGTGTCTCGGTTTTCTAAAGCGGTGCAATACATAAGTACTTCACTCCGACTGATCTCCTTAATATCTATACCACTTATATCCGACCGAAAATGGAATACAACTCTCATGTATGGGTCGGTGCTTCAAAGTCAATTTTGGAGCTTCTCGACCGTGTATTGCCTCATTGGAGCATCGTCGTAATGTGGGTTGCGTTTCATTGTTTTATCGCTACTATAATGGCATGTGCTCAAACGAAATTAGGAATCTTGTTCCTGAAACCCATACGTAGCACACGCAACTCGACAAGGCCTCATTCCTTTGTGGTTGATTTTATAGTGGATCGCACGACGCACTATAGAGAAAACTCGTTTTTTGAACTTCCTGCATCAGTCTTTCCCTCTAACTATGATATCCAAAGATTCAAATCGAATATCCACAAACACCTATCCTTCTTCCCACAACCTATTTTCCTAGTTTCATCACAATGCATATGCATATGTATGGGTCATCCCCTAAGTGTTGGTCGGTTATGATAAAGTACGGACTTTATCATAATCGATAAAGTTAAATGGCCAGTTGGAACATTTGAAAATGTCGCTGCTGTAAGTGAAAGTGTTGCCGAAGACCCGAATATTTGGATGCCTCGTCGTTCTCAGGAATTAGAACTGTCTTACGACACATTATGGCGTATTTTGCATTCAGATCTACACCTAAGAATATGCTAGGCCAGCTGACCATTCACAACGTCGTAGGTACGTGGAATGGGTGCTTGAACACAAGACGGTGGACTGCGATTTTTCAAACAAAATTTTCTTCAGCAATGAAGCACATTTCTCACTCAGTGGGTATGTTAATAAACAAAATTGCCGTATTTGGGGTTCTGAGAATCCTCAAGTAATTGAAGAGAGGACATTATATCCAGAAAAAGTCACTGTTTGGTTCGCTCTTTGAACCGAAGGTGTGATTGGACCTTACTTCTTCGAAAACAACGATGGAACGACTCTCACCGTGAATTCGGAGCGTTATGGTCATATGATAACCGATTACACACTGATACATTTTGAGGAAAAAGAAATACACTTTTAAGGAAACTTATATCAAACGATAGGCCTTATTGAGTGTATCAGTATGTCATGTTTAGAAATTTCGATATACCCTCAAAATCGGAAGTTATCGACAAAAAATGATTTTTTTGGTTTTCTCGAACAAAAATAGGCTTAGCTAAGTCATTTGTTTATCGATTTGAAATTTTAACATGGTGTGAGACAGACAAGACATCAGGCTTTCTTCTTGTTAAAAAAGATTTTTTATTTCATCAAATTATCACAAAAATATTTTCAAACAAATTTAAATTTTTATTTTTTTTTTTCGATTTTTTCACATTGGGACGCCGTTTTTCGCAGTATTTTGTTAGGAATGCCAAACTTTTTTATATTTACTTGAAAAGTGCCTTAAATATTTTGTGAACCTAGATTATTTAAATTTAAATTAACAGCGAATTAAAAAATATAAGTTTTTTTTTTAATTAACGTACTATATACGTATCTTATATTCTTAAACGAGCAATAATTGTATATATATATATATATATATATATATATATATAGAATGGCTATCTCGAAAACGGCTCTAACGATTTTGATAAAATTTGGACAGTGGGTATCTTTTTTGATGTATAGGTCGAAGAAAAAGGGACTTTTGGAACTTTTACCTCTAAGAGGGTAAAACGGGTAAAAAGGGGAAAAAATCGAAAACGCTATGTCTCCTAAAGTAATAGGTATAGAAACAAAATTAAAATTACGTTTTAAACAGCTTTGAAAATAAGCGGACAGGTGCTTGGTACTTTTTTGAAACTATGTCCGATAGGGGGTAAAAAAGGGTGAAAATAGTTTTTTTGGCACCTTTTTAACCCACTCTTATATTTTAAACTAAAGAATATAGAAAGAAACTTGGTACTGCAATCAATAGATGTAAAAAAAACATGAAACACGTATTTGGTACTTTTTTGATTTTGGAGCCAAAATGGGTAAAAAAGGGATAAAATGATAACTTAACATCTCCAAAGTAATATGAATAGGAACATTATACATTATGTTAAATGCGTTTTAAAAAAATGTACCGAATTCAATTGGCACCAAAAAAGTACCAAATATACATATGGAACTTTTAGAAATTAGGGAATAAAAAGGGGGAAAAATTAGTATTATTTTAAACAAATGAATGTTTGTCTGTATGTATGTTCTTTATAGAATAGTAAACTGTGAATTTGATTGTGTTATGCTCTTTAGCGAAGATGTTGCGGATAAGCCGGCGAAGGTTTTAAAGTTGATAAGACTAATTTCCGACAGATGGCGCCACTGAAAATTACTAAAAATTAATTAAATCGTAAACTGTAGATTTGATCATGCTATGATCTTTAGCATGATCAAGGCTTTTTAGTTGGTATGAAGGCTTTTTAGTTGGTATGAATAATTTCCGACAGGTGGCGCTACAGAAACTTACTCAAAGTCAATTTAATCGTAATCTGTACATTTAATGATGCTACAATCTTTAGCAAAGTTGTTGCACATGAGCCGACGAAGGTTTCTTAGTTGGTATGAAGAAATTTCGACAGGTGGCGCTACTGAAATTTACTCAAAGTCAATTTAATCGTATGCTGTACATTTAATCATGCTATAATCTTCAGCAAAGTTGTTACGGATAAGCCGAAGAAGGTTTATGAATTGGAATAAGCAAAGTCCGACAGGTGGCGCCACAGAAAACTACTCAAAATGAATTAAATCGTAAACTGTGCATTTGATCAGACTATAATCTTTAGCAAAGTTGTTGCGCATGAGTCGACAGAGGTTTCTCTTGATATGAATAATTTCCAAAATTATTCAAAATGAGTTAAACTGTAAACTATGCAAACTATGTGTTGGTCGGACAAAATAAATCAAATAATTCAAAATTAACTGAATATTTCTACAATGTCTTTCCTCTAAATTTATTTTAGCACTTTATAATATAAAATATATAAAAACTTTAAAATTTTCCTCAAAATGCTTATCATAAAGCTCCGAGCAAGGCTCGGTCTACCAGGTACTAAGTACTTATATTTATAACTTTTTGACAAAATCTGAATGTTAATTTGTAATTTAGACCCAATTTGCTTTCCATCAACAAATATCATAAAATCAAATAGATGTCTTCAAGGACCCAAAACTTCTATGAAAATTTCCGATAACTCAAAAAATCCTTAGCCGATTTATACGCTACTTACGCTAATTGAGTCTACATTATGAATTAAAATTTACACTTTGTTAAAATGTTTACTAAAAAAGTTAAATTTTGCAAGAACTAAAAAATTGGCCATATTTTTTCTTATAAACGCAATTTTCAACTTCATGGCCTGGGCGCCATGTGATAACGTAGTCCGATTTGGCTTAAATTTTGTTATTTGAAGTTTCTCACCGAATGCCATAATAATCCGACCGCCATTTCTCTACTTTCGAAAAATGTTGAAAAAACACTCTAACGTAGTATTGTATAGAAAATTTTCTAATATACAAATAATACTGAATTCACTTTTTTTACTAAAATTGTTATATCTCTGTTAAAATGTTTCCGATTTTAATTAAAGTACTCTTGTTTTACAAAATGGTAACCATGATTTTTTTTAAGCCAAAATATATTAGGTCTTCTGATAAATTTTACGAAAAAAAAGCTTCCGAAGTTGAAAAAATCGAAAAAAATAAAATTTTAACTTCAGCGGAAAATATTTTTATGATAAATTGGTCATGTTAAAAAAAGGTCTTTACGAAGTGAAAACCTATTTTGTTTTCTGTCGAAACACATTTAAAAATTTAAAATCGATGAAAAAATGACTCAGTTAAGCCTTCTTTTCTCCGCTAAGTCCAAAAAAATCGTTTTTTATCGATAACTTTCGATTTTGAGGGTATATGGAAAATTTTAAAAATGGTAAAATGATCTTCTAACCGTGTTCTACTGGTTGAGCTTGGTTTCGTTCCGAGTGTATTTTCACTGTATCAGAGTGTTATTTGTTGCCTGATATTGAAGAATACGACTTGGAAAATATGTGGTTTCAACAAGACGGTGCCACATGCCACACAACTCGAGCGTATATGGCTTTATTACAAGAGACATTTCCTGGCCGTCTTTTTCGTCTTGGCGATATCAACTGGCCACCAAGATCATGCGGTTTGACACCATTTGACTTTTTTTGTGGGGTTATGTGAAAGACCGTGTTTATGCAGATATGCACTTAATATGTGCTCAAGAGTTAAAGGTGGTCAAAAATGACCTCAGAAGAATCAATTCTTGCAACATTTCTCGTGGTGGTCATTTAAATGATGTAGTGTTTCACACATAATGTAACCGTTTAAACTTTATAATAAACAAGTAAGAGTGGTATATTCGGCTTTGCCGAATCTTGGATACCCTTCACCAATGGTGCTGCAAAAGTACTTAATGTAATTCCTAGCAAAATTTGGTTATACTAGTATTATATGCAAAGAGTCTTTAAAATTAAGAGTCGGAAAAAGAAAAGCTTTGTGAAAGATAATGATTACTAGACTACAAGTAGAGAATACATATTTTACGAACATTTAATAAAGTTCGATAGACCAGATAAACCATGCAGAAAAGATGCTTCAAAATGTAGATGCCCTTACATTTGCAATAGCACATCGATTTGATGAAGTTTAAGTATTCTGGCATGCAACCCAAAAACACTGTGCCCAGTGAGGGTTGTGCACTTTAATTCGTACGAATTATCCCACCAGTAAAAGTTCTTGATTAGTTATGTAAAACTCTGAAGTTAGCGGACTGATTTAGGTCAAAGCTTTAACAATGATAAGCCTTAAAATTATAGGGTATACACTCTTAGTTTTAGATACATACGTGAAATATATAGCTTTTGAATGGATGGATATCAGCTTTGTCGGAAAAGTTATTAAAGATTTACTTATTAATCTGAAGTTAGTTAATTAATTAAAATGAACACTTCATCAATAATATTTGGGATGTATTGTTCTTTCGATCTGTCCGATGGATGTTTGGAAAGTTTTGCTCTAGTTCCTTGTGCAATTTTAATGTGATTTAATTTATCAGCATTAAATCGATTCCCGGTCGGGGTTATATGGGAGATTTCACTAAATGTGAATAGAGCTCCCCCATTTTCAATATCGAACTTTTCAAGAGATCAGAAATACTTTTGTCAAATGTTGGCCCTCTAAAAAGTTTATTTTAGACGCTATCGCCCTGAATATCAATATTGTACAACGTCTTTATACTAAATGTCATCATCGTATCTTAGCCGAAGTTATACGGGATCAATTGTCAAACGTGAATGGATTTCTCCCAATTGCATTTAAAAAATTTAAATTCTCGTTGATATGTGAGATACTTACATACATATGTAGGTTTTGAACGGATATCATTGCATTTTTGTACTTCCTAGGAAGATTACCTATAATTTGATATATAATACATTCTCAAATGTTATCATAATGTTCAAAAGTCAGACACAAAATTAAGATTAATGCAGAGTGTCTGTCTGCTAAAATCAGATTTGTGGAGCTCCTGGATTTTACACAAAATTTTAGGATATTGTCCCACCCTGAATTTTATCATTGTCGATCAAAACACCATCGCTTAAACGCTAAATTATATCTACCACAAATTACCGAATGCATCAGGATTTAGGTAATCCCCTGCGAAGGACGCTATTTAATTTCATCAAAATAAACACCTGAGATATCGACAAAACAGGAGCTCCAAAAACTTGACTATAACAGAAAAAATTACATACAGGTAGACGGACGGACAAAAAAACAGACGGGCGGACGGACGGACGGACGGAGGTCGCGAAATCGATTCTCCTGCCGATTCAAAGTTGATCGGTACAGTTTGAATGGTATTCGTAATCAGATTTGTGGAGTATAGATTTTAGAAAATCCTCACACAAAGAACGATGTCAAATTTCATCACAATCGGTCCATAAACACCTGAGATATCGCTGAAACAATACTTACGAAATGTAAACAAAATTTCTTAGACACGTACTTTGGGCAATTTGCTGTACATTAAATGTAGTGTTATTGCGATATCTCAATTGTTTACGGACCGCTTTTGATAAAATTTAATAACGTGCTTGGCGGGGGAATTTCCTAAAATCTGATATAAAATTTATGTAGGTCCGTGCTAAAGGAGGATGGTTTTTCCTATTTCTGCATTTCATTTTTTCAACAAACATTCTCTAATGCGAACTTTGGGCAATTTGCGATACATCAAATTCAATGTTTTGGCGATATCTCAGTTGTTTATGGACCGATTTTGATAAAATTTTACAGAGTGTTTTGGGAAACTATTTCCTACAATCTGATATATAATATATTATCACATGTACACCAGGAGTATCTTTTTTCTCTTGTTATTTAAAAGTGTGTTTCAATCAAAAATTTTAAAATTTTCGTCTAATTTTTGGTATTTTTTCGATATTTTCGGTGTTTATATATCATTGCGGGAGAATTTCCTAAAATCTGATATATAATTTATGTAAGTCCATCCTCCAGGGGCTTCAGAAACTTGATTTCAACAGACAGACAGACGGACGGACAGACAGACAGACAGACAGACAGACAGACAGACGGACATCGCTTAATCGATTCTCCTCCCGATTCTGAGTCGATCGGTATAATTTTTATGGGGTCTACGATCACTAATAAAAAAATTACAAACGGAATCACAAACTTATAATACCCTTTCACCTATTGGTGAAGGGTATAAAAAGAAATATCATGAAAAAAATATTTTATATGTGTTTTATTTACATTCAAGGAAAAAGGATAAACCGTTATATTAGGGTGGGTCAATTTTTTGCCTCAAGTACTCATAGCGACTGTTATTCTATGGGTCATTCTAAGAACCTTTATATTATTATTTTTTTTTTTTGAAAAATCACAAAAATTTCTATTTTCAAAAATAATTCCAAACAAAAATTTAATTTCTGAAGGATAATTTTGTTGCCGAATTTCGTTTTTTTACTTAGTTCAAGAAAATAGACAGTTTTTGAGTTACCGAATATTTATTGAGCAACCTTCAGCATTTTTTTCAAATAACGCTATATCACGAAAACTAGAGCTAACCTAAAAAACAGTTAACAAACAGTCATTGAATTCAGCGTACTCGATTTATCTTTCTTTTGTCTCCCTTTTGTCGGTAAAAAAATTTTTCAAAATCTGGCACAGTTTTATTACAGTATAGAGTCAAAAGTGCAGTAAATTTTATTTTGTTGATATTGTCTTGGTTTATTTTTTATATCTTTATTGCACTTTGTTTTTTTACCGTTTTTATACCCACCATCATAAAGTATGAGGGGTATATTGAGATTGTCATTCCGTTTGTAATTTTCTTAATATTGGCTCAAAAACCAAAAGCGATATATATTCTGAATCCATATGAAATTCTAAGACGATTGAGCGATATCCGTTTGTCTGTCTGTTGGAATCACGATAACGCCTAAACGAAAGAAGATATCTCACTGAAACTTCTTCATTTTTGAGAAAATTGTGGTATTGAAATTGGGCAAAATCGGTTAACATTTGACCATAGCTCCCGTATAACCTCGCCTAGGCTAATCGCTTATTTGCTAATAAATAATAAACTATAATAGCTATGATGATAGAATTGGTATATAAGAAGTTTTACATAAGCCCTAGGCAGCATATAAAATTTCATCAAAATCGGTTCACATTTAGTCATAGCTCCCATACAAAACACTTATGGAAACAGCCTAAATTTCGCCTAAAAAACACTTAAATGCCAATAAATATAAAACTATAACAGATATAACCACTAAACTAAGCACAATGAAGTCTTATGTCAATGCCAGCCAGTGTGCAAAATTTTGTCACAATCGGTCACCATTTGACCATAGCTCCCATATAAAAAACTTACGGAAACACAAAAATACAACAAGAAAAGGGGGTTTATGTCCGTCTGATAAAAGCGCGATAGCTTTTTAACTACAAGAGCTAGAGAGACAAAATTTTACAAAAGTATTTTTGATATGTTGTAGAAGTTGTGTACAGAAAGTGAGCGAAATCGGTTTACATTTAGTTAGAGCTCCCATATAACCCAGTCCCGTTAATCACATTTATGCTGATAAATTGAATACAATTTTAATAGCTATGATAACAAAATTTAGAACAAAGAAGTTTTATGCAACTTTTAGTCAGTATGTCAAATTTTATAGGAACCAGTCCATATTTGACCATAGGTTTCATTTAAAACCCGCTCCCGGATACCATTAAAATGCCACAAACGCCAGTTAAAAGCTATTAAATTATAAACTGAGACTGCTATAGTCACTAAATTTTGCACAAATAAATTTTATATAAATACCAGCCAGTATATAAAATTTGGTGACAATCGGTCAACATTTTGCTATAGTTCTTATATATATATATATATATATATAACATCCCCTTTTTATACCCTTTATCCCATAGGTGGAAAGGGTATTATAAGTTTGTGCTGATGTATGTAACGCATAGAAATATTTGTCTTGGACCCACCTTTTAGTATACCAATAGGCTTAGAATCACTTTCTGAGTCGATTTAGCGATGTCAGTCAGTCCGTCCGTCCGTCCGTCCGTCTGGAAGTACAGGTCGCAATTCTAAAGATAATTTAATGAAATTTATCACAGACCATTTGTTTGATAATGGGACCATGGCTGTTGAAATTCGTCAAAATCGGTCCATTATTAATGGTACCTCCCATAGGTCCCACTTCCCGGAATTGATATGTTGGCCACAAACAATAATTTTTCATGAAATTTAAAACAAAACTTATGTAAACTAAAATCACAGTACCAAATTTCGTTGAAATCGGTCCACATTTGACCATATCTCCCATACAAACTCTTCTTTAAAAACGCACTAAATGAGACAAAAATCAGTAAAACGCACGTTAATCTGAAGTTTATTTTTTTTTGTAAAAACTGCAATCAATCTGCTAATTTTCGAGATAATCGGTCCACATTTGACCCTACTTCTCATATATGTAAGTCCAAATGACGGAAACAGCTTAAATATGTAAGTTTTGAGAAAATGTTTGTATGATGGCAAGATTTAGCAAATATTTGTCTTTATAAAGGACCTAGGCGGTGAAGGGTATTGTATGATCGAGCTTGACCGACTATAGCACTTTCTTACTTGTTTTTAACTGTTTTTTTTTTATAATTTTATTGTATTGTAATATTTTTGTGAACTGTTATATTATAAACTTCTTTGTTTTATTTACAGGTTTTACGTTTTTTTAGGACCAATATTTTTACGGGTGTTGGCAAATTCGAATAAACACATTTTTTTATTATTTTCTGAAACGTTATAAAATTGTTTTTCTTTTTTTTTCATTTGAAATTATAGATCTATGGTTTGTGCGATTATACAAGTGCACATTAATTAGTTTTAAAGTTTCAATTTTTTCATTTAATTTTGAGTTTAATGTTAGTTTTATATTTTGATTTCAATTTAATAATTTCTCCATCGGACGATGATTCGGTTTCTAACTTTTGTTGTTAATTGTGTTGACTATAAACAAAGACTGTACAATGTAAAGATATTGCACTTCCATATATTGATTTGCCGTATGGTCCCCTCGATAAGTCCCATAAAAAAGAGAGAGTATGCCGCCTTTACTCTAATTCGGAAACAACTAAGGCACACACACGTGCTCATGTCATTGTTCTTTATCGACTTTAATTTCACTTTTGACAGTGGAGTGCCAATATCTTTATTTGGGTGCACCTTATATTACAAAAGTGTAAAATTGAACCGTAACTCACCAAGAAATGTTCTATGTAACATAAAAACATGCTGTGTAAATTTTTTTCAAAATTGCAAAAGGCGAACACGTGCCGCAACCGCCCGCAAAGTGTTTAACTTTTTTGTATGGGAAAAATTGGCAGTATTTTCATATTTTCATCAACATTAAAAATCCATAAGTAGTTTCGATAACCGAAATTTGATAACAATCGATCCACAATTGACCATAGCCCCATATCAGGTATTCGCCGGAACTGACATAAATCGACTTAAACTCGAAATTTTGAAAAAATAGCACATATATCTATACATATCTCTAAGACTTAAGGAAAACTTGTTAAATTGTTGGTCCATGTTTGGCCTTAGTAGTGAAGGGTATCATATAGTCGGTCTTCACCGACTGTAGCTTTTCTAACTTGTTTTTCTACTAATAAATAAATCTGAAATCAAAATCTTAATTTCAGTTTTCATTATTTTAAAATTTTTTCTTAAATTCCAAATTTTTTTATTGACAAAATTCATACAAAAACTTTAAATATATATAAACATAGTATGATGGAACTCTATCAATTCATGGTTTCGCCAATGCTGCTAGTAATACCCAATAATTCCGATAATGTTGTGACCAAAATTTTCTCTGCTACATAAAGGATACAGTATATAATATATGTCAGGGGCTATTAGAAGAATTAAAAATACGTAAGTTAATTCGTATCGTAAGCTTTAAACTATGTTCTAATTTTGTTCTTAAAAGTTCTTTTCTAATCATGTTCTAGTTATATTCCAGTTGTGTTCTAGATATGTTCTAGTTCTGTTCTATTTCTGTTCTAGTTCTGTTCTAGTTCTGTTCAAGTTCTGTTCTAGTTCTGTTCTAGTTATATTCTAGTTCTGTTCTAGTTCTGCTCCAATTCTGTTATAAGGCTCTTAACATGTATATAAGCCCGACAAGCTAATGTAAACATATTTTAACCAAAATCTTACCGTTACTAGCAATAACAAGGCACATGATGCCCGCTGTGCCACAACTATAAATATAGAAAGCCCCGTTAGAATGCCTAGCAATGTTACTAGGGCCAAAACCTCCACCAAACGCACAGCCACGGGCATCGTTTACATTCGTAAATATGCCGTAAAATAACTTAAAATTTATAAAGCCAAAAAGGAATTGAATTTTAAATATTTTCCAATAATTCTTAGAGTTTAATTTTTATTTTTCAATTTTTTTAACAAGTTTCAATTTTTTATTTTGATTACTTCAATTAATTTCAATTTTCCTTTACAATTTTGCTTTACATTCTATTTTCTTCGGGGAAGATATACCTTTCACAAAATTTCAAAACTACCTTCAAAATTTGGTCTAGTATCAATAACTGAAAAAATAAAAAGAATAAAGTTTTGGTTAAATAAGTACAATTAGGAAAATTTATACCCCCTTCACCATTATAGTGCTTGCTATTCAACTTTTGATTTTGATTGAATTCAATTAATGTGAATGGTTTCTTCCGGAATGAAAGCGATTAGTTCTACATTCACAGTTTCTTTCGGTTCATCGTCAATGCCAAATAGATAGTAGTACATAACTATAATGCCATCTTGAATGTTTTTATAGATTCTAACACTTTGGTGAAGGGTGTAAATGTAAAAGAATCGGATTCTTACTATGGTATCAGCAATAAATGTTAGGGCTTTGGTCACCAAATCAACTATATCCTCGGGCTCATAATATTGCAAAATGCGAAATGCAATCTAAAAGTGAAAACATTATAAAAGGAAAATTTCGGTTAATAAAGATGCCTCTCAGTTCAATTGCTGTTGCTCAGCTACATTTCAGTTCAGTTTAAGTTCAGTTCTAGTTCAGTTTTAGTTCAGTTCTAGTTCAGTTCTAGTTCAGTTCTAGTTCAGTTCTAGTTTAGTTCTAGTTCAGTTCTAGTTCAGTTCTAGTTCAGTTCTAGTTCAGTTCTAGTTCAGTTCTAGTTCAGTTCTAGTTCAGTTCTAGTTCAGTTCTAGTTCAGTTCTAGTTCAGTTCTAGTTCAGTTCTAGTTCAGTTCTAGTTTAGTTCTAGTTCAGTTCTAGTTCAGTTCTAGTTCAGTTCTAGTTCAGTTCTAGTTCAGTTCTAGTTAAGTTCTAGTTCAGTTCTAGTTCAGTTCTAGTTCAGTTCTAGTTCAGTTCTAGTTCAGTTCTAGTTCAGTTCTAGTTCAGTTCTAGTTCAGTTCTAGTTTAGTTCTAGTTCAGTTCTAGTTCAGTTCTAGTTCAGTTCTAGTTCAGTTCTAGTTCAGTTCTAGTTCAGTTCTAGTTCAGTTCTAGTTCAGTTCTAGTTCAGTTCTAGTTCAGTTCTAGTTCAGTTCAGTTCAGTTCTAGTTCAGTTCTAGTTCAGTTCTAGTTCAGTTCTAGTTCAGTTCTAGTTCAGTTCTAGTTCAGTTCTAGTTCAGTTCTAGTTCAGTTCTAGTTTAGTTCTAGTTCAGTTCTAGTTCAGTTCTAGTTCAGTTCTAGTTCAGTTCTAGTTCAGTTCTAGTTCAGTTCTAGTTCAGTTCTAGTTCAGTTCAGTTCTAGTTCAGTTCTAGTTCAGTTCTAGTTCAGTTCTAGTTCAGTTCTAGTTCAGTTCTAGTTCAGTTCTAGTTCAGTTCTAGTTCAGTTCTAGTTCAGTTCTAGTTCAGTTCTAGTTCAGTTCTAGTTCAGTTCTAGTTCAGTTCTAGTTCAGTTCTAGTTCAGTTCTAATTCAGTTCTAGTTCAGTTCTAGTTCAGTTCTATTTCAGTTCTAGTTCAGTTCTATTTGAGTTCTAGTTCAGTTGTATTTCAGTTCTAGTTCAATTTTAATTAACTCTACAAAATAATTAATCCACAACTACTTACAATTGCCGTTGCTATTAAAAACAGGGGCCAAATTATGGTCATGACAAAACGTGTCACCAGCGTTACTATATACCAGGCAAAAAGGAACATGCCTATATAAGCCACCACCAGAGTCATGTCGCTGGGTAAAGCTATATTTTTTATAAGCCATTCATAAAGAATCTGATGTAAAGGTAAATCCTGAAAATAAATTCATATAAAATTTACATTGATCTTGGGTTGCTTGGGAAAAACTTATTGTTTACTTACGGTCCAGCAGCTGCCTTCAATCGTATTTGTTTTTGAAGGCATTTTACAAAGAATTTAAGAAAACAAAAGAATATTTAAATCCGAAAAATATATGATAGTATTCGTTGAATATCGCCTTTATTTAATAAGAAAAAAAAACGTATTGAAATAAAAGATAATATAAAATCAAAATAACTGGAATAGGGTATTGAAAATATATTTTTTTAAAAATTAACCCTAATCTCAAAATTACTAGGGTATACCGTAAAAACGTATGCTAATATATTCGTTGACGCCTGCGGTAAATATTATACACATGCGTTGTCTATTATCTTCTGATTTATTTCTTATATGTCATGACAAAATTGCTGATAAGATTTAATCGCAAAATTTTGATGCCCTAGTAATTTAATTATGTTTGCCTATATGTATGTATATATGTATATGTATGTATATATGTATGTATATATATATATATGTAAGTATATAGATTTTATTTTTGTAAACAAATGCTTTATTTTACAGATTCGTTATAGTATAATGATGACGTGTGCCTCAAATTTAAATTGTCTTTACACTTTAGAATTTAGTTGTTTTCTCTTTAACAAAACTTTTTGAAATGTATTTACTATAGACAGATATTTTCAAAATTAGTCTGTAGCTAATATTTTTGTTTCTATTTAGAAAAAGGGAAAGCACCGCTTTTTAAATATTTATTATGTTTATGTTCATAGTGTTACTAAATTTCCAAAATCGAAAATATACTCGTCTTGTGTTTTGTGAAATCTCTAAAATATCTTGGCACTCCACCCACCTACAACAAGTAATTATCGTAGTATTATACTATAATATAATAATTATAGTATAATACTACGATCAGCGTTACCGCTGACAAATTTGAAAAAGTCGCTTTTTACAAAAAAAGTCGCACAAAAAGTCACTTTCAAATAAAAAAAAGTCGCACACTTTTTTTTTATAAAATTTTTTTGAAACAATGAACAAAAGACTATAAAACAATTCATACTTAAAAATTTATTATATAGTCAAAAATCAAAAAATTTTTGAAACGTAAAAAAATGAAATGAAGCATTTACCGTTTTTTCAAAAAATCATTTTTTGCTAAAATTGTATGAAGATTTTGAAAATCGTGCAAAATATTAAATATTGCTTTTAATGGTTTTTGGCTTTTTAGAAAAAGGGAAAGCACCGCTTTTTAAATATTTATTATGTTTATGTTCATAGTGTTACTAAATTTCCAAAATCGAAAATATACTCGTCTTGTGTTTTGTGAAATCTCTAAAATATCTTGGCACTCCACCCACCTACAACAAATAATTATCGTAGTATTATACTATAATATAATAATTATAGTATAATACTACGATCAGCGTTACCGCTGACAAATTTGAAAAAGTCGCAAAAAAAGTCGCTTTTTACAAAAAAAAGTCGCACAAAAAGTCACTTTCAAATAAAAAAAAGTCGCACACTTTTTTTTATAAAATTTTTTTGAAACAATGAACAAAAGACTATTAAACAATTCATACTTGAAAATTTATTATATAGTCAAAAATCAAAAAATTTTTGAAACGTAAAAAAATGAAATGAAGCATTTACCGTTTTTTCAAAAAATCATTTTTTGCTAAAATTGTATGAAGATTTTGAAAATCGTGCAAAATATTAAATATTGCTTTTAATGGTTTTAGATAGCAAACTGAGACCAAAGTGATGGAATTTATACTTAAGTTACAATAATTTTTGGGAATTTTAGTTGAGATATTGAAAATGGGCTAAAAATAAACATTTTAAATAATTTTCTAAAAAGTTGTCAAAAGTCGCACAAAACTCGAAAAAGTGGCAAAAAAGGGCCATGGAAGAAAAGTCGCACGTTGCGTCGCAGGCCACCTAAAAAGTCGCAAATTACGACTTTAGTCGCATAACAGTAACGCTGACTACGATAATACACAACACTGCTTTCGACGGTACAACGTTAACGGTGCTATGTTTTAGCATAGCACTATGATCGGTCTATAACGGTCACTAGGAGATACTGTTGAAACTTTACCAATGAAATCTAAACCCCTTGGAAATTTTAATTCAGTTTTAGTTCTATTTTATAATTACTTACAAATACTATTGATATTAAAAACAGCTGCCATATGATATCCATGGCAAAGCGGGTCAGCCAAACTGCATACCAGGTAATTAGAAACAAGCACACGTAGGTCACTATCAGGCTCATGTCATTGTTATAGCAAAATTTTCCCTAAACCATTCGTAAACAATCTGATCTAGAGGTAAATCCTGAATACAAATTTATAGAAAATTATTAATAATCTTGAGCTTGTTTGGAAGTACTCTCGTATGGTGAATATTATTCGTTATCTATTAAGTTGTGATCCCATTACCAGAACTGTAGATAAGATATAATATCAAAATGCTGATACCCTAATACAATGGTCGCCAGCTCGAACTGAATTCAGCATTCTGAAATCACATGCAGCGATGCCAACTCTACCACTTTTGTAGTAGATCTACTACTTTTGGGTATCTTTCTAAACTCTACCACTTTTTAAGCAGAATCTACCACTTTTTTAAGTTTTTTTCAAAATTGTGTTAAATTAATTTTTCGTTACTAAAAATGCAACATTGAACACCTGTTTCAGAAAAATATATATATTTTTTGTAACATGTTCTTCTTTTTAGGTTTATGCCCCTTAGACCCCAGCGAATTATATTAGAAATGGAAGCTTTTAAGAAATATAACGTGTTGAAAATTTCTGGCAACATGTTTCTATAATAATAAAGGTGACAACAAACAAATGCTCCCTTTGACACACACGGAAATTGATTGTGCTTCCACATAGTAGTGCCAATGTTAAAGCTACTTCGGCAGTTAATGTACTTAAAAATTCTAATAGGAATAAAATTTCTATTAACACTCTTCAGGGAGTGAAATTGCTTACACCAACAGATGAACATTTTAAATTTTTAGTAAAACCATGTATTCTTTTAAGGATTCGAATAAATAATTATCTTTTATGAGTTCTTGTTTACTTTTCAAATTATATTCAATATGTCTATTTCAACACTATTTTTTAAACAAAACATTGAATAAAAGAGTAAATATTGTAACTTTAAAGTTCTTTAAGAGCTTGAATAATAAAAGTGGTAGATCTACTACTTTTTGAAAATAAATTTTGTACAATAACAAAATGCATTTGTGGAAAATACTACTTTTTAATGTCGAATCTCCCACAAAGTAAAATTTTTGGTTGGCATCACTGATCACATGTATTCTTACGCTCTTCACACGCATTCTTACGCTCTTTCATTTAGTCTGTAACAGTGTTGCCACCAACCAAATGTTAAATTACACATACATCATACCGAAATTACACATGAAATTAGGAATTACACATGCTTTTTTTTTGGCAAAATAACATACTTACTTACTTGGCCTATATTTACAACCTGTTAAGGTCAAAGGCCGAGCATTGTCTTTTCATCAATGTTTTGGACGTCCCCTTCTAACATATAGGACAACTCGCGACACATGATAGCTCATTACATTAACGAGTGTTAAAGTAGTTCCCTGGCAGCAGCGTTCAAATACGGCGAAATTAAAATATAGTCAATAACTTCTTGCAAAGTAGGAAACAATCTGCCCTTCCAAGGTATTCTTTAAATCAGAAACCTTTATCCAATAATCTTCTGGCTCCAAATTGCTGTGAAGCCCAAAATTTCAAAATCTAAGAGTGCAGTTGCTATTTTGGGATCACAATATCCTCAATTGTATAAATATCGTCACTAAAATTAAATGTTTTGTTTTTTTTAATTTGACGAATTGCCACGATATAAAACTCTCGGCTATCTTGATGCATATTTTTTTCCAATAAGTACTGGGATTTTAAGACATCCATTTTTATGAATGTAGTTACATTAAAAGGTTTGCATTATATTAATTATTTCGATTTCGAAAAGGACGTACAAATATTTACTTTTTAAAAGGCATGTGTTGAAAAAGTTAAGAAATATTACGATAGCTAACAAAAATTTAAATTACACATGAGTTACACATGCAGCCCGTTACACATCGTCTACACATGAAAATAAAAATTACACATGATATATGTAATTACACCTAAAGTGGCAACACTGGTCTGTAATCAACCACCGAAAAATGCACATTTTTTCTTGTAAATTCATACACTCAAAAAAATTAAAGAAGAATGTATAGTATTATGAAATTAATACTTTAAATTAAAATAGTAACGTTATGTAGAGCTACTTTTAAGATAGTTTTTAAATTTTATTATATCGCACTTGTTCAACAAGAGGGTATTAACTCAAAATTTTTAAATTTTCACTTTTTAGAAGAAATTGATGTGTAGTGGTCTTATCTACCCATTGTAAAAATCTGACATCATTTTCACTATAATTTCGCCAAAAAAAACTACAGTTTTATCCCTCTTCTTTATATGAAAGTAGTAGTAAAATAAAATAGTTTTTTGACTCTACTGAAAATTTTAAAATTTTGAGTTAATACCCTCTTGTTGATCAAGTGCGATATGTTTTAGATTTTCATATTCATACAAATAATTTTTTAGTATAATAAAATTCTTTTGTTTAAAGTTTTAATTTACTAGTAAAACCAAAAACTGTTATGGCTTTTTAAAATAATTTAACACGCAAATAAGACTAATAGATCTGATTGAAAATACTATAATTTTATTAAAATATTTTTTCGAGTGTGTAAAATATTTCTCACCAATACAACTAACACTTACTAATACAAACCACTGCCCTAATACATAATTTAACTATGCACATTCACGTGTGTATGTATTCTTTGAATACATGCTATGCATATAAGAATATATTGTTTAATTTAAACAGATCTTATTTTTTACATATTCACTGCAAAAAAATTCTTATTTTTATAGGAAATTTTTCAAAAATTTCTTATTTTTAAAGACATTTTTTCAAAAAATTCTTATTTTTATACGAAATTTTTCAAAAATTTCTTATTTTTAAAGGAAATTTTTCAAAATTTTCTTATTTTTATAGGAAATTTTTCAAAAATTTCTTATTTTTATAGAAAATTTTTCAAAAATTTCTTATTTTTAAAAAAAATAAAAAAAAAATTATTTTGTTCAAATATTTTTTATTTTTATAGGAATTTTTTCAAAAATTTCTTAATTTTAAAGAAAATTTTTCTAAAATTTCTTATTTTTATAGGAAAATTTTCAAAAATTTCTTATTTTTATAGGAAATTTTTCAAAAATTTCTTTTTTTTATAGAAAATTTCTCAATAATTTCTTATTTTTATAGGAAATTTTTCAGAAATTAATTATTTTTATAGGAAATTTTTCAAAAATTTCTTATTTTTATGGGAAATTTTTCAAAAATTTCTTATTTTTATAGAAAATTTTAAAAAAAATTTCTTATTTTTATAGAAAATTTTTCAATAATTTCTTATTTTTATAGGAAATTTTTCAGAAATTAATTATTTTTATAGGAAATTTTTCAAAAATTTCTCATATTTACAGGAAATTTTTTACAAATTTCTTATTTTTATAGGAAAATTTTCAAAAATTTCTTACTTTTATAGAAAATTTTTCAAAAATTTCTTATTTTTATAGAAAATTTTTCAAAAATTTCTTACTTTTATAGGAAATTTTTCAAAAACTTCTTATTTTTATAGGAAATTTTTAAAAAATGTCTTATTTTTATAGGAAATTTTGTAAAAATTTCTTATTTTTATAGAAAAATTCTCAATAATTTCTTTTTTGTATAGGAAATTTTTCAAAAATTGCTTTGTTTTATAGGAATTTTTTTCAAAAATGTTTAATTTTTATAGTAAATTTTTGAAAAATTTCTTATTTTTATTGGAAAATTTTCAAAAATTTCTTATTTTTATAGGAGATTTTTCAAAAATTTCTTATTTTTATAGGAGATTTTTCAAAAATTTCTTATTTTTATAGGAGATTTCTTAAAAATTTCTTATTTTATAGGAAATTTTTTAAAATATTTCCTATAAAAATAAGAAATTTTGTAAAAATTTCCTATAAAATAAGAAATTTTTAAAAATATCCTATAGAAATAAGAAAATTTTGAAAAATTTCCTATAAAAATAAAACATGTTTTTTCGTGTTTAGTAAACTGTCGCGATAACCGAACGTTCGCGAAACTTCGTTAATAATGTATAGTCGCAAGTACCGAGCTTACACTGTACCAAATTTTAATGTGATTAAGCTATATTTTACAAATTAAAACCACAATTTCTATTTATAATATAATGGCTAATGCCTTTATTTTTCACACTCAATAGATTGAAATGGTTTTCGGTTTTTCTTTTTTATTAAATTGAATCGACAAAATGTTTTCACATTCCCTTTTTTATTTGTTTAAGTAATTTCATAATCATAGACACATATTTAATTAATTTTTAATTTTACTGTTTTTATTTGTTATTAATAAATATCTAGGATTATTGCATATTTAGTTTAAAACATTATATCGCCCAGAGTTGCCTGAATCTATAAAGATAAGATTTAAAATTTATTACAGGTAAAACGTTAAGTGAAATCCTTACAGAATTCCTGCAATAAATGCAACATTTTTTTGTTAATATAATTTGTTCAAGAAGGCGATAATTAAATTAATTAATTAATTAAATATTGTATTTTTGCTTTGCCAATTTAAGGTTGGTATTATTTTCACTTGTGTCTACTGATGTAGAACATATGTTATTTTTAAATATTTGTTTTGTGTATATTGTTGTTAAAGTAACTACTGCACAAATTACTAAAAAGAATTAATTGTTATTAAAAATTCAAAATATTAGAAAAAATAAAAAATAAACAGACAAAATGAAATTTTACATTCATTGATTGATTGAATTGTTGATTGCGTTTTAATTAATTAACACATACATATACATTAGAGTGTCCCAAAAAACAGAATGACGATATTTTTGCATTTGACCCCAATAATCCAAATACAAAGTTTAATCGGATATCGGAAAATGCTGCCGATTTGACGCCTAAATTTGGACATGCCAGTTTAATGGAAATTTAAGGGTTTCTTCAGATTTCCTTAAAAAAATTATACAGATAACTAAATAAGCTCTCCAACGAGATATAAAACCTAACTTTTGGTTGAAATGTTTCCAAAAATATTTTATGTAATTTTTAAAATTTTTTTTTTTATTATAAGAAATTTTTGAAAAATTTTATATAAAAATAAGAAATTTTTGAAAAATTTTCTATAAAAATAAGAAAGTTTTGAAAAACTTCCTATAAAAATAAGAAATTTTTGAAAAATTTCCTATAAAAATAAGAAATTTTTGAAAAATTTCCTATAAAAGTAAGAAATTTTTAAAAAATTTCTATAAAAATAAGGAATTTTTAAAAAATTACCTATAAATATAAGAAATTTTTGAAAAATTCCCTATAAAAATACGAATTTTTTGAAAAATTTCCTATAAAATTAAGAAATTTTTGAAAAATTCCCTATAAAAATAAGAATTTTTTTGAAAAATTCCCTATAAAATTAAGAAATTTTTGAAAAATTTCCTATAAAAATAAGAAATTTTTGAAAAATTTTCTATAAAAATAAGAAATTTTTGAAAAATTTCCAATAAAAACAAGAAATTTTTGAAAATTTTCATATAAAAATAAGAAATTTTTGAAAATTTTCTATAAAAATAAGAAAGTTTTGAAAAATTTCCTATAAAAATAAGAAATTTTTGAAAAATTTCCTATAAAAATAAGAAATTTCCTATAAAAATAGGAAACTTTTTAATTTGTAATATTTGCTTAACAAAATTTTCAAAAAACTAAAAAATGAGTTTTTAAATGGACTTGAGAATAATGAACCTTTTTATAATATAAAAAATACATATTCAGGTATATCACAAATTCCGTTCGGAATTAAAACCATTCCGTAGTTGAATTCCGATCGAAATGGTTTTAGGTTCTATAGATTCCGAAAAAACACGATTTTTTCATTTGAAATCAGTAACGCTCTAATTGCTTCAACAAAAACATTGAACAATTGAAGAAATTATTCAAATATTGAATAAACAAAGAAAAACATACAAATTGAATTCCTCTTTAAGAAAAGAATGTGGTTTCATTCCGGAAAAAAAATTCGTTTAAAATTTTCTATAAAGCAAAATACGGAATTTATTCCACTTCCGAACGGAATTGAGTTCTGTGACATGGCCGATTATTACATATTAAACTTTACCTTAAACTTTGGCGTCATGGCGGCATGGGTAAATGTTAATATTTCATATATCCATTATTGGGATCAAAAGGAAAAACAACTGGAGGGTATGCGTATCTGAATTCGAAAAAAAAAAAAATGTTTCCCCTACAAGCGCGGGACAGTCTAATATATGTACGTGATAAAATGTGATTTGAAAATCAAAATTTACATTAGTTATTTACACCATTTCTAATTTTATTTCAGAATTTTAGAGTTATCTTTCAGAGTTTTCAATTATATTTCAATGTTTCAAATTATAGATAAGAAATTTCTAAATAAAATTTCAGAATTGTCTCATTCAGGAAATCGATCGTTTTTAAATTGATCGATTTCAGATTTTTTTTGAGATAGTTTTTTTTAGTGGAAGTGGGGAAACCACAAAAAAATTTAAGCCAAATGAATGATAAGATATCGGTCAAAAAGATAAAAGCTCAAATTTTAATTTTTTTGGGACTATAGCCGAAAATTATCTCAAAAATTTATCTGAAATCGATCGATTTCCATCACATTTTGGATTATCTTTCAGTTGAATTCCGATCGGAATGGTTTTAGGTTCTAAAGATTTCGAAAAGTTTCAAATGTCCAAATCCATTTCAAAAAACTATTTTTTTAATTGAATGTGAAAAAATTTGACTCGCTCCGTCTGGCCTATTACTAAAATAGCCGGCCAAAATTTGGATTTAAACTTAGTAGATCCCGAAATTAATACATATAATTGAAAAATTTAGAAATCTATACAAAAAATTCTTTAATACAATTAAAAATGGTGTATTTAATTCGACATTTTTAACTTCTTCATATTACGACGTGTAAAGTTTTCTTTTTATATTTTTAGTTTTAAAATAAAACTTATTCAATAGTTAATTTTGTATTTAGTTAATAGATAAATAACATCTATTTATATTTAAATTTTTAAATCGTTATTCAATGGATATTTGCAAGTTTTTTTTATTAATTTCTTAATTTACTTTTTTTAAAACTTAAACAAGATTTTGTGGCAAATTCCAATTTCAGGATGAAATTTAAAAATATTTTTTTATGATAACAAATAAGTGATTTAGATTTAGTTGCATGTTACATATTTGTTACATGTTTTTTGTTACATTTTTTTTGCTTTATTTTAGTTTAGTTTTTAATGAATTTGTTGTTGTTATATGTCGAACATTTGCAAGCTTAAATACTACAAAAAAAAGTTTTACATATAATATTTTTGTTTTTGTTTTAATATGTAAATAGTAATCATAAAAAAATAATAAAATAAAATATCTTAAGAGTACAAAATATCGTCTGTGTTGAACCAAATTGTAATGAAAAGTTGTACATTTATACTATACTTATGTAGATATATTATATTCGTATGTATATACATTTATATAATATTCATCAATCTTTTCTTTTATTTTTTTGTACAATCCTTGATGTATGTTTTCAGGACAAACGATACAAACACACGGCAGCCAAATTAGGAAACGAAAATATAACCTAGAATTAAAAGAAAATAAAAGTTTTAATACTTGTTCTTATACATATGTAATTAGTTTGAAAGATATTTTGATTTCTTTGCTAATTGACATATCGATACTTTACGAGTATGTAGACGTTCGCACCAAAACGTAACAATTCCATCATCAAATTAAGAAAACATTTTTCCCCTATAAATAATCAATTTTCGAAAAATTTCCTATAAATAATCAATTTTCGAAAAATTTCCTATAAATAGTCAATTTTCGAAAAATTTCCTATAAATAGTCAATTTTCGAAAAATTTCCTATAAATAGTCAATTTTCGAAAAATTTCCTATAAATAGTCAATTTTCGAAAAATTTCCTATAAATAGTCAATTTTCGAAAAATTTCCTATAAATAGTCAATTTTCAAAAAATTTCCTATAAATAGTCAATTTTCAAAAAATTTCCTATAAATAGTCAATTTTCGAAAAATTTCCTATAAATAGTCAATTTTCGAAAAATTTCCTATAAGTAGTCAATTTTCGAAAAATTTCCTATAAATAGTCAATTTTCGAAAAATTTCCTATAAATAGTCAATTTTCGAAAAATTTCCTATAAATAGTCAATTTTCGAAAAATTTCCTATAAATAGTCAATTTTCAAAAAATTTCCTATAAATAGTCAATTTTCGAAAAATTTCCTATAAATAGTCAATTTTCGAAAAATTTCCTATAAATAGTCAATTTTCGAAAAATTTCCTATAAATAGTCAATTTTCGAAAAATTTCCTATAAATAGTCAATTTTCGAAAAATTTCCTATAAATAGTCAATTTTCGAAAAATTTCCTATAAATAGTCAATTTTCGAAAAATTTCCTATAAATAGTCAATTTTCGAAAAATTTCCTATAAATAGTCAATTTTCGAAAAATTTCCTATAAATAGTCAATTTTCGAAAAATTTCCTATAAATAGTCAATTTTCGAAAAATTTCCTATAAATAGTCAATTTTCGAAAAATTTCCTATAAATAGTCAATTTTCGAAAAATTTCCTATAAATAGTCAATTTTCGAAAAATTTCCTATAAATAGTCAATTTTCAAAAAATTTCCTATAAATAGTCAATTTTCGAAAAATTTCCTATAAATAGTCAATTTTCGAAAAATTTCCTATAAATAGTCAATTTTCCAAAAATTTCCTATAAATAGTCAATTTTCCAAAAATTTCCTATAAATAGTCAATTTTCGAAAAATTTCCTATAAATAGTCAATTTTCGAAAAATTTCCTATAAATAGTCAATTTTCGAAATATTTCCTATAAATAGTCAATTTTCGAAAAATTTCCTATAAATAGTCAATTTTCGAAAAATTTCCTATAAATAGTCAATTTTCGAAAAATTTCCTACAAATAGTCAATTTTCGAAAAATTTCCTATAAATAGTCAATTTTCGAAAAATTTCCTATAAATAGTCAATTTTCGAAAAATTTCCTATAAATAGTCAATTTTCGAAAAATTTCCTATAAATAGTCAATTTTCGAAAAATTTCCTATAAATAGTCAATTTTCGAAAAATTTCCTATAAATAGTCAATTTTCGAAAAATTTCCTATAAATAGTCAATTTTCGAAAAATTTCCTATAAATAGTCAATTTTCGAAAAATTTCCTATAAATAGTCAATTTTCGAAAAATTTCCTATAAATAGTCAATTTTCGAAAAATTTCCTATAAATAGTCAATTTTCGAAAAATTTCCTATAAATAGTAAATTTTCGAAAAATTTCCTATAAGTAGTCAATTTTCGAAAAATTTCCTACAAATAGTCAATTTTCGAAAAATTTCCTAAAAATAGTCAATTTTCGAAAAATTTCCTATAAATAGTCAATTTTCGAAAAATTTTCTATAAATAGTCAAATTTTTGAAAAATTTCCTATGAAAGTAAATTTTTGCAAAATTTCCTATGAAAGTAAATTTTTGAAAAATTTCCTATGAAAGTAAATTTTTGAAAAATTTCCTATGAAAGTAAATTTTTGAAAAAATTCCTACAAAAAGTAAATTTTTCAAAAATTTCCTAAAAAATTAAAATTTTTGTAAAATTTCCTATAAAAAGTAAATTTTTGTAAAATTTCATATAAAAATTTCCTACAAGTAAATTTTTGAAAAATTTCCTATAAAAAGTAATTTTTTGAAAAATTTCCTATAAAAAGTAATTTTTTGAAAAATTTCCTATAAAAAGTAAAAAGTAAAATTTTTTAAAAATTTCCTATTAAAAGTAAAATTTTTGAAAAATTTCCTATTAAAAGTAAATTTTTGAAAAATTTCCTATAAAAAGTAAATATTTGAAAAATTTCCTATAAAAACTAAATTTTTGAAAAATTTCCTATAAAAAGTAAATTTTTGAAAAATTTCCTATAAAAAGTAAATTTTTGAAAAATTTCCTATAAAAAGTAAATATTTGAAAAATTTCCTATAAAAACTAAATATTTGAAAAATTTCCTATAAAAACTAAATTTTTGAAAAATTTCCTATAAAAAGAAAATTTTTGAAAAATTTCCTATAAAAAAAAAAAAATCCTATAAAAAGTAAGTTTTTTAAAAATTTCCTATAAAAAGTAAATTTTTTAAAAATTTCCTATAAAAAGTAAATTTTTGAAAATTTTCCTATAAAAAGTAAATTTTTGAAAAATTTCCTATAAAAGTAAATTTTTGAAAAATTTCCTATAAAAGTAAATTTTTGAAAAATTTCCTTTAAAAAGTAAATTTTTGAAAAATTTCGTATAAAAAGTAAATTTTTGAAAAATTTCTCATAAAAAGTAAATTTTTGAAAAATTTGCTATGAAAGTAAATTTGCGAAAAATTTCCTATAAAAAGTAAATTTTTGAAAAATTTCTCATAAAAAGTAAATTTTTGGTTATTGGTTATTAAGTATTAGGCTATGTAAAACTTCTCTAACTAATGCATTTGTCGTTCGGAGCAGGAGTAAAAACGTAGATCCCTTTCAATGAGTCTAAAAATAGAATCGGATGTAGCTCATTGGCAGAGAGAAGTACCCCTTGTTCCAATAATAATGTCGTGGGAATTATGTATGCATGTATAGTCATATATGGACCGATTGCAATAAAATTTGTTATACTGACCAGTAGTTGCATAAAACTCCTCTGTTATAAATTAAGTTGTCATAAATATTACAATTGGATTTAATTTATCAGCATTAATGTAATTCCCGGGGTGTGGTTACATGGGAGCTCTAACAAAATGTGAACCGATTTCTCCGATTTTTAATACACAACTTTTTACTTTTGTAAAATTTTATCCCTCTAGATCTTTTCGTTAAGGCGCTATGGCGCTTTCATTTGACGGACACAAACCCATTATCTTTTTGGTATTTTTGCGTTTCTGTAAGTTTTTATATGGGAGCTATGGTGAAATGATGACCGATTGGCTGGCATTGACAGAAAACTTCTTTGTGCTAAATTTAGTTGCCATATTTAAGGCATGTGCTTCAAATTGCATTTTAGTGCTTCTCGACCATACAAAAAAGGGCAAACTTGATTTACGGTGACTCTTTTTTTTGACCGGAGAAGAAACTCGAGTGATGCCTTTACGAACAGGCTCAAAGTTTCTTGATCGGAAAAAACATTATTTTCTTATGATGGTGGGTTGTTGAAGTAACAGCCTGCGATGGAGAAGTAACTTTGTACAACTAAAATTGATTTACGGTGACTATTTTTTTTGACCGAAGAAGAAACTCGAGTGATGCATTTACGAACAGGCTCAATGTTTTTTGATCGGAAAAAACATTATTTTCTTATGATGGTGTGGTCTTGAAGTAACAGCCCGCGATGGAGAAGTAACTTTGTTCGACCAACTAAAGATGTTGTTCAAAGTTGCAATGCAAAAGGTACATCCTAATGAATCCAGAATATATCGTTTGATATGCCTGGAAGAAGTATCACTTTTTTCTGTTATTCTTGACACTAAGTGGAGCCTTTTTTTTATCGAACTCTATTGCGAGATGTTAGGCAAAACTTAACGATGGCAAACAAAAATGGAGTATCTTAACTAATTACTAATAGGTAATCAAAGGTAAACCGAACATTTTTGAATGACCCGCAGGCGGGAAAACTGATTGTTTCAAAAGGTAATGGCTTAAAGAACAATTTCTTTAACTTTACGGAATTTTGATCATTGATCTAAACTAACTAGATAGATAGCCTGGAAGGGAGTTGCGTAGCTCACGGGACCGGGTCCTTTGTGTGCTACTGCTCTTCTTTTCTTATTTGATAAAACTTTCTATATTTTTGTATTATCTCATTACAACTTAAAGTTCAATATACATAATTATAACAAAAGCAATGATTTCATTCCTTTAAGAAGGCAAAGTTAAACAATTGTAAAAAGCGAAAACTTTCGGCAGAACTTATAATTTTTCTTTACTTGTATAGACTTTTCTTTCGAGTCTTGCCAGGATATTCCTTGCAATATAAGGTGATATAAAAATTTAAAATTCATGTATACTACAATAAAATGAACATAACGTTACCCTAGATGACCAAAGACATAATCCACATCTGTGTATCAGATTCTATAAAAAAAACAATTTTTGATTTTTTGAGGATTGAGTCTTTGGGCATTTCAGTTGACGATATATAGTTTAAAAAATACTTACGACAATACACATTTAGTTTTAATGAAAAAAATTAACAGTGATCTCTCGCTGACCGATTTATCATTTTTACAGCGTTTTACTTGTTGATGGACAGACCTTCAATGCTGGCCAACAATTCGTCAGCAGTTTGAGATACAACTTGTTCCTGATCATCGCGGGTACTAAGATTTTGTAAGCGTTTCTCCAAATTAGAGAGATCTTCAAGTTCACGCTGTTGCTTAACCATGTACCGCAGTACTAAAGCTGTCAGCATACACATGTCCTCAAGTATCTTACTGGTTTCTGGAGTAGGATTATCATATCTGGTGCGCAGTAGACGCAGTTTAGCTTCGGCAAGTTCCAGCGGCGATTTGCCACTGCGGTCAAACATATGAACACTGGCTCCGCCCTGCAAAAGGACACGGACAACAACATTGAAATTATTAGAGCTGGCCGAGATGACAGCCAAATGTAGTGGCGTGTTGCCCAATGAATCCACCACATTTGGATTGGCTCCGAATTTCAGTAGTTGTTGCACAATTTGTATGTAACCCCGACAGGCAGCCAAATGTAACGGTCTGCGTTTATACTCATCTGAGGCATTTGGATCCGCTCCCGACTCCAAGACCCGAGTTAAAAGCTCAATATTATTTGTGGAGGCTGCATAACGTAGTTTCCGTCCCGTTGATTCGGCAAAAATATTATTGTAGCTAAAACGCAACCTACTCTTTATGCACGTACGGGGACGCATTTTGAAGTTGTGACTGCTAGAGGGCAGGGTACTAGGATGGATAATGCTTGACATAAAGTCCGATGACTGCGATGACGAATTCAATGGCAGTGGTGGTAAGGTAGGTAGCGCAAAATGCTCATCCGAATTTAGATGGAATGCATTTGGATTTATGGTAGGCCACTCGTGGGTATTGGGTGACGATGTTGGTGTGGGCGGCATTATTGGCGGTGGCGGCGTAATCATTATGCTAGCGGTCACGCCGTCATTGCTATCGTTGCTAGTGTCCACACCTGAATCGTTAGCGGCCATTGTGGCGTGCTCTGTCTCCACCTCCTCGGCTTCGTCGACGAGAGGTTGTGCTGGATTTCTATAGCCCTTAATTTTGGCGACGAAAATGTGACTCACTAGTTTCCTTAAAATAATTTCTCGGACAATAAGTCTATGCCAGGGTCTTGTAAATTGTTTTTTAATTTTATTTCACTTTTTTCACACACGATTATCAAACTTTTTCACAATGAATGGATGGATGGATGGTGTATTATGGTAGAAGAAAAAATTTGTTTTGTGTATTTTGTGTTTTTTTCTCGTCTTCGTTTCCTTGTTTCTATTTATTCAATAACACGAAAAGGAAATGTCAAAAATTTAAGTATTCATGCACCGAATAATAATAATAATAGAGAATGGAGGGATGAAAACAAACAAAAGAAAAAACAAATATGTATATGAAAACAGGGTAACGAAGATAATGCCTTGTAGGTAAATAATATAAGGCAGGGTGACACAGATAACAATTGATGTGTGTATGTTTTAGAAAACACTGAAAGAAAGAAGAAAAATTTATTATTACGGTCGTTTCCATAGCAGTAGGTCTTTTGTATCGGACGATTCTGAAATCTTAGGAGTCCTACCAAGAGCAGTTATTTCTGCGATATTATTAATAATATCATAGCGACAACAAATCTTTTCGGTTGCGACTAGAATTGAAAAAAATCCGAAAATTGAGGCTATAAAGTTGATTTTAAAAAAACATACTCATAAAAAAAAAAATTCCGACATAATAGCTATAATATTAACAAATAAACTATTTTATATACTAACCATACAATATATGTAGTTTCCACACAATTCAATTGGAACAAGGGATACTTCTCTCAGACAATGAGCTTCATCCGATTTACTTTAGACTCATTGAAAGGGACCTACGTTTTAACACGGGCTCCGAACGTTCCACCCCGTCCCAGTTTAGATCATATAAGAGAGAAATTCCTTTTAGAATTATTATTCAAGATTGGACTAAAAAAATAAATTTTCAAAAAATGTATATTATTTTATGTATTTTATTTGAGTTTTATATATAAGATGTTTAAAAATTGATCATGTTAGAGACTTAAAATTAACGTTATTGCTATTTATTTAATTACTTTTGAATATTCGAAATTAATAATAAATGTCTAGAATTATATTCTATAATAAATATAAAATCTTTTAAGATATTTTTCTTTAATACTGAACATAATGTTACGATACTATAATATATGAATATTGAAATTTGCAAGATATTTTTGGATAGAAAATATTTTAAATGTTGTAATTGATATTTGAGTAAAGACATAATAAAACTTTTTAAAAAGTGCATCCATCATACATCTGTAAATATGTTTGTCATCTGAGTGTATTTAAATAATATTGGCACGTTTAATTAATGCTTAAGTTTGTTGTAAAATCATATGTTGTTAAGCTTAGTAAGTACTTATAAAACTTATTTCGATAATCTTTATAATTTTAAAACTTATTTTATTTTTTTTAATTTAATTATACGGAGAGCCTTAATCAAAGGCAACTTTGCGGGTAAATGATGTTAATGATGAAATTTCACTGGGATTTGAATCTGAGGGTAAATTATTAAATTCAATTTCCTCATTAGCGGCGGCTGCAACTATATTCTCATTCGACTGTGATGTCTCGTTTGAATTTACACAAGGCCATTGTTTGTGACTGGGTGCGTATAATATCAATAAGGCGAATATATAAATATTCCACATGCCATAGACGCCGGTCAAAAAAGCTGAAGTCAATTGTATTTCAATATCTTCGTCCCATTTCCAGTGACCTTCAGCCACTTGGCCCATAATGAAACCAACAACAGTGAGAGCAGCACATAAAAGAGTGGCCAGCATAAGGAATTTGAAACGATATATAAGACCTAAGAAAAAAAATTATGAAAATTATACTGCGTTGCAAAAAAAGCTTAAAAAATTAATATAATTTGAATCTATTTGTAAGTAGGTTTGATCTTCTGATATCTGTGTTTCGAATTGACAAAAAAATAAAAAATTGGCTTTAGATTTCGGGACATAAGGAGTGTTCTTAATTAAATATGAATTTACAATTTTAGGCAAAATTTATCCTTTATTTTTTATTATGTCCGATATTATAGTTTTAAAGTCATTAATTTTCAATGATTATTTTGTTTAAAAAAATTAAAAAATAACGTAAAAATAATAAATTTATAAATTCTGAAATATATAGCAAAATTTTTATATCAGATGAATTGATATAATTTTCAATAAACTTTCGTACTTTTAAATTGCCCGATTTACGTTTTAATTTATGTACTTAATACGACTATACATTTTTTTGTATTACTCCTTAGTAAGACTGAAATATATTCTCAAATCTAGGTGAGTATTGGGGTCAAGCAGATTATTGGGGAAATTTGGCGAAAATTACAGAAATGAAATAAAAATCAATTCAAAAAAAAAAAACAATAGCCCAGAGGGGTTTTATGTAATTATATTCGAAAGTAAAGTATTACAGTAATAAATAATTGTAATGAATTGGGATCTTAGTGTAATACACTACAGTAAAACTTTTTAAGTAAAACCTTTCGTTTTGTGATCGGAAAAGTTTTCTTTCAAATCCATTTACACAATAATGCCCAGTTTAATACAAATTGTTGTTTTTTGAGTAACTTCTGAAACTTCGGATTGTTTTGGGTAGTTTCGTTAGAGTACGGGAACAAACATAATATAGAAAATTTCAAATTTTTTTAAAACGTTTTGTTAATTATAAATTTCGAGTCCAAAAATTTGGAAGGTCTACAAAATTTTGGACCAAAATATTGTGGACATCTATTATTTAGTTACCTTATATTATCATTAACAATAATTACCTTCATAATGTAAACGTCTAGCTTGCGACATCGATGGCAATGAAGTCCGTTTGGCACCAATATTCCGAAATACTTTACCCACCATAAAGCAGAGAAACAGAAAATATACACCAGCCGATATGCCGGCCAAAATGATAAAGCTTAAAGCGACTTTAGCTCCTATTGGTGTTGTCCAAATAGAATAGAAAGGGTTGCGCAATTGTACACCTCTCTCGCATATATCAAATATAAACAATGACAAACAACCGACAACTACAGCGGACAAATGTTTCCAATATCTCGAACGTATAGAATTCTTTTGCGGTGATTCCTGTATCAACATGTGCTCGCCGGCAAAGACCAACCAAAATGATAATAACATGGCATAGAAGATACCCTGACGAACATCGCTAAGTAACAGCATATAGGGCATTTCTGTATTTAAAGTTAAAAATTCCAGGGGAAGATTTAAAAACGTCAAGGCTCCACCCAAATAAATCAGCATATATTCCAAGAGAGCTGGAGAACGCTGTAAAATGTGAACACGTCGCCAAAACCAAACCATTATGATCACAATGAAAGGGAACAATATGGTCTTCAAGGATAGCCAAACCTTGGTAAAGCCGCCATTTTGATAAATGGCCGTTAGGGTTAGGTCATGCATATGTCCTATGTTCAAATTCATTTTCATATCCGTATCGATGGGAAAACGTAAATTAAGCAAATAGTAGTCATAATGCAAGGACCCCAACTCAAATAAGGGTATCATTTCGCAGGAATACAAAGTTTCCTGCTGACTCTTGTGTACAGGATGACAGTCCAGGTAACGTTGTTCTATAGAATTGGCATATAATTTCCAATCACCGGGTGCATCCTCCTTATTGCGATAGGCCAAACGAGTATCGATGGTCAATTGTAGGTCCTTGGGCGGCTCTATTAGTGTGCCATCCGAAACATATGCCAAGTCCACTTGCAATACTCCTATCAAATTTTGCTGCCATCTGGAATAATCCAACTGTTTACCATCCCTGGGCAAAGGCATTTGAAACAAGTAAACTATACCATTTGCCATTTTGGTGTCATGATTTTCGATTTCTTCCTGCGATATGGATGAGCATTGTCCGGCACCTCGCGAATACAACCAAAATGAGGTGTCATTTTGACGTTCTTTTTGATCGCGACACACCATACCCAAAATGTTCTGATGGCCGGCCGGTACTGGTGCGAACAGACCACCCAACAAGAAGCAAGCCACTTGACAAAGCAACAATAAAGCCACCAATATGGACAACTTGCGTCCACTCAGATTCTCCAATATTGTACCAGACATTCTTTTAATATTTTCACAATTAATTTATTAACACGATTTTATTTTAGCTGCATTAATACTAAGTTTTGTAAGCACTTATTTCATCTATTTTATGGTAATGAACTTTTTTTCAGTATAATCTTTTTTTGTTTGACTTCAAAGCTGCCGTCTTTGTGTATGCCTCTGTCTGCGTCTGCTTCGCTTCAAATAGATTTGATAGATGCATTACAAAAACAACATGTATTAAAAGAAACATAAACAAACATTTTGCAAAGTTCAGTGCTGATAATGTCGTAACACCGCCGGCAGATTTTGAACAGCAGATTGACGGAACTTGTTTGATTTTTTGTTTAATTTTTGGAAATTATCAACTTTTCTGAATTTCTAATATGTTTTACACACACTATAAAAACGTTTGCATGATTTCGCTATAAAGTGCCGAACAGTTTTTTAAATAATATGCAGCCGCTGAAAATTTTCTTTGACACTGAAGTCTGCTTTTTTGTATGAATAAATTTGCGATGACACATAGAGTTGCCACATACAAATTTTCATAATTCATTCCTAAAATATTTAAACCGATTTCACTTTTTACGATTTCGACATAAATTTCTTTACAGTTAATTTTTCATACAAAATTCTTTTCATAGAAAATTATCAATATAATTTTTTTCATAGAAAATTTATGATGTAACACTTTTAAGGAGGAGGCTGACCATAAAGCAGGAGGCTGACCATAAAGTCCGCCTCACTTGGGTCTATGATGAGGTCCCTTTGTGATTCCTACAAGGGAGAAAGAAAAGTAAGGCTCAGTTAGAGCCAGCCGGATGCATATTTTACGAATGTTGATGTTCGAGATGTTCTGATAGATCGTGCAAAAATGGGAATCCCAGATGGAGGGTCCTAATTTCAACAAGGGCTGGGCAGTGACAGAGGAGATGAGTGACGGTTTCTTCTAGCATATAAACCTATTATAAGGTGCCCTGTAAGTGCTGAGATAAGGGTGCGAAGTCTATAGAGCGGAAAGGTGGCCATGTAAGTGTAGAGATCGAACGGGCCGTTCCTTTGGACCGGTTGGTGCGGACCTAAAGAGAAACTGCTTAATGAGCAGTTTGCATGCTGGTAGCGCTATACCTATGTATTAGTCAATGTTCTACAGACCTAGGAGAGCATCACCTTTTGCTAGAATGTCCCCAATGACGTTGCCTGGTACATTACTATGACTGAGTACCTAGAAAAGTTCAATGTTGGAATGTCTCGCCATCTCATTTAGGGATGCCCAGCATACATGGATAAAAACGGATGTGGTGTAGACCGATGATAAAGAATGAATGGCGGCAAGACTATTCGTACAGAAACTAATATCGTTAAAGTATATTCGGTGATACGTGAGCCACTTGCTCGCCCTATAAATAGCTGAGATTTCAGCTTGAAAAATTCTGCATTGTTTTGGGAGCTTGAATTTTACTTTTTTCCCAATAAATGGGCTTAAGAAGTCCCCACCCACATCACATACCGATTTGGATCCGTCCGAGTAGATTTCCAGGTTCCCATCCCTGGAATCGATTTGAGCCCCCGAGATATCCACAGAGAAAGATTGCTCGAAAACGGGTGAGAGAATGCAGTAGTCAATGTTTTCAGGAAGATTTGTGAGTTTATATAGAATAGTAGAGTGGCCTAAAGATGAAGTAGACCATTGACCGTTAGTTCTTAACCTAATTGCTGAATTAGGAGGTACAAATTGGGCAATTAGCTCAACCGGGAGCCTGTTGAGCATAGCGAAGAGTGCCTTTGAAGGTGTAGTCCTTAATGCACCCTGATATTTAAAATTTTCATCATGAGAGATATTTATATTTCAAATATAAGTCCCTCTTTTTTTATTTTTCGATCGAAATGAAAATAAATTTTCATCGGCAATGATATTTATACTTGATGGATTTAAAAATAATCCGGTCTCTGATTCCGGTCTCTGATTCATATCTAAAAAACTATACAACTTAGGAACATGATTTTAAAAACGTATTTTTATTTTTTCTCGCTTTATATATTGGCTATAAAAATTTCATCTCAAAACTAGTTTTTTTATTTTCCGGAACATTGTTGTTCAATTCCTCGGAATTGAAATTTTGCCCACAAATTTCAATATATTTTGATGATATTTAAAATATTGCTTATATAAACATTGTTTATTAAACAATCGTTCAATATTCGATCATAGCTCTCATACAAGATATTCTAACAAAATCCATTTAATTCACAAAAACGCTCCTATATAAAGGGTTTGTTACATAATCACTTTTTATTTAAATAATATCAATTGTATTTATAACCATACAAATACAATTAAATGAATTCAGTTAAACGAAATCTTTGAATTTGATGACAAATTTAAAATTCAAAATCGAATGGTTATAAATAAATGGTGGATGGAAATAAAAACATGTTTTTATAATTACTAAAGTTAATAAATATAAAAAACTAAGAAAATATCTATAAAAAAAAAACAATTTAGACCGCCGAAAATCTTTTTTCATTTTCTTCAAATTTTAACTTCAATTTTTTTTCTAAAATTCGTTTTTTGAGTTTCAGTTTTTTTATAATAATTTTTGGAAATATTTCATATTTTTTGCAGGGAGTTGAGCCAATTTTTTACGATAAAGACGCCAATAAATATAACAATTTTATAACTTTGAAATAGATTTCGAATTTATTGTATTGGTATTGGCGGTCTAAATTCGTCTTGTATGCTATTTTAAAAAATTAACCATTTCGATAACTTTATTGCGGTTAGCATACATATACGCTTTGGCACACCATAGCATATTTATTAATTTCTGGTCATTCTTTTCATCCATGGCTACATCTTCGGAAAGTTGAGGGTTGAATCTGAAAAATAGACGAGTTTAAAATTTGTTATGAATTCGTTCTAGATTTTACATGTATACCTATAATATGGAATGCTAATTGTACTACACCAAGCACGAGCACGATCAACAACTCTGCCATCCGATGCTGTTGCTTGATCAACAAGCAAATTTCCTGGAAGTTTGGGAAAATTTCAAAAATTTTGTTAAACACTTAAGGATATAGTATGTTTAAAAAAATGTACCAATTGTTGAGATGCCATAAGCCAGCTTAGCTGTATCCCAGATACTTTCAGGACGAAAAACATCTATGTCTTTGAGTTCGGTAACAGGTATAAGTCCAGTACCCAATGAAACCACAGCAGAGATCTAAAATAATTTGAACAAATATTTTGGGAAAAGTTAAACAAAATTCAACTTTTTTCGTTACATTTTATCACTACTATATTTTTTTTTAATCGTTATGGTCTTCTGATTATAAAAAAGGATTAATTTTTTTATTAGTTGTTTTTTTAAATTATTGACAAAGATGGAGGAGCAACCGGGGTCAGGTCCGACTAAGGGGGGATCTCGCCTTATACAGTCCAGCAGATGTAATCGCAACGATCGCATTCTCCGACTCAGAATCCAGCGAGATAACCGCTGATGTCTTAGTGGCGTCGGTGGTGTTGGAAGAGTCAAGCCGATCTGTTCGAGAGGTTTCCGGAATCTGGTCGGTCTGACTCACCTTCCCCACAGAAGCCAGAGATCTCAGAGGGGAACCCGCTTTGGCTTAACCCGGAGTTGAGATCACAGTAATCACACTCTCCGAGTCAGAATTCAGCGAGACAACCGCCGAGATCTGTGTAGCTTCAGTGAAGCAGGTGGAATCAGACCGACGACTGTGATCGTTCGGAACCAGAGATAACAGTGATCTCATGTTCCGAAATCGACTCAATCGAGACGTCCGCCGGGATCTGGGTGGCTCTAGTGGTATGAGATGAGTCTAGATCACTCAAAAAACCACTCAATCTCCACTAAGTCTTTCATTAGTAGTCTCTCTTCTGTCGAAGTATGTCCTTATTAATGTCCCGTCTAACCCAGGTTGTCCGACCAGTGCGCGGTTGAAACAAAGTCTAACGTTTACCCCCCTCTGCGGACCGAAATGCTCATGGCACGGTTCGCAACGACACCGGGGCTTGTTAAAGAAACGCAGTCTAACGTTTACACCGACTGCGGACCGAAAAGCTCATGACACGGTTCGCAATGACACCGGGGCTTAGTTTAAAGTATCAACCCACTACTACCTGTATGTTCCAATAGGGATATTTAATTTTTTCCTTACCACCCACGCATGAAAAGTGGTTCTTCGCCACCTATTAATGTGGCTAATGTTTACACCGACTGTGGACCGAAAAGTTCATGACACGTTTGAAGTATCAACCAACTACTACCTGTTTGGTCTACGAGGGATATTTCCTCTCCACCTATTTATGTGACTGATTCCCCACCCATGAATAGGGATTAGATTCCCCCAAAGGAACCTAAAATAAAATGTAATTTTGGCTGTTGTCCAGTGTGTTCATTAAATTTCCTTGTTTTATGTTGCACAGTTTAAGTTTTATTTGACTTTATACAACTACAAATTTTATTTGGAACACTCCTTAAACAACATACTATGATTTTTTGTTATATAAAACTTACCGGTATAGCTTCACTTTCACGTCCAACGCTACGCAAAGCCATATTATATTCATGAATTTCGGTCATGGCGTCTAAAGTTGGATTGTTCGCAATTAGGCCACCATCCAAAAATCGACCAAACGCTCTATGAGAGAAAATAAGATAAAAAGCGAGAAATTTGTATTCTGTAAAAAAACAATTTTATCTCTTTTTTCAAACAAACCTAAAGTAGGAGGGAGCAGCACCGGTAGCTCTTGCTGCCCGCCACACCAGCTGATCTTTGGGATCAGGTGGCGGTACTCGACGATTCGCTTAAAAAGAATTCAATTTATTAAAAAATAAGCAATTGCTGCAAAATATTTTAATAGTAAAGAGTTAAAATAAGGCATTTAACTTTTTACTTAACTTACTTATCGGTGTAATAATACCCAAAATATCACTAGCGCATGTATAATTACGGAATAGATGCAAATCGACGGGTTTGCGATCGGCCATAACACCGGTCACCATCACTTTCGGATGCTTAATATCGGTCATAACGGTAAATTCACCCAAATTATCTTTGAGTATAGCCTCGAAGGTTTCACTGGGATATGGACGTGAACCAACGAAACATTGCTCTTTCATGCGCAAATACAAGCCCATGCATTGCCGCATTGTCTTACCACAGCCCAGACCTAATGCCAGTATGCCACCCGTACTGGTACCGGCTATCCAATCAAACATATGAACAATGGGTGTTTGCGAAAGTTTTTCGATTTCTAAAAGCATTTGCACTAAAAGTAAACCGCGTATTCCACCGCCATCTAAGCAAAGTAAACGCCCTCGACCATAGGGTTTATCGCCTTTTTGTGAAAGTAGGGAGTTTATAGAAGGATTTGAGTGTGAAGGAGACATAGCATGATCGGAGGAAGATTTGGCTTCAGCGGCTTCTTCTTCAGCATTTAAGCTAATCAAGCTATTAGTGGGAGAATCTTTATAAAAATTTTAAAGTAAACAAAATGAGTTCCCTTTCCAATTAATATGTTTTTCCGTTACCTTTTTTTCCCTCAGCCGCTGCTTTGGTGGTAAACATGCCCAGTAAGGCATCCATTATACTTTGGCCCTTTTCCACTTTCTCCGTGTTAACCACAACTGGTGGTCTATGGTTTTACAAATATATTGTTTCATTTGTTATTTCTAAATTGTTTAACAATTAAAAACTTACTCTTTCTCTTTCATTTCATTAAACATGGTATTTGCAGCTGAGTTTATAAATCCCATGGCTGTTTGGCGACTAGTGGAAGCCAACATATTTTCTATATGCTCTCGAGTTTCAGGAGCCTCTGGTGCCTCTGGGGGAATTCCATTGTAAGAACCCTTGGTATTACAGCCCGGGGGACATTTTGTTTTATCTTCCGAACAGCTTAAAGAAGAAGAAAAATAATTAAAGTTTCACAAAAAAAATTAAATATATATAAAAAATTGTTCACTTACCGTCTCGCTCCCACGGAATGCAAAATATAAAGAATTTCATCTTCTTTGCTGCCATTAGCATCGTTACCTACCATATGACGAGGAGTTTGACCGTTTTTGTTTTTCTTATTGATATCGCAACCAAATACCACTAAACACTGTACAATCGGTACCAATTTCTGTTCAATTGCTATATGTAAAGGTGAATTGCCATCCTTATCGATTACATCTATATCGGCATCATGTGCCAAAAGCGTGACAACACATTCGAAACGATTACGTGCCACCATAACATGCAGCGCCGTACGTCCATCGAAGTTTGTGGCATTGACATTACAGCCTCGCATTATGAGAGAGTTTAGTGTCTCACGCGACGAGCACCAGTGCAGGGGTGTGCCACCAAATTTCATATCCTGTGTATAGAGCTTATTTGCATTGTTCTGTTTGAGAAATTCTGCGACTGATGTGGGTGTCGATGTCTTATAGATTTTACTTATATTCTTAGCCTCAATATTAACATCTGCACCGGCCATGAGCAGAGTCTTAACGCACTCCGGTTTATCGGAGAGACAAGCTAAATGTAAGGGAGTATAACCATCTGAATTACAATGATTTAAATTAACTGTACTTTTATCAACAAGAAGCTATAAAAAAAGATAACATAGAAAATGAATTTTATTATTAATTTGGAAGGATGAAGTGTTGTGGGCAATTTTTTAAAACTTAGGCACTTGTTAAGAGTGATTTGGGGCAAAAGAAATAGGAATATGAGGAATTTATTTATTGCAGTTAATAATTTTTAAATTTGCAATATTTGATATTATAATCACTTTGTATTAAATGCGTTATAATACAATATTAAGTTATATACATTAATTTTGGATTATAATACATTTATATTTGATTATAATGCGTTAAAATATATTATAATCGCATTATAATACGTGGGCGACTTTAACGACAACAACAACATGCTTACATTGGTAAGCATGGTGTCGCAATAAGAAACGAAAACGGGGAGAGATTAATCGAACTAAGCTGTGAAAGGAAACTTTTCGCACGTCACAAGCTCCACCATAAAATAACTTGGTAACGGCTGTAAGGTCTGAAACGGCAAAAGCAGATCTGATTGATGTTGGAAAATTAGAATCAGAAAGATATCTAAATGTCTTTATTACTTCCATAAGGAATCGGCTTGCAGATTTCATCAACAAGAACGACGCTAGTATTAACGAAATTTCAAGGTGAGTCACTCAAACGTACAATAAGGTTGGTCAACAAACGTTAGGGTTCAATGATCATAAAAGGAAATTTTGGGTCACCCAATAAAAATGTCTGCAAGGAGCGAAAAGAGAATGTGGATAGATGAACAATCGAGCCAAGCTGCATTGTTCATAACGTCTTCATTTCGCTGCAAGTAAAGGCGAAATGAAGACGTTATACAAACCAAATCTAAGGACTCTCCATTTATCGAGCATAAATGTTCGCAAAATAGACACATTTATCGAAGCTACTGGCTGGCTAAAACAAGCCTTCTGGTGTTGGGACCATATAGAACCATATAGAACCCAAGTGACGCTAACCTAATATATATAACCCCTTAATAATGTGTTGTAAATGCATTATAATTGCATTATAATGTGCTGTTAAGCATTATAAACGCATTATGTGTTATAAAAAACATTATAATACCAAAAAAGAAAAAAATAGTATTTTAAAGCATAATAAAAATGCATTTTAACCACATTTTAAATGGGTTCAAAACAAATTTCATAATAATGTCCAAAACATATTCCTTTTCTTTTGAATTTTAGCTTAAAGCGAACATGCAAATGTGAAAGATTCGTTAAGAAAAATATTGAAATATTCTTAAATCATTGCAAAATATGAATTACCTTATGTGCATAAGTATTATTTATAAGGGTAACTTACATTTAAAATCTCTTTATTGGTACTGGCAGCATAATGAAACACGGAATTGCTGTTATTGTCTAAATGTTCCATTTTACAAAGGGGTAACAAAGCCTTGACCATTTCAACATTTCCACACTTAATGGCAAGCTGTGACAAAGAAAAAAATCAATAAAATATGTAATTATTTAAAGGCTTTTATACAATAAGGGTTTTTAAAAGGGATCTTATCTGGACATGTAATAAAAATAATCAGCCTAACCACAAAGCGATTAAAGACGACTTTAAACCCTTAAAATTGATTTTATTTTTATTACCATAAAACACATTTTAAAGTTTGTTTGTTACCCCTAATGCCGTTCTCAACTAAACTCAGTTTGGTCGTCTGCTAGTCAAAACAACTTTCGCTCAACCATTATTTTTTGATATTGCGGAACTCAACGTTAGTTCCGCAAAATCCATAAATAATTTGATTGAGTGAAAGTGGTCGACTGGCAGACGACCAAACTGAGTTGAGTTGAGAATGACAATAGGGGCATATTTTACAACAAATACGACTAAATAAGACCCCTTGTGATTAAACCAAAATAATTACCTGAAATGGTGACATATAGTTGACATGATCTGCATAGTCAATGAATTGCAAAACTTTTGGATTACTAATATAGTCGACAAGATTATAATAGGCCACTAAATGGGTTATAGACCATGAAGGATTTTCCATTAAGGTATCGCTAACTTTTTGTAAGCCATTAACATTATAGAACTGAAAAAAAGTGAAAGTAAAATCAATAAAAATCTGTTTTTTTTTTCTTCATTACAAAATATTCAATTACCTCTTTGACGATGCTGACGAATAAGGGCAAACGATGCAAGAAGGCATTGAATTTATCTTCAGTCTCTTGTTGTGATGGTGAACGATATAAACTAAATGATGTTGTATTTGAGTCCGTATGAGGACGTTGTAAAACTATTTCATAACATTTTTTATCATTTGAATTGAAGGGTGGTGCATACATAACCATGGCCTCATCTCTTGCCAACACTTGTTGCATGCCTAGAGATTCACTTTTGATTTCCAAGACCTTATTGGGTGGAGAATCGGCGCCCAACAAGCGTTGCAAGGCTAGATAAAAGAAAATATGAATTTATTTGAAATTTTCGATTGAATAACAATTTCAGTTTTTATTTATACAATAATTAAAGCTTTTAGCTGGTAGTTCTTATATTAGGAACACAGGGGCACAAAATTAACAATTTTTTTTTTCGATGTATAAAATTTAAAAATAAAATTTCAATAACAATAGATTTCTTTGTCATATACAATTTTCAAAATTATTTTTTTTTATAAAAAATTTTAAAAAATCTTTTTTATATCGATTTAAATTTCGGGAAAATTTTTGATAAAAAATTTTTATACAGAAAATTTTCAATATAAAGTTTTTTATAACAAATTTTTGATATTAAAGTTTTTTTATAGAAAATTTTCATTTCAGTTTTTTTATAGAAAAGTTTTGATATAAAATTTTTACATAGAAAATTTTAGAAAATTATCGATTTAAATTTTAGGAAAATTTTTGATATACCATTTTTTACAGAAAATGTTTGATATCAAGTTTTTAGACAGAAATTTTTCAATAAAAATATTTATAAATCTGTTTTGATATAAAAGTTTTATTTTATATAAAATTTCCATTAAAAAAGTTTTCGCTATAGAAAATTTTTACATAGAATTTTTTTTAAAGGAAATTTTCGGTATAAGATTTTTTCAACCTAAAATTTTACTATAGAAAAATTTCGTTTTTTTCGAATTTTATCATAAAAGCTTTCCGAAAAATGTTGATAAAATATTTTTTTGATATGATTTAATATAATAGCTGTGTTCCAGAACTACCAATACTGTACAATATTGTACAAGTTTTAATCAGAAACTACAGGAAAGTGTTCCTGTACTGAAAAAAATGACTTAATTGTAATTTCTGGTTAAAAATTGTACAATATTGTACAGTATTGGTAGTTCTGGAACACAGCTAATATTTTTATAAAGAAAGTATTCGATATAAATTTTAGGTAACTTTCGATATAAAATTTGAAAAAAAAAATTCTATCTAAAACTTTTTTTCTAGAAAATTTTGATAAAAAAATTTTTTATATAGAAAATTTTTAATGCAAAATTTTTTCATAGAATTTTTTCGATATAAAATTTTTTGTGGAAAATTTTTGAATTGGAATATTTTTAATAAAAATTTTTGATATAGAATTTATAGAAAATTTTCATTTCAGTTTTTTTTAAGAAAAATTTCGATATAAAATTTTCATATAGAAAATTTTTGAAGTAAGTTTTTTTTATAGAAAATTTTTGGTATACAAATTTTTTAACACAATTTTTCTTATATTTTTTTTTTTTAAATATCCAACAGAAAATATTCGATATAATGTAAAATTTTATCATAGAATAATTCAGATTTTAATTCCAATTTTTTCATAAAAACTACCAAAAAAAGTTTTCAAAGAAAAATTTAGATAAAATATTTTTTATATGATTTGTGTAAGATTTGTATATAGAAAATTTTAATATACATATTTTATAGGTAATTTTCCATATAAAATTTGTAGACAAATTTTTTGATATCAAAGTTTTTTATAGAAAATTTCCGATATAAAATTTTTACATAGAAAATTTTCGAAGTAACATTTTATGATAGAAAATATTCGATACAAAACTTTTTCGAAGAAAAATTTCATAGAAAAATTACGATATACATTTTTATTATAGAAACTTTCCGATGAAACTTTTTAATAGAAAAACTTTTATATAAAATTTTTGAATATAAAATTTTAAACATTTTCAATATTTTTTTTAGAAAACTTTAGATTTTCTGGAATTTCTTATTTCTTTCGATTTTCTTCTTAACAAAATAAAACAAACCGTTTTTGTCTTACAAATGCCTTGAAAAATCAATTTTTTGAGAAAAATTTGTATCTCGAAAACCAGAGTCAAATAGATCTTGTAAAGTAGGCTCGACATTTTCGTTTTCAACAAACCAAATTTTTCTGTTGCCTCAAAATTTTTCTGCCCCTGTGTTTAGTAATTTTTAGTGATTAAAATGTGTACCAAAGCCTCCAGCGAGCACTCCAAAACTCATCCATGACATTTTAAGCCGTTTCACTTTGATTTCTTGTTAAAATCGATTTTTAGTTTAATTGCCTTTTTGAATGTTATAAACGAGTGATTGATTATTTTGATTAGTAGCGAATGGAATATGATTGCAGTAGAATTTTTTGAATGTGATCTTAGAGAAATGAAATGATATAGATTTAATTAAATATTATTTTAGCGATTAGATATAGATCAATGGGTTTGTTAGTAAAAAAAAATGTTTAAACAAAATTGGTAATGATATAAAATTTATAAAGTTATTTTTTCTAACATACACACATAAGTCATGCAGGTATTTGTGAATAAGATAAAGTTTGTAAACAAAAATGTTCATATTTTCAAATCGAAATTAAGCATTTAAATATGTGTAACTTTTATAATTTTAAAAACTTGGCTTTTTAAAACCTATAATGAGATTCTATAGACTTTCAAGAATAATAAGAGCTTCAAACTTTTTCAATACATTTTAACCTCACTTTTAAAATTAGGATTAAAAATGTCAACTATTTTTCGTTTACAAGCTTTGTAAGACAAGGTGCAGTTGAAATCATTATAATTGCATGTTTACTGACGGATTTTTATAAAAACGAAAACTTTATTTGAAAAGTTTAAAAAATTCATCATCATGATTTGGGTTTAGCTACAAGTTTACTTGTGTCGACATATATTCGTTATCTAGCAGAAATCGGGAGGGGCTATATTAAATTATACCCTACATTTCCATATGTGGGAATGGTATATTGCGTTTGTGCTGATATCTGTAACGAAAATATTGGCATGACAGCATTTAAACAAAATACTAATCAACTCCGTATCATACTGTCGGCTTAATATGCAAACCTGCTAACTCCCTTCCGCAAAATTTTATAAGTATAGTGAGAAAAAACTTATTATATTATATATGGTGTGTTGTACTGGATTTAGCAATTTTTCTTATCGAACCTTTTCACACACTTCTAGACTCAAATTAAAGAAAACTTACATGCTGTTCGACGGCTCGTATCTTTTTCTACCCCATGGTATTCAAATCTCAATTTACTTAGGAGGTTTTCATATTAAGCCGACTATATGCTACTATGAGCAATATTTCTGTTGAATTTTAATAAAATTTGGGCCGTAATTGGTGAAAATGATCATTCCGAGAAGGCATTCTATCGGATGTACCCGAAATAATGATCACATTTGGCCCTAAAAGTATCAAAGAAAAATCTCTGTGCTAGGTTAGCTTAGAAAGATTTTGTCAAACTGACAACCGGTACTCGGAGACCCTTAGGGTCCATTGTGATCCTTCATTGATAGAAGAAAAATAGGAAATTGAAAAGGCTGGAAATTAAGTATTAAGTAAAGGAAGTGATAGAGATAGGAATGGAAATTGCTGAGAAGAGAAATAAAGGAAAGAAGACTCATCTAAGCCAATTAAGTCTAATTATAAAACCTACAAGATTGTTCAGTTTACACTGCTGTAAATTTTGAAGCTTTACAAGGAACCTATCGCCTAGGCATTTGTAGAGAAGTTGTTCCACCGATTCGGACAAGTTTTCATCTAGCAATAATCTGCAAATGTCCAGAATCTTCCCATCCCGCCTGTTTAGCCTAGATTTTAGAGTACAGTGGTCGGTTAAAATGACTATGAATCTTCTAAGGCTTGTCCTGTTGAGTTCTGGCAATAGTGGTTTTCTTGCTGATCCAAGACTTGATTATCATATAAAAGTGACAAAAAGGGATGGTTAGGTTCATCACTTCCTGACTCAAATCTTGGCTCGAGCCAAGCCTTGCGTCCTCATCGGCAAATTCGTTACCTTCGCAGTTTTTTTCCGTACTTGAGCGGCAGTTCTATCAGTACTAATCTACATTTTTTAACTAGTTTTAATGCAATGCTTTGTCCTTGCAGCGCCTTAAGGGCAGAAACTAGTGTCAGAAATTAGCTCCATGGCCTTCCATATAGCAAAAATCTCTAAAGTGCCGATATCCATCTTAGAATCATCAGTAAAGATCGACTCGCCTTGGCACAGCGATGTGTGACCAATCCACTCAGTTCTAGCCGGGATTAATCCCTCCGGTACCGCACTGAACAATAGCTCCTTGACTAAATAGTCAGAGCCTGACTTAATGAACAAGGAACCTGTTAATCTTAGTATTCTAGTACGCCCCGTCCGCCTATATCTAAGTATTCCCGATTCATATGACCTAACTTGACTTCTGGTTGCCATACCCTTTACGGCGACAGTAACAACATGATGTCAAGGGCTGATTGAAAAGTGCTTTTTAAAGCATGTTATACTCTGTGCTAAATTTTATGAAATTATTTTTTCAATTGCGACCTGTACTTGATCACAAGTTTATTTGCCAGCCGTCCAGACGCACATCGTTAAATCGACTCAGAATGTGTCTTTGAGTTGATCAGCATTTTAACGAGAAAATGTTTTTATGTATAATATAAAATGACTAGACGTTTCTGAATAAAATTAAAAAGAACATTTTTTTTGTTTAGCATGATTAAAACTTTAAACAACTAAAGATTCTTATCACTAACCAGAGAGAATTTTTCTTTCTTGTGTTTTATTTAAAAAAAATTCGGAACAAAGTACAAAAATACAAATACTAACATCGTATGATTAATAATTTGATTGTACCCTACACCATCATAGGTAGAAAAGTCCGTCCCTCTGTTAGGCAAGGTTAGGTTTTGAAAGATGATGTCGATGAAGGTTTTGAAAGTTGTTTGACTTCAGATACGCTTGGAGTACAATTTGCTTATTCAATGGAAGAGAAGAATAAGGAAAGAAGAAGACTAGAGACGAAAAAATATAAATTATAAAGAGAAGAAAGATATAGTTTTAATTGTTATGAAGGTAACAACTTAGTACAATCTAAAGAAGTAATGGCTTATCTAAGCCATTTGAGTCCAGTTATAGAACCTACAAGATCACTCATGGAATCTACTACCTTGTTGTCATAAGCCTCTGATTATGTAGCATTAGACAGTGACATATGATGTGTGTCACCGATTAGGTGTCCTTAAATAAACACAGTCTGAAAAGTCCAGAATGATACCATTCTACCCGGTTAGGGCACAGTGGCCTGCTAGTATGACTATACATCCTCTTAAATTTAACCTAAAAACCGCTAATATCCAGTTTATACCGTTTAGCCCTAGATATACTGCAAGTCTTTGTGGTTTCCTTGCTGATCCAAGACTTGATACCCATATAAAAGTGCCATATAGGGGGAGCTATGTATGTCCGTTACATTCTGGCTCAAGTCTTCGCTCGAGCCGTATCTTAATCATATATCTGAGTGATAGGTCTATTAGGTCCAATCAATATTTTTTGAATAGTTTGGGTGTGATGTTTTGTCGTTGCTTATTTGTCAGTTATAGTACTTGGGATTAGCTCTGTGAAATTCCATATGGCAAAAATTTCCTATTGAAAGACACTGCACTGGTCCGCACCCTCAGAAAAACACCCGTTCCAGTACCGATGTATACTTAAGAACCTTCAATGAAGATCGAATTGCCTTGAAAAAGCTATTTGCGTCCCTTCCAGTCGAAAGGGCGAAGTACTGAACAGTAGCTCATTAACTAAATAGTCAGACCGTGGTAAGCCTGACTCTAACCCATGGGCTCAGTAATCTGATGTGCCATACTCGTCTGTACTTAAATATACCCGATTCATGTAAACTCGAGAGACTTTAGTTTCTCATATCCTTTATGAAAACATCCAATATAAATAATAGCAACACAATGTCAAGTTCTACCAGCGGAGATTTTTTTTACAAGAATAAAACTTTATCAACTGCTTTCCATCAAACTTGGTGTAGGGTATTATATGATCGGACGTTGGCTAAGATTAATTCTTTTTTACTTGTTTTTATAAAAATGTTTATAATTGTAATATTAATGCACATTTTTTCACATTATTATGAATATTTATAACTTTTTATTGAAATATGTTGACTAGTTTCCTTGTTCGTAAATTCTCATAGCAATATACAACTGATTTTTTTTGGCACAAACTATACTGTGCATACAAATTAAACTATTTTTTTGACTGTCATTACTATTTAAGACTATGCAGCAATCTTTTGAAAGGATATCAGTGACACCGGTTGGTACACTTCTAAACCCTTCTCATTGTCTTATGGTACTAAAGAATTGAGAGTTTACAACTTCTCGAGCTGCCCATTTTACACATCAGGAAAAACTTCCGGCATCTGAGGATAGCTTTTTCGATTCTCATTTTACTATAGAGCAACTCTACCTTAACAAGCTTTGTGGAGTAGGTGTTATCTCGGTTATTTAAAAGGTTGGAAATCATTTAGTTTATGCAAATATTTTAAAATATTAGTTATAACATTTTACATTTAAGATAACGATACATTAAATAAATTACATTAAAAACTATTTGAGATTTATTACATTTAGCAATTATAATTGCAAGTGGTCAAATAAATCATTACATTCTAAGAAAAACAAAAATAATGTGAGTAATACATGTTTATGACTATTCCCTTTACATACTTCAGAAATGTTATAACTCAAAACCGTTGTTTTGAGAAATATAATAACAATCCGTTGCAAATAGTCTAGCAACGTATCATTTGCAAATCGGTATAGCAAATTACAAATATTAAATATAATTTAAATATGTACATATAAATTTTTTAATTTTTCAATGTCGATTAACAAATGCTACGATGCTGTAGGGGATCTTGGATAATAAGCAACGGTTCTGATAGGTCTTAACTTGGTAAGCCAAGACATATCTTGGTTATCCATCATCTCAACTGTAGACACCGGCCTCCTCGCGGTATGTTTACCTTCATATTCTTATAATAACCATGGTGCCTAATAAATACATCAGGTACCATTGAAATTTCTTTCGGGCATTATTTATAGTGCCTTGAAGTATTGCTGGACAGTCTTGGTATTTAAGAAATTACTTACTGACTGCATCTATCATGATGGGCGGACAATGTTTACGGTCAGAGTGAAATTATAAACATGATGATTTATACTTACAATTATACAATTGTCTACTCTCTAATTGTACCACTGTTTGACAATTTTATGTCTGATAGGAATGCTTGGAAATCCTGTTGGCACCAAGACTAACTGTTCTCTGTAGCGTTTGCAGTCCGAATTTATAGCCACTAAGTGACTGTTGAGAAGCAGTTGTTGAATGTCGTCTCTAGCTACCAGGTAAGAACTACTCTAACCTCCTGGTAGTACATTCTGGTAACCTGAGTAACCTAGTTGAAGATGCGGTAAACAACCCGTGTGGGATTCTAGGTCGGGGTTAATATGAGAGGGAGTTATCTTGGACACACTCCTACGTATTTGGTCTAAGATAATTGTACTTCCTAAAGTACGAATATGGAGCCTACACTCCATATTTTCACAGATTGTCGTTACTATCATATACGACATATCCTCACTTGCGTTTGCAATGATTGAGTATTGTCTGATTGAAAGAAATTTTGTAAGGTTCATGTGCACATCGACTGAATTTTGGTTTTGTTATAACAGTTCTGACGTTCACAATTATATTAGATAATTAAAACAGGGATCTATTTGAAGAATTAGGCCAAGTAATTGTCCTTACAAAGCCATCTACCTGAGCAGACGAACAACCTACCACTTAAGAGACATAAGCCTTTATCTAAAGGAGATAAATCTAAAGGAGATAAATTCCCCTGAACTTGTCAGAAAGCACCTAAGATGCTATGAGAGTGATACTAGACAACTTACTATCCAGCAGCCAATATCAAATTATATACGACAGCTCTGGAAGACATTCAAAAAAATACTGTAACTTCTGTAGCCGTGACAGAGGTTTCAAGATCGATCCCCGGCCAGACCCTCTTAAAAAAATAAGTTTTCAAAAAAGCGTTTCACCTCATAACTCAGCTAGCCACTGGTTATTGAGTATTAATCTATGTAAAACTTCTCTAACTAATGTTTTTGGCTTTCGAAGCCGGAGTTAAAACGTAGTTCCCTTTCAATAAGTTTAAAAATAGAATCGGAGCTTATTGTCTAAGAAAAGTGCCCTTGTTCCAATTGGAATGTCGTGGGAATTATGTATGTATGTAACGTCGAAAATAACAAGCTGCCGGGCAAATGTTGTACTCGGTTATCGTTTCCTCCTATTGCAGTGAAAAAAGGCAATTAACATTAGGATATTGTAGTAGACTTAATTCTTACATGTTTATAATTAAGCCTAGAATATCCAACACCGGAGCTACATGTGAAGAAAGTCAATTGATAACCAATATCTATCCCAATGTTCAGCAAACCTAACCTCCCCTAATTGCAGATTCCCTATGGACTATTAAAGCGGAGCTTCACTTGGATCCGGACTTAGAGGAGTCCCAGATTACGAAAAGTTATACATTTTATTAGAGTATCCTTAGAACTAAATGAAGTAGTTTAAGCGGTGACTTTTATTGATTGAACTAGTGGGGACGAGGTGCAGCCCATAAAACTTAATATGGATGATATATGTATGTATATTGATCACCTTAGGAGATTTTGAAAACTATGAATTTTAAGATAGGAAACTATTCAAGTAAATGCGCGATATGTATATGTGTATGTATTTGTTAATAACTTAACAAAGCAATATGTTGTAAATAAACAACATATTGTTTGTTGTTTATTTATGTCGTTTTTAGATAAATAAAAAACAAAACAAATCGATGATGAAGATGTTTTTTATAGAGGAATGCGTAATATGAAATTTAGAAATAGTATTGCAGTTATTTTGTGATTATGAAAATGATGTTACAAATTATTATCGTGCATTCAAATGCAGTTTTATTAAATTTTAAGCTAACCATTTAACATTTTTGTTATTCGTTTTTAATTGTTGTAGCAGCTGCCTGATGATATTTTGTTGTTGCACTTTCTCAAATTATTTCCTGTTTTATAACTTTTCTTTTGTTTTTTTTCTGATTCTCTTCGATTCCAATTAAAGAAATTCAGTGCAATTTTTTTTTCTTATAGGGATTCCCCAATTATTTCACTTTAATTTTCATTTATTTTAACTTTTCTTTACAATATTTGAATTATTAATGTAATTATTTTGGCCATTTAATTCTAACTTTTTTATTAGTATTTCTCACTTTATTTAATAGAGAATTTCAATCAAATACACGTAATTAAAAACCCGGAATTCTATTAAATTCTAGTAAGAAAAAATTTGCTCTGATTAAATCACTATTCTTGTTGTTGGCAAAAAAAACATGTCAGCTGCTTTAATAAAAACAGTATTTTCAGGGTTGCATTTGCTTTACACTTAGAGAAATAAGCTCAACAAAAGCGAAAACAATTTTAATAATAATAATGATAAAATTAAGCCGTTAAGAATTTTTAAATTCAATATTTAATATATTATTTGTAGACGTTCTCACCAAAACGTAATGGAATTGCCATTATAAATCATTTTTAGTAAATTAATAAAACATTTTTTTCACTTGAAGTCATATGACGATGTACTGAATTATCTGTTGAATAAGTTCGCGTTTCTAACCGCCAGAATGATTTGAAAAAGTAATAAAAAGTTACATTTTAGTGCGAACGACTCGAAACGTAATCTTTTGAAACGATCGAAATGAAAAATGTTTTATCTTCAATTAAAAAATTAAAAAAAAAATTCCATTTGAAATTTTCTATAGAATATTTATTGTCAAAAAATAACAAAATTGTCGGGATGGTAAATATTATTTAAAAAAAAAAAAATATTCGCAATAAGTCTTAGTCTATTACATTTATTTATAAATTCGATCTGTTTAAAAGTAGAAATATTCCTCCTAAAGATGATGGTCAAACCAACCATCGAAACGCGTCGACGAATTGGTTGTCCCCACAAACAATTGTTTGCCTTTTATCAATAAGTCTATTACATTAATAAATAAATGTAACAGACTGCGATTAAGTGGGAAAAACTTTTCTTTGGAAAATTTATTGTTATAAACATTTTTTTATAATAAAAAATTTTCTCAATAAAATTTTTGTTTAGGTTAAAAATATTAACTGAAATGTATAAATTGTGCATGTTCTGAAAATCCTTGAAGGATTTAAAAATCATAAAACGTAATCATTGATTATATTTTTATATGACGTAAAATTTTCCTATAAAAAGAAGAAATTTTTGAAAATTTTCTTATAAAAATAATTTTTCTTATAAGAATAAGAAGTTTTGAAAAATTTACTTTAAAATAAATTTTTGAAAAATTTCCTATAATTTTTTTTTGAAATTTTCTTAAACAAAAATTTTGAAAAATTTCCTACTACAATACAAATTTTTTGATAAACTTTATAGAAAAACAAGAAATTTTCAAAAACAATTTCGTATAAAAAAGTAATACTTTTTTAAAAAATAAGAAATTTTTAAAAAATTTCCTATAAAATTAAGAAATTAAAAAAAAATTCCTATAAAAATAAGAAAGTTTTAAAAAATTATCATAAAAATAAGAAAATTTTGAAAAATTTTCTATAAAAATAACAAATTTTTGAAAAATTTAATATAAAAGTAAGAAATTTTTGAAATATTTCCTATTAAAACAAGAAATTTTTGAAAAAATTTCCATAAAAATTAGAAATTAAAAAAAAATCTAGAAAAATAAGAAATGTTTGAAAAATTTCCTATAAAAATTAGAAATTGTTTAAAAACTTCCTATAAAAATAAAAAAAAGTTTTTAAAAACTTTCTATAAAAATAGGAAATTTAAAAAAATATCTTATAAAGAAAAATTTCCTATAATACTAAGAAATTTTTGAAAAATTTTCTATAAAAATAAGAAAATTTTGAAAAATATTAATTAAAATTAAGAAATTTTTCAAAAATTTCCTATAAAAACAAGAAATTTTTAAAAAATTTCCTATAAAAATAAGATTTATTAAAATTTTTCCGTAAAAATAAGAAATTTTTGAAAAATGTCTTATAAAAATAAGAAATTTTTAAAAATATCTTATAAAAATAAGAAATTTTTAAAAAATTTCCTATCAAAATAAGAAATTAAAAAAAAATCCTATAAATGAAGGAAATTTTTAAAAAATTTCCTAAAAATATAAGAAATTTTTAAAAAATTTCCTAAAAAAATAAGAAATTTTTAAACAATTTCCTATATAAATAAGAAATTTTTAAAAAATTTCCTATAAAAATAAAAAAAAATTTGAAAAATTTGCTATAAAAATAAGAAATTTTTGAAAAATTTCCTATAAAAATAAGAAATTTTTGAAAAATTTTTCTATAAAAATAAGAAAATGGTAAAAAATTTTCCATCAAAATAAGAAATTTGTGAAAAATTGTCTATAAAAGTAAGAATATTTTGAAATATATCTTATAAAAAAAGATATTTTTGAACAAATTTTCATAAAAATAAGAATTGTTTGAAAAATTTCCTATAAAAATTTTTGATAAATTTCGTATAAAAATAAGACATTTTTGAAAAATTTCCTATAAAAATAAGAAAATTAAGAAATTTTTGAAAAATTTCCTATAAAAATAAGAAATTTTTGAAAAATTTCCTATAAAAATAAGAAATTTTTGTAAAATTTTCCACACAAATAAGAAATTTTTGAAAAATTTCCTAGAAAAAGAAGAAATTTTTGAAAAATTTCCTATAAAAATAAGAAATTTTTGAAAAATTTCCTATAAAAATAAGAAATTTTTGAAAAATTTCCTATAAAAGTAAGAAATTTGTGAAAAAGAAAATTTCTATAAAAATAAGAAATTTTTGAAAAATTTTCCATAAAAATAAAAAAATTTTGAAAAATTTCTTATGAAAATAAGAAATTTTTAAACAAATTTCTTATAAAAATGAGAAATTTTTGAATAATTTCTTATATAAAAAATAGAAATGTTTAAATAAATTTCTATAAAAATGAAAAAATTTTGAAAAAATTCCTATTAAAAATAAGAAATTTTTGAGAAAAAAATTCTGGTAGTTTTGCTTCAGGTCTGAAAAAATGTGAAAATACCAAATTTTAGTACAATTGTTTTTCGTATAAATCCTAGTGATAAAATCTTACACAAAGTTGAATTTGGTTGACAAGTATTGTTTCAAAAAATACTACCAAATCAAAAATCTTTTTAATTTATTTTAATGTTAACAGACGTAATATTTCCTATTTATTACATGACTTAAACATTAAAACAGTCATTAATAAAAGTCATTTGCTTGACAGGTGAAAAATGCGATACATATTTTTAAATGTTTTGAAAAAATTATGCAAATTTCATTGAAACATGTTATGAAACTACGAAATCTGAATGTAATAAAAAAACAACAAACTTGTATGGGAATAGGAAAATTTGGAGTTATACAAAATTTCTCTATAAAGTTATTTATACTAGTATGTATATATACCCTACACCACCACAGATGGTCTATCCGTTTTGCTGGCTGGTCGGTTGCTTGTTATAGTTTCAAAGTTTGTGATTAGAGTACAGGCAGTTTGATTATTACTTTCCGAAATTGAGATTTTGTCACAAATTTCAGTAAATTTGTATCAAATCTATAAGAAATATTGCTTATACAAATAAAAGACACTGTACCAAATTTTGTTGAAATCGGTCCATTGCTCCCATATAAGACCTTCCGATAAAAGCCACTTAAATGCATCGAAATTCACAAAAACGTTCCTAAATTTGAAGATAATGATATTTATTGTATAAACTGCAATCAAATTGCAAAATTTCGAGAAAATTGGCTCACATTTTAATTATCTTCGATTTTGATGTTTTTACAATCAGAAGACCATAACGAATAAATAAATAAAAATATAGTAGTGATAAATGTAACACAGAATATTTAATTTTGTTGTGTAGTGTAAGTGGTCCTCATATGACCTTAGTAACGGTATTAAGTGTAAAGTATTATATGGTCGGGTTTGACTGACAAAGAAAGCATTCTAGGTTTCTTCTATCGTTTAATTATTTAAATAAATTTTAAAGTATAGGTTAGTAGCAACATAGTAAGGGTCAATATTAAAAAAATTTAGTTTGAATTATGCAAATTTGATCATAACATTTAAATATGCCAAATTTATGCTAAAATACTAAAACATGAAAGAGGTAGAAAACGAAATTTGCAATTAATGTTTATTTGAAAATTTCTTTAATATGTATTATTGTTTCCCAATCGTTAAGATCTCACATTATATAGAATGTGAGATTCACAAGAATTTCGACAGTGAAATTCTTGTGAAAGGTAAAATTTTTAATATCGTTACCAATTAAATTCACTCTTTCTAAAACAACCTTAACGTTAAGATGTGGTCGGTGAAGTTTTCAATAATATTTCTCGCTTTGTATTTTTGTTCCTGCAATGCTCAGAATGAAACTTTAGATTCGAATAACACTATAATACAATCACCAAATACCTATTTTAATTATACGGGAAATATAAATCGTATTGTTGGAGGCGTACCTTTAAATATTATTCAGGTGCCGTTTCAAGTGGCCTTGTACAAAAATGGTAATTTGGAATGTGGCGGTTCGATAATCAGTGCCGATTGGATACTTACTGCAGCGCATTGCCTGAGAGGTGGTGGTAATTTTGTAATAAGAGCCGGATCTCGTCTGTTTAGAAGAGGTGGCATTATAGGAAGAGCTAGTCTGGCTATTATTAACTCTAATTTTAATCCAAATACTATGGCAAATGATATAGGGTTGCTCAAACTTAGAGGTAGTTTAAAATGGTCCCGTCGAGTCAGGCCAGTCCGTTTGGCTACCCCACAAATGACCCTACCTAAGCAATTTCTTGTTAGTGGCTGGGGAGTTTTGAGGGAAACGCAACAAGTACCCTCAAATGTTCTTAGAGGCGCTCTAGTGAAACATGTAGCATTATATAAATGCCAAAACCAATATAAATTTTATGCTCCCATAACAAGATTGCAAATTTGTGCCGCTGCACCAGCCAAAGATGCCTGTCAAGGAGATTCCGGTGGTCCTTTGACTTACAAAGGCATTCAGTACGGTGTTGTGTCCTATGGTATAGGTTGTGCTCGTCCTGGGTATTCTGGTGTCTATACAAATGTAAGAAAACAGCATAAATGGATTCGAAACGCCATAAAACGGAATGGCGGAGCTATGCCAATGTAAAAAACTTGTATCTAAAATCTAAGACTTAATAAAACGATTTAAAAAAGTATCGATGAAGTTATATTTTCAATTTAAAAAAAATTGTAGAGAAAATAGAAAATTTTTCGTTAAAAAAGAAAATTTTAGGCCTTTTTTTATAAAAATTGTCTATGAAAAATGATTTTTTACAAAAAATGTATGCAACAAATTTTTATAAAGATAAAAAAATTTTGAAAAACTTCCTATAAAAATAGAATTTTTTTTTTTAAATTACGATAAAAATAGAAAAATTTTGAAAATTTTCCTGAAAAATAAGAAATTTTTTAAAAAATTCCTATTAAAATAAGAAATTTAAAAAATCGTATAAAAATAAGAAATTTTTGAAAAATTTTCTATAAAAATAAGAAATTTTTTAAAAATTTCCTACAAAAATAAGAAATTTTTGAAAAATTTCCTTTAAAAATAAAAAATTTTTGAAAAATTTCCTATAAAAATAAGAAATTTTTGAAAAATTTCCTATAAAAATAAGATATTTTTGAAAAAATTCCTATAGAAATAAGAAAGTTTTGAAAAATTTTCTATAAAAATAAGAAATTTTTGATAAATTTCCTATAAAAATAAATCATTTTTGAAAAAATCCTATAAAAATAAGAATTTTTTGAAAAATTTTCTATAAAAGAAAGAAATTTTGAAAAAATTTATTAAATTTTTTTTATAGAATTTATTTCTTATAATAATTTTTCTATAGAAAATTTTGGCTTAGAAACATTTTTAATAGAAAATGTTTCCTATGATTCTCTATAGAATTTTTTCTTATAAAAATGTTTCCGTATACAAAATTTTTTCCTTGTAGAAATTTTTCTATAAAAAATTTTTACTTATCAAAATTAAAACAAAAAAAAAAAAAAAAAATTATAAAAAATTCTTTCTATTAATTTTGTTTTATAGAAAATTTTTCTATAAAAAAATGTTCCTTTGAGTATTTTGCTTTTTTTCATAAAATTTTTATACAAAATTTTTCGTTAAAAAAATTTTTCTATATAAAATTCTTTCTTCTTATAAAAATTTTTATATAGAAAATTTTTCATTTAAATTTTTTTTGTACAAAAAAATTTTTTTATAGAAAATTTTTCTATAGATAATTTTTCCTAATAAAAATTTTTTCATATAAAATTTTCCCTTATAAAAATTTTTCTGTGTAAAATTTTTTCCCATAAAAATTTGTATACAAAATTTTTCGTTTTAAAATTTGTTTTATACAAAATCATCGTTATAATTTTTTTAATGAAGTTTTTTTTGTAGAAAATTTTTATAACGAAAAATTCTTTATTATAAATTTTTTTTCTAGAAAATTTTTTCTTATAAAAATTTGTTTGTACAAAATTTTCCTTATAGAAATTTTTATATAGAATTTTTGTTTTTATAAAAATTTTTCTATAGAAAATTTTCATTATAAAAATATTTTTATAGAAAAATTTTCCTTATAAAAATTTTCTATAATAATTTTTTGTTAGAAAAAATTTTCTATAAAAATTTTTCCTTGTAAAATTTTTTTTACAAATTTTTTTCTAAAAAAATGTTCCTAATAAATTCTATATAAAATGTTTCCTTATTAAAATTAATGTATGGAAAATTATTTCATATAAAAATTTTTCTATAAAAATTTTTATTTATAAAAATGTTTCTATAATAATTTTTCCTTATAAAAAAATAAAAATTTTTTTTGTAAAAATTTTTTTACAAAATTTAAAAAAAAATTTTCCTGTATAAAATGATACATTTTTAAAACTAATCTATGGAAAATTATTTTTTATAAAAATTTGTCTATTAGCTCACTCACACTGAGCTCGAAAACTCGTTAAAGTAATTTTCGGCTTAAAACAATATTGAAAACTTAAGTTTTCACATACAAAATGAAAACTCCTTGTGTGTAAGTTTTCAACGAAAACTTATTTGAAAACGTTTTAAATACCGATACAACACTGAGTTGATGTAGGAAAAAAAGAAAATAACAAAAATAAATGTCAGTTAAAAATGAAAAAATAAAAAAACAAACAATTAATTTTAAGAATTTTTTAAAAATAATACTACAATTGTTAAAAAAAATATTATTTTAATTCAATAATAAATAATTAAATGTTTGGTGGTCGTTTTTTGAAGAAAATCGCGAGTGAAAAAATTAATTTTTGCCGAAAACCCAATAATTGCCAAATTCTCAAAATGTGAACGGTAGAGTTTTCGATGGTGTTTTCATTATCGAAAACTCATAATGTGAATGAGCTATATGAAAATTTTTACTTATACAAATTTTTCCATATAAAATTTTTCTAGAAAAAATGTTTCCTAATAAAAATTAGCCTATAGAAAATTTTTCTATGAAAATTTTTACTTACAAAAATGTAACTATAGAAAATAAATAATCTTTAAAAATTTTTCTTTATACAAATTTTTTCATAGAAAATTTTTGCTTTCAAAAAGTTTTCCTTATAAAAATTTTTTGATAGAATTTTTTTTCTTTATAAAAAAATGTATATAAAAATTGTTCCTTAAAAATATATAGAAAGTTTTTTCTTATAAAAAATTTTCTTTCGAATATTTTTCGTTATAAAAGTTTTTTCCTAACAATTTTTTTTTTATAAATATTTTCCTTTTAAAAATTTTTTTCTTATAAAAATTTTTCTAAAGAAAATATTCCTTGAAAAAATTGTTCTATAGAAAATCATTCCTTACAAAAATTTTTCAATAGAAAATTTTTGCATATACATTTTTTTTTGATAAAAAGAAAATTCTACAGAAAATTTAATAGAAAAAATTATTTGGTTGATTTGATTTTTTTCTACAGGGCACATTGGGGTTTTTCATACCCAAAATGGGAATTAATTGAAAAATGTAATTCGTCGGTACCGAATATTTTTTTATATTAGGTAAAAGTTTACAAAATTCTGCAGCACCAGCTCCAAAAAAATGTCTCTAGCAACTACCGTTATATTCCCACACGTTTTCAAAGTTAACGTTTTTTGATGACTTGTAAATGTTTGTGAAAAAATAAAATTTTTTGCATTTTCAAAATTATTTTTTTGCTGTTTCTTAAATGAAAATGTAAAGAAAAGTTATGGAGCCTATAACATTAGGTTATTAAGATTATTTTTGTGTTATTATATTTTAAGTGTAACTGATACTAACAGTTTTAAAATATTTCTTCGTGAAGACCTATAAATTGGCAAATTTGGTAATATATAGAAAAATAGTTGTGAATTTAGCAAAATTTGGTAACAATTCTTTTTTCTCCATAAACTCCGGATAATTTGGAAAATATTATAAAAAATTTGTTTTGCACGTTTTTGCACATAACAAATAAAAAAGTAAATATATTTGTTGATCCTCATAATTCTTTTGCATATTAGGTACAAATTTTAATACTTTTGTTTCTCGGAGAGATCTTTTAGAAATAATGAAAAATTCTGGTTGTGAAAACATTTAACATTTTTTCTTAAATCAAAAAGGGCTACTTTTTCAGAAATTCTTTGACTTTAAGTCACGGTACGGGAATAGGGTATATAAGCTGCGTTCTTTTTTTGCGTTTTATACATAATGCATTCGTGCGAAATACAAATTTCCAAAATTCGTTTTACAAAATTTTTTAAAAGCATAGAAAGAAATAAAATCTCATGTGTTATTGAGGAACCAATTTTAACAAAATTTTATATTTTATTGCTTAGAAAAATAATTAAATGTAGCATTTTTTTCGTAAAATTGTCTAAGAACATAAAATAAGCGGAAAAGACGCTCAAAAACAGCTTGAGCGATTTATAAGTTCAAGTAAATGCCTATTAAGTCAATATTGCAAATAAATGTTCACTTTTTCATAAAAGATAGCCCAAATAACTTACATTTAGCAAAACCCGAAAAAATACCCATTTTCTCCCTTGTAAACGCATTTTTCAACTTTAGGGCATGGGCGCCACGTATTTACGTTTTCCAATTTGGCTCAAATTTTCAGGGTTAACGTTTCTCACCAAATGACACAATAATCCGGCCGACACTCTTCGAAATAAAAAAAATAATAATATTTTCATACAAACAACCTAAGGTTATGTACCTTAATTTATAAAAAAGAACAAATTCTAATAATGTATATTAAAAAATTGATTAATTTTACCTTTTAAAGGAAAACTATTAAAAAAAAAAACTTAAAATTTGAAACCAGAAAATCTTCCACGATTTGATTCCCAGTTTAGGCATCAAAAACCCCAATGTGCAGGGTCTCGAACTTTTGAAGGTTTTTCTAATAGGGCATTAAAATTTTTGCTTGAGAACAAATATTATTACGTGTGGATCACGACTTAGTATTTCTCTCTTGATGTTATCATTCTTATTGGAATGCCAACTGTCAAAAGCTTTTCCACTTGGAATCTGTCATGTGAAAAAAATCGAAGAAACAAATTTAACGCAAAGCAGAAAAGAAAGGGAGTTGTTGGGATTTTATTCTATTAAAAACGGGTCGTGATAAAAATTAAAAAAAAAGAAAAACATAAGTTTATATATACACACTCGTTTATATAAAAATAAAACCATCAAGTGATATATTTTTAGAACAAATATTTGTGAATTATAACAAACTAAAATTGTAAAAGAATCTCTGTCAAAAAAAAAAAAAAAGAAATCAAAATAAAAAGCCGAAGAAAAATTCTAAACAAGTCAAAGAAAAGTCTCCAATTTTCACTTATTAAAATTCTTAAGAAAAAGTTGTGAAGTGATTTTACTGATTTAAGGATTTATCTGGAAGATTTATAAATTTTATTCAAAACAAATGTAAGTAAATAATTTAAATAAAATTATAAATTCTTTGGAATTATTAGTTAATCATCAAATGTTTTCTTTGCTGTCATCATTAACAAGATTTGTATCAACATTTATAGTACGTAAATGAATGCATTAAGCTGTCGGTAATTAATTAAAATAAATTAGTCTAATGTAAACTGATGCATCATCATCATCATCCTATTCTCCGCTGATTACGAAATACCCTCTGTACACTATTTTTGCACTATTCCCTTAACCCCTATTCAAATTCAAATGTGTATAGACATCACACTCTTCCTTTTAACCTGACATTGCATTTGAAAGAGTTTTTATATGAATAAACAAAGTATATAATATCCCAGCAGTTCCAAATTGAAGAGGCGCTCCCATTGTAAATGAAATAGTAACTTTTTAGCATGTGCTTGTCATTGTAAGGGAACAGTTTCATAAACAATGTCTATTTAAGATCTCCCTACCAAGACGAATTCATAGTGAAACAAGTGCGATAGTATAATAAGGGGTGGGCATGTGTCCTGGCAATGGAAATTTTTCGGATATTTTAAAGAGTCACAATAGTAAAGACTTGAACAATTTTTTTAACTTATCAAAAAATACCTATCGATGACATATATACACCATGAATATCTATGATGAAAAGTGGGTTCACTTTTTCGCGGGCGTTAAAAAAGTTACCAGGTTAGTACCGACTGAAAAAAGTATTAGTGTTTTATTCAACAGTGCAGAATTTTATATACCACCATCAAATTGTGTAAATTTAATAAGTTAGGTTGTTCAGGCAGCCGATGATAAGACAGCGTCACTTGGGTCCTAAAAATGTTTCCTTTGTGGTAAAGGATAGACTGAAAAAGAAAAACACAAAGGATAGACTGAAAAAGAAAAACACAAAGTACTTTATTTCACACCATTAGTAAGTGGCTTATTCAAGCCAGCAGAAAAAGTGACCCCAAATTTAGAACCTTCAAAATAGAAAGAGCAGGTCAGTGGCAGAGAAGATGAGTTACAGTCTCCTCCTCTTCTATGTTGTGACAACTGCGACAGTAGTCATGGTGTTGAAGGTTAAGTCTTCTGCAGTGCAACCCAAACCGCAGTGACCTGTTATGGTTGAAATTAGGTTACGGTGACGGTAGCGAGGCAGAGATACGAAGAATTTTTGAGGTTTGATGTCGTAAGTGGGCCATGTTTGCCTGGATATTAAGCAAGTAGTTTAAACAGACCAGGTGTTCTGCGCTGACCCATTAAGGGATTGCTTAACTACTGATTTGCAGGCGGATAGCGGTAAGCCCGTAAATTTGTCCGGTGACTCAGTAGAGTACCGGAGTTTGGAAGTTTGTTTGCAGTGGGTTTACCAGGTATGTTGTTGTGCCCCGCTAGTTCGATATTGCAATGTCTCGCCATCTAGTTAAGATATACCCGTCATTCGCGAGTAAAAAGATTTCGTGGATTTTATGACATTTTATGACAGCCTGACTGTCGAATGCTTTGTGTATAGCCAATATATCGGATTAAACGATATTACATATAACAGGAAGCCTAAAGCAAATTTCCTTCCCTAATAGCGGAATGAAGAAACCCCCTCACACCTTTTTTTGACTTGGAACCGTCTGTGTATGCCTCCCGACGTCCGTCACCGAGGGATGAGGGGTCTCCAGAGACTGTCACAGTAAAGGATTTTTAAAAGAAAGAAGTGGATGTACAGTATTGATTACTACTGTACATCCACTGTAGGGATATTAGTAATTTTATCCAGAATAGTGGAGTGTCCTATTTGTGAGTGGAACCAGGTTCCAATAGCATGACAAAGATCTCCTTAAATAGCGTACTTCTTAAGGCACCAGTAATCATTAGCGCGGTCGATCTTACAATTTTAATAAAATAATCCCGCTGTTTTGACTTGGTAAGTGCGTTCCAGAAAATCAGCGCACCATACAACCATATCAAAAAACAAGGCAGTGTTGGTAGGATTAGGCCCCCAGATCTTGCCTATGACATCTCTACATGAGTAGAGTGCAATGGATGCTTTGGACACCCTCAAATTGGTACTTAGGCTCCAGGACAGTTTTAAGTCCAAAATGTTTCCAAGATATTTAGCATGATCAGTGAGCAGAAGTTCTACCTTATTTCAATTTTTTTACACATTGACTGATAGCCACAAAAAATTATCTGTACTAAATTCTAGCATCATAGCTACCATAACCTGAGATTTATTAGCATTTAACCGTGGACTGATTCTCAAATGATTTAACACGCTGCCAGACAGTCATAGAAAATTGATCTGTACGAAATTCTCTCATCACATCTACTATAATTTCATATTTCTTAAAATTTAAATGATTTTTGAGGGCATATTTATATGGATGATGTGATCCATTGTGGACCGATTCACATACAATTTAATATCTTGACGAATAGTTGCATAAAACCTCTATGTTCCAAACTAAGTTGTCATATCTATTGTAATTTCGCTTAGATTATCAGTATTAAAGTTACTAACGTGGCTGGGTTATATGGGAGCTGTAACCAAATGTACACATTTCGCCCAATTTTAATACTAAACTTTTTCAAGGAATCAGAAATACTCTTGACAAATTTTGAATTAATGAATTCCGCATTTTGTTCTATAGAAAAAGTCAATATTATAGGAAATACAAACGGAATGACAATCTAATGACTTAATTGTGCATTTCAACTCTATTTTAATTGTATTGCCAATTGCCAAAAAGACATTACGAATGGCAACTTATAACCGATAACAGAAACACAGTTGCCTTGTCTATGTCAACAAGTGCTAATTCGTGGCTTCATCATTTGAGTCATATAACGTTTAAAGTCTAATTTGTTGAGTTATTCGCAGAACACATTCACCTACTTAAACTAGTTAATGAACCAACACATATTCTGCGTGTTGAAGTGCATCAACACCCTTGACATTTTTCTTACCTTACACCCTGACTAGTATGAATGCAAGGTTCTTGCATTTCTCAAAAATTTCAATCATTGTACTATTTTGATGCCCTTTTCCCATTTTCTTAACTTCGTAACGTTTTACAAATAACAATGAAACGCTTAACTTTCTTGTACGAAAAAGGTCGTTAGGCTGACATCATCATATTTTATAGGCAAACTATGATTTTTCGAAAATAGTGTGAGTGACTTATCGGAAATGGTTTTTTATGTTATAAGCTAAGAATAAAAATATTCATCTCAGTAAAAAATATTGCTATAAAATCCATCATTAAAACTTGGTTCAATTGGACGCTTAAACATGCAGTCAGATCCTGAGTAGAAGCTTTTACTAAATAGAGTAATAACGAAGATCGAGTAACTGATTTGCAACGCAAGCAGTCATACATGTTCCAAAGTATTAAGACGTGAAAATGATCTGTAAATTCTTTCTGCTCCTTAGGGTCTGAAATCATTCTTTCATTCGAAAAAAACAAATGCTAAAGTTACCAATTGTTGGTGGAAGCTTACGGTCAACATGTATCAACTCAAAAAATTGTGAACGATGGTTTTCACAATTCAATAGTAATGATTTCGAAACACAAAACAAGAAGAGACTTGGTCAGTCGAAAAAGTTTGAATAAGATAAGGATTGGAAGTGTTATTCTTATTGTGTGTCGCAAAACAAGCCATTAAAAGCTTTGGGATGCTTTCAAAAGCAAGGAATTTAAAACTGCGGGGGGATGTATAAAACACAACAAAGTATGTAGTAACTACGTACAATAACAACAAGAACACCTAGAATCAAACATTTAAACCATGTGTTATATACTTTTAACACCCGCAAGGCCCCTCATGACATTCCGCCTCCCCCCACACAAAACAAAAATATGGGTACCTATTGTATAGCCCCAATTATGTGCTGTTCACTTTTCTTTCGTATATTTTTTGTTTTGTTTGCTTTTTTTGTTTATTTTATTTTTTTTTATTTATTTTATTTTTTTATTTACCTTATACATTAGTAGTAAATCCATTTAGTAGGGTCATTCGTACCTGATATTATGTGTTGCTTTCGTACGAATTTTATCTACAGAAGTTTGCATTCAGGACGTTATAATAGAGAATTGAGATTTGGTATTTTTTTAATTTTGTGAACATTTTTATGTTTGTGGGGTCTACTGATTGCCTGGTTGTTGTAGCTCTCAACGTTTGATTTTATTTGTTTTGGCACAGATTCAGAATAAGGTTTATTAACCAAAGTCTTGGTTTTCATTAAAATTATTAATTGCCACAGCATCCTTCATCGGCGATAAACGCCGCCGATGTAAAGAAATAAAATTGTCTGAAAGAACAAAGAACTTAAACAATTCGGCTAAATAACTACAAATGGCTTAACTTCAGTGCTCTTAAAGTACAGGGTTGAATAATATAAAGCTTTATTTCTCCTTTTGACCACTCTTATATCACCTTTCTTAATTCGTATATACACTATATATCGTTGGTGTCATGTAGAAAGCCCTTAACTCGCATATTTAAAACTTTACAGGAAAAGGTGAAAACAGTTTTACAACAGTAATTGGCAATATTTTACGTTTTTTGTTGTTTAAATGCAGATTATTATTAAAATGAACGACGAATTAGGTTATAAAAACTTTTTTAATTTCAAACATATACAAAACTAAATTGAGATAGGGCTTTTTGTAGCTTAGGACTTTTTTCTACAGTGATGAAAACAAATTATATTAAGGAAACCTTTGCATAGCGAATGTTTTCTATGGGAAAGCTAACATTTTCTGTAGAAAAGCTTTAACAGCGAATGTTTTCTATAGGAAATCTTTTGATAGTGAATGTTTTCTACAGGAGATCTTTCGATGTTAAAAGTTTTCTATAGGAAATCTTTCGACACAAAAGTTTTTTTTTTTTATAGGAAAGCTTTCGATATTGAAAGTTTGACTTCTAATGTTTTCTACATGAAATCTTTCGATATTTAATGTTTTATAAAGCAAATCAAAAGTTTTCTATAAAAAATCTTCGAAGTTTATTATAAAAAGCCTTTCGATATCGATTTGTTATATAAAATCTTTAGATATTGTCTGTTTTATATTGGAAAGCTCTTGATATAGAATGTTTTTAGTAGAAAGCTTTGGATATTAAAAGTAACCCTTACAAAATCTGTTGATATGAACGGTTTTCAATCTCAAATATTTAGAGGACAAAAGTTTTTTATATGAAATCTTCTGATATCGTAAGTTTTTTTATAGAAAATATTTCAATATCAAAAGTTTGTTATAAGAAAACTTTCGACATCGGAAGTTTTATAAAGGATATCATTTTTTTTAAAAGCTTTCGATATTGAATGTTTTTAGTTGAAAGTTTGTTATAGCTAAAGTTAACTAAAGGAAAGCTTTTAATATTGAAATTTTTCTATAGGGAACGTTTTATATTAAGTATATATAAAGTTTGATATCGAAAGTTTAATATAGGAATTTTTAATATAAACAGTTTTTTTCAGAAAGCTTTACATATTAAATCTATAGAAAAGCTTTTGATAATGAAATTTTTCTATTGGAAAGTGTTTTTTTTTTTTTTAATATATTGACGACAATTGATATCAAAAGTTTATAATAGAAAATCTTTTGACAACAGTTTTATATAAGAAAATTTTAGATAAATAATGGCAGTGAATTAGTTTTGTAGGCCTAACTGATTGGGCTTTTTGGAAAATTACTTAAACAACCGCTAATTTAGATAAAATTGCCTTAACTTTTTGTGAAGAGGTGTAAAATAATGATTTCGAAATGTGCAAGTAAGGGCCTTTCTATGCAGCCAGCATTTTTTGAAGATTTTAATAAAATTCGAATCTTTTTTGATCCTACTGCGCGATTAAAAAGTTGGAATATGAGCTCATTTTCTGATCATAAACGATACTTTTATCGGGAGAAAAACGCGACCTGCGACTCTTCTAAAAAAATCATATATAAGTCATTCTTTACATTAATTTAGAGCAGCGAAGGGCACCAACACATATGAAAATTTGCGATTGTATTAGTAGCAGCAGAGAAAATTTAAAATTAAGATCTTCGTTCTTTTCTGGTAGTATACAAAGTTTTTTTCGTATAATTTTTAATCATTTATAAGTCTTATTTCTTTTAATTTGTCGATCTTTTTTGAGTCTTCCTTAAGTCATGTTTTGAATCGTTAAATAGTCCTTAATGAGTTTAAGAGTCTTTTTATTGTCATATATCGCTTATATATCTATTAATTTAGGAGTCTTTTTAGTGTCATTTATGTTTTTAATTTGAGTCATTTATCAGTCTTATATGAGTGTTTTCTATTCGGTTTTCTGATTTCTATGTTCACACTAACGTGATTTTAAAAATCAAGGCCATATAAGTTTATTATAAAAAAATACAATTATAAATTAATAATAATTTAATAACAATAATTATTATTAAATTAATAATAAATTCATCTTTGCACCCCAACGTCACTTTTATAAATTAACAAAAATTAAACTATTTGATATTTACTCCAGAAAATGCAAAAACTGTCCCGTTATACTTAAAAAAAATCACCTATCTGTGCAAAATAAGATCAGAAAATACATAATAATAATCACTTTTCAAACACCTGTATGATCTGTTTTTGATTAAGAATTTTTTAATCTATAGACATTCAAGATATGATAATAAATAACGGAAATAAAGTGTGTCCCGACTAGAACGTAATTTTTAAATTTGTCGCGATTCGAAGTTTCATTGTTTGACATTTGAACAATTGTTATTATTTGCTAGTAGAAGGTACGAGGTTAGTAAAAATGGAGCGTTACACGAATGTACAACGCATTGTCATTGTGAAATTGTTTTACAAAAAAAAAAAAAAAAAAAAAAAAAAAGTTTTGCGGCTACAGTTCGCAAATTGCGATCAATTTGGGGTCATAATAATGCTCCAAAAGAGTCAACTGTAAAGAGATTAATGGATACATTTGCCGAAACTGGGTCTATTAGTGATGTAAAGACAACAACGAGCCTTCGACCAGGTCTATCGACCAAAAATGATGCAGCGAATTTTGACGAAATATTTCCACCTTCATGCATACAAAGTTCAATTGACTCAGGAACTGAAGCCAGATGACCATGGACAGCGAAGGGAGCTCGTTAATTGGGTATTAGAGAGACAACATGAAAATGCTGATTTTATCGATAAAATCATCTTCAGTGACGAGGCCCATTTCCATCTTGATGGCTTCGTCAATAGGCAGAATTGTCGCATTTGGGGTGACTAAAATCCTCAAATGAATCACGAGAAGCTAATGCATCCTCAACATGTCACTGTATGGTGCGGTTTTTGGGCTGGAGAAATCGATCATTGGATCTCTTTTTTATGAGAATGAGGCAGGCCAAGCGGAAACAGTGAATGGTGTTCGGTATTGTGAAATGATAACCAGTTTTTTCTTGCCTATAATTGAAGAAATGAATGTGGAGGGCATGTGGTTTCAGCAAGACGGCGCCACATGTCATACAGCCAGAGAAACAATTCAATTCAGTCATTTCCCGGTCGATTTAACACCCTTAGATTTTTTTCTTTGATGTTTTTTTAAGTCGATGGTTTACGCGAATAAGCCGACGACGACTCAAGCCTTAAAAGAGGAAATTGGACACAGCATTTATGCAAAAAAGTCATTAAAAATTTCATTAAAAGATCGCGTGTGTGCCAGCAAAGCCGCGGCGGCCATCTGCACGGTATCTTGTTCCATACATAACCTCATTCTGTCCACTTTACGATTTAATAAAGTTTCACGATTTTTTTTTCAAATATCTGTGTTTTATTTAAAATTTAAATTTAAACGATATGTGCAATTGTATAGGTAGTATTTGCTTGAGTGTTTCTTCTCTTTATTAAAAAAAATGGTTGTCGTACTCAGTTTAGAAAATGCAGTTTTTAGTTATGTCACTTTCCATTCAAATGAGCAATTTTATTTTTACGAACTAAGATTTTTTATCCCTTTATAAGTTTATATTATTTACAGATTTTCTAAAAAGGAATTGAAAAATTTTCCATTTGAGTTGCCAGCGATCGAATATATTTTGTTACTCTAACTTGAAGGTCAAGTTTAATGCTTAGATTAACATAAATATTTAATATAACACTTGGGGTACAAAAAGTTTCTGTAAAATTTAATACATAAAAAGATTTTTTTTGTATGTATTTTATATCTTTAAGTTTTATGGCGATATACGAGACAATTTAGTGTGAAAAAATGTATATAAATTTGTATAAAAATTTATTTTAAATATCGTCTAAAGCCTAAATTTAAATATACATTTAACACATTTCTCTTAAAAGACATAAAACCTATTCCAATTTGTTGAATCTTATTTATTAATTGAACAAATATATTTTTTAAATATATAAAATAAAATTCTTTTAAGTTCAAATAAACAAAAGTTTGCATTTGAAAACAAATAAAACAATTTTATTAATTTATTTTATCTTGAATTTAAACAAGAAATTGAAATTGCAAGTGTTTATCGTTCTACTAAATGTTTATACAAAATTGTATTTGTTAAATATAAATAATTTCGTGTGGGTTCGTAGAACTTAATTTTGAATATATTCAACTTAGATAAATTTGATGACTATTTGTCTTTAAGAATGATGAACATAATTGCCGGTTTTCGTCAACTAAAGAGTGGGGACGAAATTAATTTTACGTTTCAGTGTACAGTAACTCACATAGGAGATATTTTTATTGTACCCTTCACCATCATAGGTGGAAAGGGTATTATAAGTTTGTGCTGATGTATGTAACGCATAAAAATATATGTCTTAGACCTACCTTTATATACCAATAGGCTTAGAATCACTTTCTGAGTCGATTTAGCGATGTCAGTCCGTCCGTGGCTGGACCCCCATGTAAACCTTGTAATCAAATTACAAGTTGCAATTCTAAAGATAATTTGATGAAATTTGGCACAGATAATTTTTTTGATAATAGGACCATGGCTATTGAAATGTGTCAAAATCGGTCCTCTATTTATGGTACCTCCCATAGGTCAAACTTCCCGAAATTGATATATTGGCCACAAATATCAATATTTTTTCATGAAATTTATATTAAATACAGCTTATGTAAACTAAAGTCACTGTATCAAATTTCGTTAAAATCGGTCCACATTTGAATAGCTCCCATACAAACTCTTCTGTCAAAACGCACTTAGTGAGACAAAAATCACTAAAACGCTCGTAAATCTGAAGATAATGGGAATTTTAAGTTTTTTTTTGCATACATAATTTTTGTAACAACTGTAATCAATTTGCCATCATTTCAAGATAATCGGTCTCATATAAGTCCAAATGACGGAAATATATAAGTTTTTAGAAAATGTTTGTTTGATAGAAAAATTTAGCAAATATTTGTGTTTATACAGGAAAAAGAACACCTTTGACCTTAGTGGTGAAAGCTATCGTATAGCCGGGCTTGACCGACTATAGCACATTCTTACTTGTTAATACAAGATCCTTTTCCTGTTTTTTTTTAATGTTGTTTTAGATTTAAAATTATCTAACTTACTCAAATCTAAGTCAAATAATAACATATGAATCTATTAAACATTTATTTCAATTTTATTTTATTTTTTTTTTACATTTTACAAAAAGCTGTAAAAAATTTTAAGAATATAATAAAAACTACGTAACAAACAACAACACCTCGTTATTAGTTTAACAATATAAATTTTTATCTCTAAATTGATTTAATATTTTTTTCTTGTATTTTTAGAAATATTACAGATTAAGTGACTTTACAGCAAAATACAAATATACACCAGAGTCAGCGTCAGCAACAGCATCGGTACCAGAGTAATCGCCGCTGTCTATATAATAACGAATAAATATTTAAAAATATTACAACTGTTCAAACAAAACCATAATTAAAATAAAATCGACTGCAAAAGAAGAAAATTCGCATAATTACAAAACAATAAAAGAAACAAGAAGTTTTAGAATATTGTAATAGTTTTTTTGTTGTCCAACATTATCTCAAAATAAATTCAAACAATATGCAAAGTGTCTCGAATGGCAACAACGCTGAACTACCAGGCAATGGTGGGGGCAATGGAAATTGTGGTACTAGTGGAGCTGGTGGCAAACGACCAAAAAAGGGCATTTTAAAAACTTCAAGCAGTTTTGATCGTACTGGAGCAAGGTAAATAAATTTTAATAGTTGTTAATGTAGGTTTTTTAAAAGAAAAAATATAAATTATTTTTCTTTAATTAATGAAGTTTTAATAAGACATCTGTTTTTTTTTCTTGTTTAAATTGCAAATGCATTTTTGAACTATTTGCGTCATATTTAATATTGACAGATATACATAGGTATTAAGTGATTTTATTGCATTTTCTATTTACCCCTTGACTAAAAACCAAATCGGTTTGTTATTTAAAAGGCAATGTTTTGGAGGTTATAGCAAATTTCTTAAAGTTTTTGTGTAGAAATTTACATATACGATTACCAGAACCAAAGACTCTTTAATATGAGAATGTTGCACTTCCAAACATTGATTTGCCTTATGGTCTTTTTGATAAGTCCCATTAAAAAGAGAGTATACCTTTTACTGTAATTCGGAAAGAACTAATGGAGACGATCATACAATGAGAGAAAGCTAAGGTACACACACGTGCCCTCTAGGGGAACCTAATCCATAGAGGGCGCATCCCCAGGTGGCGGATAGGGGAATGTCTCCCATTCATGGGCGCCACATGACCAGCCACATAAATGGGTGGAGAGGAACCACTTTCCATGCGTGGGTGGTAGGAGAAAAATCAAATATCTCCCGCAGACCAAACAGGTAGTAGTGGGTTAATACTCTAAACTAACCCCCCCGCCAAGCCCCGGTGCCAAGCGTTTTTACCGTGCTATGGGCTTTCGGTTCGCAGTCGGGGTAAACGGTAGACTGTGTTTCAACGGTAGACTATGTTTCAAGGGTGCCTGGGGGATATCTTAACGCCTCCGTCAGTATTTAGTCACTCTCGCGTTACCAGGAGCTATGACGCGGGCGATCTCAGTACCCCTACACTCTGCGACTAACATTTCTCAAACAAATAAAAACAAAATTAACATTGACGGGACTTCCTTGAAGGACAGCTTCGGGGCTAGACGGAACACACCAGGGAGGGACGATATTGACGAACTGATTTTTTTTTAGTTACATTAACGCGGACATACTCCATCAGGAGAGACAATTACTGACTGACTTGGAAGAGATGGGGGGAGGCTATTGGACGATCTGGACTCCTCTCACACCACTGAAGCCACACAGACTCTGGCGGATGTCTCGCTTGAATCGGATTCGGAATTCGAGGTTACTGTAATCTCAAATTCTGGCCGATCTCAGTCGGGATCTCCTTCAGGATCTCGGGATTCGCTGGTCGCAGAGACTCTGAAGGAACAGTCTGGCTCTACCAGCTCCACGTCTATCACTCGATGCGCAGCAGAGGTCTCACTTAATTCGGACGCGGAGGGCGATGTCAAAGTGATACCGACTTCGGGTCAGTGTTCAGAGGGATCCCTTTTGAGATCTCTGGTAGCAGTGGTGAGAGCCAGACTGAACTGGTTCCGGAAGCCCAGACAGATCAACCTGACTGCACCGACAGCACTGACGCTACTTAGGTATCTGAGGTTATCTTGCTTATTTCCAAAACGTAGAGCGATATCACTGTGATATCGACTTCGGATCGGGATAATGCTAAATCACCTCTTAGATCTTTGGCTTCAGTGGTGAAGGAGAGGCCGATCTTATCTCGGGTACCCCTCCACCTCCCTTGGGACGGTTAGTTCGGCAGGACGCTGTGGTGGATGCACCGCCGGGCAAAAACCGGGCCGAACCAAGGCGAAGAGCGACACCAGGAGTTCCTTGGCCTACTTTAAAAAGATGGCCAACAAGGACCCTATGGGACTAAAAGGCTCATAAATTCGAAGATAATAAGAATTTTAAGTTTATTTTTTGCATACAAAATTTTTGTAAAAACTGTAATCAATTTGCTAAATTTCGAGATCATCGGTCTACATTTGACCCTAGCTCTCATATAAGTCCAAATGACGGAAACAGCTTAAATGTGTAAGTTTTGAGAATATGTTTGTATGATGGTAAAATTTATTATATATCTTTAATTAGTAAAAAGAACACCTTTGACCTTAGTGGTGGAGTGGTGAAGGGTATCGTATGGTCGGTCTTGACCGACTATAGCACTTTCTTACTTGTTCAAGATATCGTATGTTTCTTGTTGAAATCGCGATGACCTATTGAACACTGATATATCGACTCAAAAAGTGAGTCTAAGTGGCTCTTAGACCAACCTATGGAGGTGTAGGTTATGAATACAAAATGTTAATTTATCAAAATTGGAAATTTACTATAAATCATTAAAAATTTCCATTAAATTTGATAAGGATTTTAAAGCAAAAACCCAATTAAATTAATTTTTCTCGTTAACTAATTAAATTTATTAAAAACCTTTTTTTTTATTTCGAAAAAATCACACAAATTTTCTAATATTTTTTCACTTGAATTTTTGAATTGAATTTATTTGTTTTTTTCATTAGTTGCCGTAAAAGTGCTAAATTCGATGAACTGAATGTCTTACAAACCTTTCATCCAGCTGATAAAGATTACGGTCATATGAAAATTGATGAACCCAAAACCCCATTCAGTCTAGCAGAGCCAGATCCACAACGTGATCAATTAGATGCTGAACTTTTAGCTGAAAAGTAAGTCGGTTTTATTTTTATAAAATAGCAAATAAATTTATGAATAACTTCTTAAATCTGTATTTTAATTTTAGATTACGTATAGCTGCCAACACACAAACGCCTTCATTTGACGACGAGGAAGATGAGTCGGATGAAGAGGAAATTCAAGAGACAGCGGAAGAGAAAAGTATGTTATTTTAATGTATTGGTAATTGATTTCTTTTAGTAATGGTAATTAATTTGTATATGGATAGAATTGGTTTCATTCATCAGGATGTTCTTGCATAGATTAGGCACCTCCAAAATCCAGGGAGATTTCTCGCTTGATTACCCCTTGGAGTAGTAATGTTGTTTCTTTCCATGCTTAATACATCGTAAGTGCTAAGTCGATGGATGATGAGTCCAAAGACAAGAGCCACGTTTGTAAAGCAAGCCGTTTGATCCGAGGCAGACGCCCGCTTGCAGCCGCAACTAACATGTTGAACAGACGGTACAGTTTCGTACTTTACCCAGTATAATTATCTTAGACATGTAGACCAAATACTTCGAAATGGCTCCAGTATAACTTCCCCTCACGCTAGCCCTGACCTAGAATCCCACTCGGGTTTTTTACCGCATCTTCAACTAGGTTGCTCTGGTTTTCAGGATGTACCACGGAGAGGTGTGAGTAGGAATTAAATACAGTTATTTCCTTTTAGCAGGAAACCCAGGCCACAACTGCATTCCATTTGCATCCCAATTGATTTGTATATATTTTTCGTGAAATCTTAATTTCCTAAGAAGAATGTATATGTTACGGAAAAATTTATGTGTGTGATTAATGCATATGCTGTTGTATAAATTGTTTGACGTTTTCTGTGGTCGATTGTGAGCTTGCGCATCAGACACTTTGTAAAGAACTTTCGCATGCCTTAAAAGCATTTACGATATTTCCAACACGTTAGAATAGTGTTAAAAATAACACAGTCTTAACACTGCCTATCAAATCTAAAGGACCGTTTTGGGTCCATTTTGTTTCTTCCATTATAAAGAGCTGAGAAATCAACTTTTAAATGAAGAAAATAAATAGTAGTAGTAGTAGATTTATCTAGCCATCTGAGTCTAGCTATAAAGCCCACAATATAACTAAGTTTACACTTTTGGATATCTTTCTCGTGACATCTGCCTCTGATTTTAGAGAAAAGAACAGTATCAGAGAATAGGTTCCACCTAATCTGAAAACAATTCCTCCTCATACCTTTTTAGTCTATAGGTTAGAATGCCTATGTATCTTCTTAAAATGGCTCTACAAAAACATAGCAAAATCTTGGTTCTACATATGTCTAATTTTGTCCTTCTATAGACTTCAATATTACACCAGGTATTTGTAGTTTCCTCGCTGATTCACTTCCTGATAGCCATACAAAAGTGGCAGATAGGCGGAGTTATATCATTCACTATTTGGCTCAGTTCTTGGCTCAAGCCTCGCCTTGCGACTTCGTCGGCAGCTTTAAAGCCTTCGATATCACAATAACCGGGAACCCAACATAACCTAACCCTATACTTGACCGATAAGTCTATTAGATCTAATTTACATTATTTTGGATGTGATACTTTGTTCTTGCAGGGCTTTAAGAGCAGCCTTACAATGTAGATAGTCACATAACTTTTTTAGTTATGTTATTCATAATTAGCCACCGGTATAGCAAAAATATCTGCCTGGAAGAAACTACAGTCGTCCGTTAGCCTGTACGTTCTCCTAAAGTTTTGTTTAAGCATGTTAACCGTGTTCGATATCCATCTTAGATCTACCTGTAGACATCCAAACATATCCTTGACTTCGTAGTTCGTCAGAAGTGAACTTGATATAAAGCTATTAAGGCTTTTTAAGTTCAGTTTACTGGTGTGTCCTACCGGTCTGTGTTTGAGTATATATGACTAACCCTGCAGTAAATGCCGGCTGAAAAACAATATTGTTTTGCTATTGACAATGTCTCCAGTACCACTTGCCTATTTTGCCCCATCCAATGTTATCTACAATACTATTGACATATAACATTATAAGTTCCTACGAAAAGTACCAGTAGAATTTACCACTACTCAGTAGTTCTTTTGGTTCAAATGGAGACATTTTGATCAAATTGGGGCCTATTGAGAAACATATATCGTCATGCGGAAGTTTATGTGCTCTATACGAAAAAATGCATTTTGAGAAAATCGATCTTGAAGTTTTAACTTAATTTTTCTAAAAAACTTTAGGATAGAATTTGAGATTTTTACACCATATATTTGGCGTATAGAGCAAAATGGCACAAAAAAATCAGTTTTAAAGGATATAAAACAAAACAGACGCTATTTATCTCAAGATAGCCAAAAACGGATTACAGATTTTAAAAATTTAGGGTCGAAAACCTAAAGTGGAATCATTAACTCAAAATCTGTAAAATGGCGGATAGAGCACATAAACTCCCGCACGACGATATGTTGATATATTCGTTGACAACGTCAACAGATATATACTGGAATAGAATATAATATATTAACTAGTTTAGTACTGAACTGAAATTGGGGACATTAGTTTTACTATATATAATTATTCATCCTCAATTGATATCTACTTGCCACTCCCTTTATAAAAAAATGCAATGAAAGTACATATTAGGCTCTCTTCTCTTTGCTCGACCTCTTTTGCTTTACCAATATCGGTTGGACCTTGTTTCTTCCTTATCCAAGTTTTCTTTCTACACTCAGGTCTTCCTTATAACGTTTTTGCTATTAAAATTCCTTTATGTTTTTTTTAAGATTTATTCGGAGGAAGTGCGGTATACCTATTTCTTTTAAATTTTTAGCAATATAGAAATATTGGTCCGGAAGTTGTAAAAAGTCTACCAGTTCTTCCGAAGTATTAGAGCGTTTAGCCGTACTTTTCTTATAGAAGTGTTAGGCTCGAAAGAGTTGCTCGATCTCTTTCGCATTATCAATATCGGTTGGACCTTTTTTCTTCCTTATCACAGTTTCTTTTCAATGCTTGGGTCTTCCTTATACCGTTTTTGATATTTTAATTCCTTTATGGTTCTTGAAAAATTTTAATTAGTGGAAGTGCGGGTAAGGTATACATACCTATTTCTTTTAAGTTGTTGTTTTCATCCGATTAAAAATGATATAACCCTCCATATGATACATGAGAACAATAATAAATCCATAATTTCAGAGGGATTTTAAAAAATTTTTAGGTTTTGTGGTACACCACATGTTGGTAATGTGTTATAGTGTGCTATGTGTATAAAATATGGAGATACAAACGCGTTCATGTCAAAAATTAATGAAAACAGAGACCCTCGCTCTTCTGATGTCATCGTACCAATTTGATTTTTCCCTTTTTAAGCAATGTTGCCCCATGGGACAATTTTGGCTGAAATACTTAATATATATTTTATTCGAAACGCTGTTTTGGGTCAATTTAAATATGACCAATCTAAATGGTTTTAATGCTAGTAACGTCATCTATTTGTCAACCTACGAACTTTTTTTATCCCAACTCGTACTATTTGATTTTAATTCCCATTTTTCCTCATTTCAGTTCGTCGCATAGAATTTGAACGTCGCCGTAAAGCTCACTACAAGGAATTCGAAGCAGTAAAGTTAGCACGCAAACTAATAGAGGAAGAATTAGTGGATGATGACGATGAGGATGCCCAATCTAATGCGTCAGCAAATACCGAAAAAACTCACGAATCAACAGCAGCAGCAGCATCTAGAGGTCACACAGATGCTCCTAATATACGACAAATGGATATAGATGTTCCTGCTGGAGAGAGTGTTGGTGAGAAAATTTAAAACTTTTTCAACTTAGATAAAAAAAGTTACAAAGTTCGTGTAAAAATAAGAATAAAACAACAACAACAAAAAACCATTATGAAATAAACATAATTCAAATTAACAATTTGGTAATGTGATCTTGATTTTAAACAAAATATTAATTATATATAATTAAAAGCTAAAATTAAATTAGACAAAAAAAGAAAAGAAAGAAAACATATTATTATTATTATGCTACATTATTACATAATAGATAAAGAAACATTTATCATTCAGGTTAGTAAGATCTAAAAATTTAGAGAACAAACAAAAAAAATCGTAGATACATATTGATGATACAATACATATAACTACATACATAATAAATTTACATATACATATACACATAATTACATAAATATATATTTTTATTTTAAATATATACATTGATATATATATCCATAACATAATTGTTTGTTTAAAAATTTTACTAAACAAAAACCTAATAAAAATATATATTTTTTTTGTTTGTTTTATATATCGTAATTAATTTGCATTTATTCTAAGAACAACCACCTTTAAATCTTTATCACTTTGTTGTTTAACTTCTCAAATTAATATATTTTTCCTAATATAAATAATAATAAAAAAAAAAAATAGTTGATAAATCGAAACTTTGCTGTAAGAGTGTCATAATATAAAAATTAAATTGTACGATTTTTCGATATAATTTTCTTTCTTACAAAGAAAATTTTGATATTACAAATTATTTCATACAAAATTTTTGGTATGTATGTCATTTTTTTATAGAGAAATTTTAGTCTTAAATTAATTTTTCAAAAATTAGCGGAATTTTATAAAGAATCACTTTTAAAACGAAATTTTTCAAAAATTTACTTTTTGTAGGGAATTTTTTCAAAAAATCATTTTCTTGAAGAGATTTTTCAAAAAATTACTTCTTAAAAAAAAATTCTTAAAAATAAGCTTTATTTTTAAAGTGGATTTTTGAAAAAAAATCGCTTTTAAAAGTGAATTTTTGAAAAATTCCCTTTAAAATTAAATTTTTTAAAAAATTTACTTATTAAAGAAAATAAAAAAAAAAAATACTTTTTAAGTGAATTTTACTAAAATTCACTTTTTAAAGAAAATTTTTCAAAAAATTTCGTTTTAAATGACATTTCTGAAAAATTTTTGAAAAGTTAAATTTTGAAATTTTTCAAAAATTTACATATTAAAGGAAATTTTTCAAAAATTCACTTTTAAAAGGAAATTTTTGAAAAATTTTTATATCAAAAAATTTTCTAAATAAAAATTTTTTTTTATCAAAAATTTTCTATAGAAAAATTTTTATATCAAAAATTTTCTATAGAAAAATTTTTATATCAAAAATTTTCTATAGCAAAATTTGTATATCTAAAAATTTTTTATATTTAAAAATTTTCTCTAGAAAAATTCTTTATAAAAAAATTACTATATAAAAATTTTTCTATTTAACATTTTTCAATATAAAAAGTCTTCTATATAAAATTTTTAGATATACAAATTTTTCGATATAAAAATTTTTATATAGAAAATTTTTCAAAATAAAAATTTTTATATAGAAATTTTTTCGATTTAAAAATGTTAATATAGAAAATTTTTCGATATAAACATTTTTATGTAGAAATTTTTTCTATAGAAATTTTTTCAATATAAAAATTTTTATATGGAAATTTTTTCGATATAAAAATTTTTCTAAAGAAAATTTTTCAATATAAAAATTTTTCTATAGAAAATTTTTTATATTAAAAAATTTTCTCTAGAAAAATTCTTTATAAAAAATTTTCTATATAAAAATTTTTCTATTGAACATTTTTCAATATAAAAAGTTTTCTAGAGAAAATTTTTTGATATACAAATTTTTCTGCATAAAATTTTTCGATATAAAAAATTCACTTTTTACGGAATTTAAAAAAAATCACTTTTTAATGGGAATTTTTGAAAAATTCACTTTTTAAAAGGAATTTTTGAAAAATTCACTTCCTAAAGTGAATTTTTGAATAATTCACTTTTTAAGGGGAGTTTTTCAAAAATTCAAATTCTTAGTTGTAAAAAAATGTTCTATTGATAATTTGATTTATCTATAGAAAATTTTTCGATATAAAAATTTTTTGAAAGAAAATTTTTGATATAAAAATTTTTCTATAGAAAATTTTTATATCAAAAAATTTTCTAAATAAAAATTTTTTTTATCAAAAATTTTCTATAGAAAAATTTTTATATCAAAAATTTTCTATAGCAAAATTTGTATATCTAAAAATTTTTTATATTTAAAAATTTTCTCTAGAAAAATTCTTTATAAAAAAATTCCTATATAAAAATTTTTCTATTTAACATTTTTCAATATAAAAAGTCTTCTATATAAAATTTTTAGATATACAAATTTTTCGATATAAAAATTTTTATATAGAAAATTTTTCAAAATAAAAATTTTTATATAGAAATTTTTTCGATATAAAAATGTTTATATAGAAAATTTTTCGATATAAACTTTTTTGTGTAGAAATTTTTTCTATAGAAATTTTTTCAATATAAAAATTTTTATATGGAAATTTTTTCGATATAAAAATTTTTCTAAAGAAAATTTTTCAATATAAAAATTTTTCTATAGAAAATTTTTCGATATAAAAATTTTTCTATAGAAAATTTTTCGATATAAAATTTTTTCTATAGAAAATTTTTGATATAAAAATTTTTCTGTAGAAAATTTTTGATATAAAATTTTTTCTATAGAAAATTTTTGATATAAAAATTTTTCTGTAGAAACTTTTTCGATATAAAAATTTTTCTACAGAAAACATTCAGTATAAAAATTTTTCTACAGAAAACTTTTCGATATAAAATTGTTTTTACAGAAAATTTTTCGACATAAAAATTTTCCTATAGAAATTTTTTTGATATGCAAATTTTTGTATACAAAACTTTTTAATACAAAAGTTTTCGATATAAAAATTTTTCTATAGAAAAATTTTCGATATAAATATTTATCTTTGGAAATTTTTCAATATAAAAATTTTTCTATAGAAAAATTTTCGATATAAAAATTTTTTTATAGAAAATTTTTCGATATAAAATTTTTTTTATAGAAAATTTTTCGATATAAAAATTTTTCTATAGAAAATTTTTCGATATAAATTTTCTATAAAAAAAATCGATATTAACATTTTTCTATAAACAAATTTTTCTAAGAAAATTTGTCGATGTAAAAAATTTTCTATAGAAAATATTTCGATATAAACATTTTTCATATAAAAATTTTTCTATCGAAAATTTTTCGATATAAAAATTGTTCCATAGAAATTTTTTCGATATAAACATTTTTCTATAGAAAATTTTTCGATGTACAATTTTTTCTACAAAAAATTTTTCGATATAAAATTTTTTCTATAGAAAATTGTATTGTTCTAAAAACATTTCAATAGAAAATGTTTAGTTCTAAAAAATTTTTTCTATAGAAAATTTTCCGTTCTATAAAATTTTTGTAAAGAAAATTTTTCGTTCTAAAAAATTTTTCTATAGAAAATTTTTTGTTTTAAAAAAATTTTTCTATAGAAAATTTTTCGTTCTAAAAAATGATTCTATACCAAATTTTTCGTTTTAAAATATTTTTCTATAGAAAATTTTTTGTTCTAAAAAATTTTTCTGTATAAAATTTTATCGCTCTAAAAAATTTTTTTGTAGAAAATTTTTTGTTCTAAAAAATTTTTCTATAGAAAATTTTTCGTTCTAAAAAATTTTTCTATAAAAAATTTTTCGTTATTAAAAATTTTCCTATAGAAAATTTTTCATTCTAAAAAATTTTTCTATAGAAAATTTTTCGTTTTAAAAAATTTTTCTATAGAAAATTTTTTGTTCTAAATTTTTTTTTATAGAAAATTTTACCGTTCTAAAAAATTTGTCTATAGAAAATTTTTCTTTTTTGATAAAAAAAAAATTTCTATAGAAAATTGTTGATAAAAAATTTTTTTGGAGAATGAAAAATTGTATTCTAAAATAAGTTTCAGTAGAAAATTTTTGTTTAAAAAATTTTTTTCTATACATAATTTATCGATAAAAGATTTTTCTTTTTAGTTATGACGCTCTTGCAGTTAACGTTCTACTTACTTATACGATATAAAATCCAATTCTAACAAATTTTCCAATTATATTTCGAAATTTTTAAAAATCGTTATAGAAAATGAAGAAATTTCTATTTAAATAATATATCATTTTTTTCATTTGCTATAATGATTTGCCAAAGAATTTTTTCAAATATATTCGAAATTTCTTTAATACATTTTCCAAAAGAAAATGTTTAATTGAAAAATTCTGAAATACAATTAGAAATGGTGTAAACATTAAGTAAGTAAGTAAACACATAGTAAATGCTTATATTGTGCGAAAATTTTAATATTTAGTAATTTAAGTGCCACATTTTAATTTCAATAAATTTCATTTATTTAAGTTAAAATAACAACAAAATTTTGTTATTATTAACAATTAGGGGATTCAAAAAGGACTCCATTATATCATATTTAGGGGTTTCACCGAGTGTAATAATTTGTTGTAAAATTGTAAATTTATTTGAAAAAATTTAAATGTTTTGACAAAATTTGACAAAATTTAAAACTTGTTACGAAATGTTTATAAACTTTTTAAATATCACAACTTTATGACTAATACTACTCCTCGAGAATCCCCCTAAAATGTTATCTTTCCTATATAGTTTTATTTAATTTTGTTGTCTTGAAAAACTGTTATGCTTCCGAGCCACATAACACCAATAAATAAGTTAATTATAAAAAGAAAATAAAAACAATTCATAAACAATTTTTTAAATTTTAATTAAAAAACTAAAAAAACAAATAACGAAGTTATACATTATAAAAATAATTTTTAAAAAACGCAACTAAAAACTAATTTTGACTGATTTATATTTTTTTAAAATAAAATTTATTTGCCAATTTAATTGTGTGAAATATCAAATCACAAAAATGCATTAATTACAGAATTGGGTTCAAAACTTAAATGAATTAAAACTAAAAAAAAACTAAAATTTTAAAATAAATAACAAAAAAAAAAAAAAAAAAATAACTGTGAAAATAACAAGAGATTTGCATAAATAATTTAAGTTTATCTTAATAATAAAGAACGTTAAAATATTATTTAAAATAATTTAATTGTGTTTTAATTAAATAAAATAGAACAAGTTATATTTGGCTGTGTCGAATTTTTCGGCTGTGTTAAATTTTTAAACATATCTCCCCTATATCCGAGGGAGTCCTTAGGACTAAATTTCATTATCGTTATTATTAAAGTTTAATTGGTTCTACAAGTTAATACTTCCGATTTGGACAACATTTGGCATAACCACCACTTATGGTTTGTGTCAATAATAACAAATATGGTATGTTGAAGGTTAAATATCTGTTATTATAATCCAGTGTTCGGTAGACGCCAAAGTTTTTCAATAGAAAATTATTTTATCCATTTTTCTATAGAAAATTTTTTATCAAAAATTTTCTATAGAAAAATTTTTGATAGAAAAATTTCTATAGAAAACTTTTTTATAAAAAATTTTTCTATTTTAAAATCTTCTATAGAAAAATTTTTGATTTTTCTCTAGAAAAATTTTGGATAAAAATATTTTTTTATAGAAAAATTTTGGATAAAAATATTTTTCTATAGAAAAATTTACGATAAACAAATTTTCGATAAAAATATTTTTTTGATAGAAATATTTTTTTTATAGAAAAACTTTTGATAAAAAAATTTTCTATAGAAAAATTTTTGATAAAAAAATTTTCTACAAAAAAAATTTGTGATAGAAAGATTTTCTCTAGAAAAAATTTTGATAAAAAGATTTTTTATAAAAAAAAATTTTGATAAAAAAATTTTCTATAGAAAAATTTTCTCAAGAAAAATTTTTTGATAAAAAAATTTTCTAAAAAATAAGCTGAATGCATGCAGTTTTATCAAAAAATAACAAATTAGTCGGGATGTAAATATTATTCAAAAAGAAGTGTATTTGGATTTGATCCCAAACCTGTTACATTTATTTATTCAGTCGATAATCTACGCTTTTACTTTTGGTTTATGAACATAATTCTTAATAGTTATGTTTGTAAATTTAGTAATAACGCGAGGTTTTCGATCTGTCTAAATTGGGGATAATCCTCCTGAAGAGATGGCTTAACCAACCATCGAAACGCGTCGAGGAATTTGGTTTCTCCGCAAACATTTTTTGGTTTTTTATCAATAAATTGATCTGTTACATTAATAAATAAATGTAACAGGTTTGGGATCAAATGCAAATACACTTCTTTTTGAAAAAAATTTTCTATAAAAAAATTTTTGATAAAATAATTTTCTCTAGAAAAATTGTTGTTAAAAATTTTTCTCTAGAAAAACTTTTGATAAAAGTATTTTCTCAAGAAAAATTTATGATAAAAAAATTTTCTCTAGAAAAATTTTTGATAAAAAATTTTCTATAGAAAATTTTTGATAAAAAAAATTTTCTATAGATAAATTAATTTTTGATTTGTGATTGAACAAAAGCCATTTCCAGGTGGAATATTTTAAATATTCTGATGGTTGTCCATAGCCTTTATTCACAATTTGAATTTACTTAAACATTCTTTTCTGCGTTATTCGATTTTCATTCCTTTTTTTTCTCCGCTCCCTTTTTAGATCAAGCAAAGTCAGATTTCGAAGCTCAACGGAAAGCCCATTACAGGGAATTCGAAGCAATGAAGTTAGCACGCCAACAAATCGAGAAGGAACTGTCCGAAGAAGATGATTGAAGACAAAATTTTGTTATATTAAAAAAATTGGGGAACTCACAAAGAGTGCTATCATGTTATATTTTCGTAAAAATATTAAAATTTTTTAATGAAATAAACGATTGAAATTTTGTACCAAATAATGATCTACGATTGAAATTTGTACTAAATAATTATACACAATTGAAATGTTGTACTGAATAATGATCTGCGATTGAAATTTTAAATTTTCGAAAAATTTCCTATAGTCAATTTTCGAAAAATTTCCTAAAAATTGTAAATTTTCGAAAAATTTTCTTTAAATAGTTAATTTTCGAAAATTTACCGATAAATAGTCAATTTTCGAAAAATTTCCTATAAATAGTAAATTTTCGAAAAATTTCCTAAAAATTGTAAATTTTCGAAAAATTTTCTTTAAATAGTTAATTTTCGAAAATTTACCGATAAATAGTCAATTTTCGAAAAATTTCCTATAAATAGTCAATTTTCGAAAAATTTCCTAAAAATTGTAAATTTTCGAAAAATTTTCTTTAAATAGTTAATTTTCGAAAATTTACCGATAAATAGTCAATTTTCGAAAAATTTCCTATAAATAGTCAATTTTCGAAAAATTTCCTAAAAATTGTAAATTTTCGAAAAATTTCCTATAAATAGTCAGTTTTAGAAAAATTTCCTATTATAGTAAATTTTTGAAAAATTTCCTAAAAATAGTCAATTTCCGAAAAATTTCCTATAAATAGTCAATTTTCGAAAAATTTCCTATAAATATTCAGTTTTCGAAAAATTTCCTTTAAATAGTCAATTTGCGAAAAATTTCCACTGAATAGTCAATTTTCGAAAAATTTCCTTTAAATAGTCAATTTTCGAAAAAATTCCTATAAATAGTAAATTTTCGAAAATTTTGCTATAAATAGTCAATTTTCGAAAAATTTCCTATAAATAGTCAATTTTCGTCAATTATCTACGATTAAATTTTGTACTAAATATTAATTTACGATTGAAATTTGTAGTAAATAATGATCTACGATTGAAATTTGTAGTAAATAATGATCTACGATTAAAATTTTGCATTAAATAATGATCTGCGATTGAAATTTTCTACTAAATAATGATCTACGATTAAATTTTGTACTAAATAATGATATACGATTGAAATTTTGTAGTAAATAACGATCTACGATTGAAGTTTGTATTAAATAATGATCTACCATTAAAATGTGTACTAAATAATGATCTACGATTAAATTTTGTACTAAATGATGTTTTACGATTAAATTTTGTACTAAATAATGATCTACGATTAAATTTTGTACTAAATGATGTTTTACGATTAAATTTTGTACTAAATAATGATCCACCATTAAATGTTGCACTTAATAATGATTTACGATTAAAATTTGTACTCAATAATGATATACCTTTGAAATTTTGTACTAAATAATGATCTACGACTAAAATTTTGTACTTAATAATGATTTAAGATTGAATTATGTGTTTAATAATGATTAACGATTGAAATTTGTGCTAAATAATGATCTACCACTGAAATTTTGTACTAAGTAATGATCTGTGATTGAAATTTGTACTAAATAATGGTCTAAGATTGAAATTTTGTACTAAATAATGAACTACGCTACACTAGGATCGGGTGCTATATTTGTACAAAATATTGATCTTCGATTATAGTTTGCTTTATTCACTCTACAAACCTCTTTCATATAGTGTGTCCCAAAAATAAAACCACAATTTTCTTTCTTGGTCAGCTTTTAGTTTTATTTGATTTCTTTAATGTTTTTTTGAGTAATAATTTTTTCACGTTAAATTTTACAATCAACTTAAGATGAAAAGAAAAATTAAGTGTTAATTATACACAATAAACAATAAATTATTAATTAAGAAATTCGTTATTAATAAAAGAGACACTTACTTCTGCCATCAAGTGTAGAAGTGTTAAGTGCTTAGACTTAAACATCGATATTAATTAAATGAAAAAAGTTAAGTTTTTAATAGATTTTACGTCATATTTTATATAAGTTTTGATTAAAGTCAATTATTTGTGAAATTAAAGAAGAATTTGGTAATTTTTTTCGACTTGAAAGTTTGAATCGTTTTTCGAAATTGACACATTTGAAGACAAATTAAGAGATGAAATCAATACATTGGGCATCCTCTCTCTGTGTTTTGTTGTATGATCAATGTATTTAAAGATCTTAAAGGCAATTTCATCTCAAAATTTGTCAAAAATTGTGTGGATCTCGAAAATAAACTCGAACCTTAAGTTTAGGTTGATAATTGTTAGTAGTTCATCGTGGGCTTAAAGGTCGGGTTTTAAGGGTTTCGAAAAAAATAAAACTTTTTTAAGATGTTTTGATTTTAAAATTATAATAAAAATCGGAATTTTAAATCAAACCTTCTAAAATTTCGTTTTGTTTTTTGGTACCGAACTTAAAACCCTTTTCAAGTACCCAGCGAGAATTTAAGACATAATGCATCTTCTTTTTGTTTAAAGAAGATTTATATGATTTTTCTTTTTTTGACATGATCTTGGTTAAGACATTATGTTTAAAATACTACATAAAAGATCGATCGTTTTGGTTATTTAAGTCGATCGTTTGAATTTAAGGGCATTTCTCTTGTTTAATTAAAATACTTATGTTGTGATATAGTAAATGATCTTATGTTATGATATAGTTTATGATCTTTATATACTCTCATGAATTCCTCTTTTCGAGTTCTTAATGTCCTAAATTTATAACATTTTGTTTTGCTTTTTAAATATACATATATAATTTTTTTTTTATTTTTTTAAGCATAAGGTCAAAGGTTAATAATCGTTTGAATAACTAGTTATTGGGGTTAAAATAATTACGCAAATAAATAAATTTCAAAAATTTATTTATTTGTGTTCGTTAATGGGATTAAGAAGAAAAAATAAATTAGTTTGATCGTTAAAATATTTCTCAAAAAATTCTAAAACTATCCAAAATATTGTTTGAAGTAGTTTTCAAAGTGTTTTTAAGCTTAAGACTAATATAACTTGTTAAAGAACATTTTCTTTAATTAACTATTTTTTTTATAATTTAAAATAATTTACAAAATATGGCCTAGGGAAAGAGTTGTCATTATTTCCCTTAAATTAAACCTGATTAAAAATTTAAGGCATATCTTGTTGAAAATTTTTCAAAATTTGATTTATCAAAAATTAACTATTTACAGGAAATTTTTCGAAAATTTTCTTTTTATACAAAATTTTTCGAAAATTTACTATTTAAAGGAAATTTTAAAAAAAATTTTTCGAAAATTTACTATTTATAGGAAATTTTTCAAAAACTTACAATTTATAGAAAATTTTTCAAAAATTTGCTGTTTATAGAAAATTTTTTCAAATCAATTTTTCAAATTTTTCTTTTGTTTTCATTCATTTATAATTAAGTCCTTAAAAACTATATATAAAGTGCATACATAACTTTTCTTTTTCTTAAAATTTTCCTAAACTATTTTTAGATTTTCCATTTTGTTTTTTGCGAAACGTTAGTTTTTCGTTAAATTATTAGTAATTAGTTTTTTATCGTTAATTTTTTTCTTAATCATCATTCCTTAGTTTGTTTGCTGTGGGGGATTCCGTCATCTGGGGTTTTAAAAACTTTTGTTTATTACTTTTAAAATTTTGATAACAGGCTAAAATTTAGTTAATCATGTGTTGAGTGCCTGGAGGAACCTTGTAGCTGGGATAATGATGACTCAAGGCATTCTTGGCAAAGAACGGAGTGTAGTCCTAGAAAGAAAGAGAAAAAAGTATTATTAGTTGAGTACTACTTATAATAGACCTATAGCCAAATTGCCGTATACGATATCGACTGAAAACTCAGATATTTAAGCTAATATTGTGTAACATACCTTAAGGATTTTTAAAATAATTTATTTTGCAAAAAGTTTAATAAATTTGATATCTAACATATCCATTTGTTTGTCAAAATATTTAGTTAAAATAAAATTATTTTACCATCAGGCAACTTTTGACAAATAAGTTACAATGCAGTAAAGCTTATATGTTATATATATAATTTAGATAATCCTAAAAGTATGCAACACAAATGTTTCTGAAATATTTTATATTTCAATCGATATCGAATGCGGTGATTTAGCCTCTTTATAAAGTCGTCTTAAATAGTTTCAATTAATTTCCATAATACAAATCATACGATTTTATTTGGATCCGTGAGTGAAAACTATAAGATAATAAATAATATAAGAATATTGTATTCGATATCGAAAGTTCTGATATGCATTTTTCAGCAACTTACACCTGACGGGGTTTTGTTACCCCTCCTTGCCTGATCGTGGTGGGGTAGTGAAATTTCGCCTGCCCCTATAAAAATCCTCGAATAATTTGGACTATAGAAGAACTACCAGATTAAACTTTTTGACTTATGAAAACCTATTTGAAGCATTTCTATATAAAAAACCATGAATTGAAGATTTTTGTTATTTCAAGATGAAAGCAATTTTTTGTCATAAGTTTCTAATTTTTTCAAAAATAAAAATTGTTTTTAAAAAAAATGGTCTAAATAAGGTTAAATAGGGCAGTATTTAATATACATACATCAACGAATATTTGATCAACTACATAAGTTTAAAATTTCGCACTTAATAAAAGTAAATTTCTTATGCCCGTACTTCAAAAAATAACACAAAGAATAGGAGCAGGGAAAGGGAGGGTTAACTAATTTTGAGGAAATTTAAAATGTATACGTATAGTATTATCATAAAAGATTCAATAGGATATGTCCCATTTCTGTTTATTTGTTTGTTTAGAAATCAATTACTACTACACCATTAGGGCTTGATAGGGTGGTATTTTTCATTGAATATTTGATCAACTGAAAAAGTTAGAAATTTCAAACTTAAAAAATGCAAATTCCTTAACAATGCCCATACTTTAGAAAATTATAAAAAGGATAGGAGCAGGGGAAATAGAGGGTTAAAATTTGTATTAAGTTATACATACAAGGTCCAATAGGCTATACATCATTTTTTTTGTTTAGAAATCAATCGCTACTAAACGACTTAATCATTTTGATGAAATTTCTACTGTTTGTCCAGAAATGGTCAAAATAGGCTTGACCATTTCTGTATTTAATATTTATCATTAAATATTTGATAAGAAAAGTAAGAAATTTCAAAATTAATAAAAATAAACAAGTAAGAAAGCGCTATAGTCGGTCAAGCCCGACCATACGATACCCTTCACCACTAAGGTCAAAGGTGTCATTTTTCCTGTATAAAGACATATATTTGCTAAATTTTGCCATCATACAAACATTTTCTCAAAACTTATATATTTAACCTGTTTCCGTCATTTGGACTTATATGAGAGCTAGGGTCAAATGTGGACCGATTATCTCGAAATTTAGCAAATTGATTACAGTTATTACAGAAATTATGTATGCAAAAAATATACTCAAAATTTTTATTATCTTTAGATTTAGGAGCGTTTTAGTGATTTTTTGTCTCACTTAGTGCGTTTTTAAAGAAAAGTTTGTATTGGAGCTATGGTAAAATGTGGACCGATTTTAACGAAATTTGGTACAGTGATTTAAGTTTACATAAGCAGTATTTGATTTAAATTTCATGAAAAATGTTGATATTTGTGGCCAATATATCAATTCCGGGAAGTGGGGCCTATGGGAGGTACCAGAAATAATGGCCCGATTTTGACCAATTTCAATAGCCATGGTCCCATTATCAAAAAAATGATCTGTGCCAAATTTCATCAAATTATCTTTAGAATTGCGACCTGTAGTTTGATTACAAGGTTTACATGGGGGTCCAGCCAGCCAGACGGACGGACGGACGGACATCGCTAAATCGACTCAGAAAGTGATTCTAAGTCTATTGGTATACTAAAAGGTGGGTCTAAGACAAATATTTCTATGCGTTACATACATCAGCACAAACTTATAATACCCTTTCCACCTATGGTGGTGAAAGGTATAACAATGCCGGTACTTCAGAAAATAATACAAAGAATCGGAGCTTTCTCTTTAAAAAAAAATACGCTTTAAAAAGTTAACCGATTTTGATAAAATTTAAAACGTATATAAAGTTATGCATACAAGGTTTAATAGGCTGTCCCATTTTAAAACCTGGTCCTGAAAGGGATCTACACCAAGGGTAGATCCCAAATTAAATGGATCGGAGCAGTGTAGGTATTATTTTCCATACAAATATTTGGAAGTATCTTTATATCAAGCTATAGCTTTTAACCTTTTTGCAATCTACCTTTTGGTCAATGGTAGTAGTTTGGATCAAAAGTGGTAGAATCAATGTAAGAGAACTTTGTCCCCCATACAAATGAAATACTTATCCGCATATACTTTTAGAACTTTTAAAGTCTTGAAATTTTGTACATTAATAAAGTATGAAACACAATTGGAACGAACGACCAATTTTTCGGAACGAATATTCGTCGTTAGAAATAGAAGATATGGGTTTATATGAAAGTGCTCACAATAGATGCGTACGACGAAATTCGTCGTGCGTATCGAATAGTGCGATAGGTTTATTTCTATTTCATACGCAGACGAACGACGACTAAACTGATTAAGAGTGGCTGTATTTCTATTTCTGTTGTAATGTATAAGAAATTATGTGTGTTTTTGTGAAATATGGTCACCTTATAAATTGTAAACAAAAAAATAATTATTTCAAATAAAATTAATTAAATATTTTCTTTTTGTGAAAAATTGAAAGAATAAAATAAAGAAAAATTGCAAATATTGTGAGCTCGCGATATGTACGAAAGTGTGTGTAATTTGTGCTAATGAAAAATAAACAAAAATGGCGTCAGCAACGTTTATTCGTCCCAAATGTGTTCAATGGACGAATATACAAGACGAATTTTTAAAGCCGAATTCGTCGTGCTGGACGAAATTAGTCATTCGTCCCAATTGTGTTTCTACCTTAAATTCTAAAAAAAGTGAAGGTTGAAAAATAAGCAGGATAGGACCAGGCGGACTTCTACCTCCTTTATAATTAAAATGTATCTTTATAAAATTTTAAAATAACAAAACTGCGGATGTCGATGGTTTACCAGCAGAGCTTTTCAAGGCCGGAGGTGATGGGTTGAAAAGGTATATATCCCAACTTATAAAAACCATATGGTTAGAAGAACATATGCCCGATGATGTGTTTGTGCACAAAAATGAGATTAAACCTTTCAACTGCATATAAGATTCTATCGATCATGATGTGTGAAAGTTTAAGGCCAAAAGTTAACGAAATAATTTTAACCTACTAATGTGGCTTTAGACCACAGATCAGATCTACTACGTCAAATACTGAAGAGTACTCAATAGAGACAAATAGACACATATCATCTTTTGACTACAAACCTGCTTTTGACAGCCCGATACGAATGAAGCAAAAATAAGGCTATGCTGGATAAAACTAACTGATACAACCTTTACAATTAAAACAGGTATGAGCCTATCGGAGCCATTCATAACTAAACGGAAATTCAGACAAGGCGATAGTTTGTCCTGTGATCTATTCGATATTGTGTTAGAAAACACATTGCACTTGCATTTGCCGATGACATTGCTATCATGATAGTTGTCAATAATTAAAAAACAAAACGGATGATTTCTACAAACAGATAGTCTACAAGAATTGGATCACATGTGATCGTTGAGAGCTATAGCTTCGAGGTTGCAAAAGAATTTGTTTACATTGGTACCTCCGTCAACGTAAATAACGATATAAGTTTCGTAATCAAACGTTGAGTCATACTTGCCAACAGATGCTATTTTGGCCTAAGCAGGCAGTTAAGAAATAAAGCTCTCTCTGTAAGAACTAAATTCACGATATATAAAACGCTTATACTACCTGTGTTATTGTATGGGACTGAATCATGGGCACTTGTACAGGCAAATGAAGCTTTTCTTGGAGTTTTTGTGATGAAAATTCTACGAGAAATCTTTGGACCATTTTGCGTCAATAATGAATATCGACATCGAATCAATAATCGATATAGTACAACCCATTAAACGGCAGCGTCTGTGTTGGCTAGAAAATGTGCGAATTGACGAAAATACTCCAGCAAGGAAAGTGTTCAAAAATTATCCCGAGGAAACTCGCAGAAGAGGAAACTTTGATAGAAAGAAAGAGGAGGGTGGAAAATCTTTCAAAACTTGTCCTACGATTTTTTTTTAATTTTGGACCGGCACTCAGGAGATGACCCCAAATTGTGCTTGTGTTGGAACTTGTAAAATATCCCAGTAAAACTTTTCATTACCAAATAATGAGTTAAACAGTTAAACTATTGAACACGAACTACTTACTCATTCGCTGTTTAAGTCATTACATTAACATGGGGATGTCATTGGAGGCAAGTACTTACCAATTGCAGAAAAGTAATGACTTGGGTAAGCAATTTGAAAGCAACAATAACAACAGCAACAACTTTTTTGTTGTTGTTTTATTAAAAACATATATTTTTAAACGAAATACAAAATTTTTTTTATGATCCCATGGGGGCTCGAACCCAGACCCTCCGACTGCTAGGCAGAGGCTCTTCCACTGAGCTACTTCATATGTAGAAAACTTAGCAGCTTATAATTAATATAAACAATTTTTATTTTTAGATTCTAAATCATGTGAAAATAACTTTGTTTTTCCCTGCTTTTTTTTTTTTTGCTTTGTTGTAATTTTTGGAAAAATATTTTTATACGATTTTTTGTAATTATTTTAAAACTTTTTTAAAATTATTTTAAAACTAAAACAATTTAAATCTTCTTTTTTGTATAAGTTTTTACATAAGATTGACTCTTACTTACTTAAATGTTACAACCTGTTAAGGTCAAGGTCCGAGCATATTTTAGAATTCCATGGATTTCGATCTTGTGCGAATATTCTCCAATTTTATAGGCCAAGTTTTGAAAAATGTTCCTCTACTTAGTCTTTCTATCGAAGTTTCGAACATCCTCCTCTAATATTAGGTAGTGGGACATTTCAATTCTAATTTTATCCTCTTCATTGTATTTTTTTTTCAAGAGAGGGTTACTACATTTAAAAAGACTCTTTTAGAACACATTCCAAAGTTGAGCGATAGAACAGTGTGACACAACCCACATTGCGACATTTTTCCAGAGTTGAATACTCTACTGTCACCGATAAGCACCTTCGCCCTCTCACGTTCGAGAAGCTCCAAAATTTGGAGTTGTATGAGTTGTATTCCAGTTTCGGTCGGATGAAGGTGGTGTCAATAGAAAGGAGATCAGATGGAGTGAAGTATCTATTGTACCGTTTTAGGCACTTAAATGCTTCTTTCGACACTTGAAAGATGTGATTTGTCTAACCGACATTACATTAAATTCTCATGCCCAAATTATCAAGAGCATCTGATTCCTCAATATGTACAACACACATTAATACAGATGAAGTAACATGGTTTGCCGTGCGTTTATGCGTAAGCATACAACATTGAGTTTTCCGCGCATTCAAATCAACTCTATTCACACGTCTCATTGCGCCAACATCAAAATGGCTTGGTCTACGATTGAATAGATATGAATGGAAAGTATTACCATCATCTGCAAAAGTTTGGAGGTTTTACGTAGAAGGTCATTTATAAAGATAAGAAAGAGAGTAGGAGAAAAAACAGAGCCTTGCGGTACCAATCAACTCGTATAGTGCGATCTTTGAGGAAGCTCGATATAAACCGAGAGAAGTCATTACCGACACCAAAGGAAATAAGTTTTGTTTTAAGTGCTCCGTGCCACACTCTATCAAACACCATGGATATATCCAGAGCCACAACTTTATTTTCGCCAAAACGTTGTATAGATTGACACCATTTTTCCGATAGAAAAGCTAGCAGGTCTCCCGTAGAGCGTCCCATACGGATCCCATACTGGTGGTTGCTTAGTAGGTTGTTAGACTCTAGATATTTAACAAGATTGTGGTTTACCATACTCTTCAAAACTTTGGAGAGTACAGAACAAATTGCGATTGGGAGGTCATTTTCAAGGTTTTTAGCCTCACTCTTATTAGGGATTGGCGTAAAATTAGAAACCTTGCAGCTATGAGGAAATGTACCATCATGGTACAAGGTACTCAAAAGGTAAGCTAATGGATGCGCAAGTGTCGAAGATCACTTATTCAAGACTAGTACTATAATGCGATCCTGCCCTGGAGACTTATTTATATTGAGATCTAAAAGCTAAAACCCATTTTAGAGTACGGGCGCGAAAGAATATCTTTGGCACAGTTACATTTACTTTTTCGAGCTCGGCAAAGTTTTAACCCTAACAGGTTCTTAATGTCGACCATTTAAGTTAGTAATAAGTAATATATTGTCGTTTGTGCAAAGATCAATAATCAACAAGTCAGAAAGTGCTATAATCGGTTAAGCCCGACCATACGATACCCTTCACTAAGGTTAAGACAAATATTTGCTAAATTTCGCTATTATACTTAAAATTTTCTCAAAACGTATATATTTAAGCTATTTACGTAATTTGACTTATATGAGAGCTAGGGTCAAATGTGGACCGATTATCTCTTGGCAAATTGATTACAGTTTTTACAAAAATCACGTATGCAAAAAATAAACTCAAAATTCTCATTATCTTCAGATTTACGAGCGTTTTAGTGATTTTTATTTCATTTAGTGCGTATGCTATGATCAAATGTGGACCGATTTCAACGAAATTTGGTACAGTGATTTTGATTTACATAAGTATTTGTTTCATGAAAAAATTGATATTTGTGGCCAAAATATCAATTCCGGGAAGTGGGACCTATGGGAGGTACCATAAATAATGGACCGGTACCATAAATACCACTATCAAAAAAATTATCTATGCCAAATTTCATCAAATTTTCTTTAGAATTGCGACCTATTCATTGATTACATGGTTTACATGGGGGTCCAACCAGCCGTCCAGACGGACGGATGGACTGACATCGCTAAATCGACTCAGAAAGTGGTTCTGAACCTATTGATGTACTAAAAGGTAGGTCTAACACAAATATTTCTTTGCGTTACATACATCAGCACAAACTTATAATACCTTTTCCACCTATGATGGTGAAGGGTATAAAAAGTGGAAGCTAACGTTTGAATTTGGTCTCTGTAAACAAAAGATATACGATAATGAAACTTACGCGATTGATTTTCCTTGGCCTGCATACAGGACCCAAGGCCAATTGGCGACGTTCCTCATTTTCTTTGGCAGCAGCCTCTTTGTATTCTGGTGGTGGCCACTTCAAATCGCCGCGCATACTGGAGCCTCCTAGAGAGTCGGTAGAAGATTCTTCAAATTAATGTATAGCAGGGCCAAATTAGTTCCATGTAAACACAAAAACTTACCTCTATAGCTGACGGCTGCTGGTTGAGATGTATAGACGGGTGCGGGTTTTTGGGTAATTGGTGCCTCTTTGCGCAAAGTTATGATACCAGGGCTAGCGCCGCGTTGATCCTGAGCCAAGGGAACTTGGTGGTGGTGGTATTGTTGTTGATCAACCTGATCGTGAGACACGGTATGTTGTTGTTGTTGGGGCTGTGAATAAGAATTAAAATGTTGTTGATTGGTTTGTGGTACAAATTGATTTTGTTGTTGTTGAGATGGATATTGTTGTTGTTGTTGAGGTGGTGGTTGTTGATAATGAGGTGCTTGATTATATTGATTAGATGGATTTTGATATTGAGGTTGTTGTTGTTGATATTGCTGCTGTTGGGGTTGTTGTTGTTGCTGCACCCATGGAGGTTGTTGATATTGTTGTTGCTGAGGCTGCTGAGCTTGGGGCTGTTGATGAGCCCAGGCTGGCTGTTGATATTGTTGCTGTTGAGGGGGTTGTTGATATTGGGAACCCACTTGAGGTGGTTGTTGATAAGGAGCCTGAGCCTGATATTGGGGTTGTGGTGGTTGATAGGGTGCTTGTGCCTGTGCTTGATACTGAGGTTGGGGTGGGGCTTGTTGATATTGTTGTTGTGGGGGTTGTTGATATTGTTGTTGTTGTTGTTGGGGTTGTTGATAGTTATCAAAGGATGGTGCACGATATTGTTGCTATAGTTTATTTATTTCGCAACAATTATCATTACATCATGCAGGTTTATGTTTACCACGTTCACATTTGTTTAGATTTATGTAAATAGGGTGCATTTTTTTGTTGTGATGGATTCATGTATTTAACAATAACATTTAGAGTGGGATGACAACAGTTGGTTTTTTGTGTGGGAAAGAGAAAAAAAGAAAGACAATACCAGACAGAGATAAGATTAGTTTGGTGTATTTCAAGGTGTTACTATGGTGAGGGGTGATGTAGGACATTCAAAGTATATAGACATTAGATAAAGTGTTAGTGTTAGATCTTTAAGCGCGCTGTAATGGCTGAAATGTTTAGAAGAAAATAAAAGCATCATTTTTAGTAAGATTAATAAAAGCAGTTTGTTACTTTTAGTTTTTTTTTTTAGATATTAACCTTAAGTTTAAATATTTACAGATATATACAACAAGTGGAGACTTAATATTTAACAGAGGAGAGGGCTTTAGACATTTAAAATTATGTTTTTTTAAATCAAAACTTATTGACTATAAGAAGATCTCATGGTTGAGCTATATCTCAAATCAAGGTTTCAAACTATATAAAGAGTTTGAAGGTTTGAAATATCTTCTGAATAAAGTCCTACCTCAACAAGATACTAATACAGGGGACAAATCGCCACAGACGATATCAATCGAAAACTCAGACTTTTAAGCAAATATTGTGTAACATACCTTAGGGATTTCTAAAATAATTTATTTTGCAAAAAGTTTTATAAAATTTGATATCTAAATATGTTTATTTGTTTCTATGAATTTCTATAGAAAAGATGGCAATAGGCCAATAATTATTAGAAAAGTTGGCGATAAGAAAACATTTCTATAGAAAAGTTGACGATAGAACCACATTTCTCTAGAAAAGTTGACGATAGGCAAACATTTCTATGGAAAAGTTGACGATAGGCCAACATTTCCATAGAAAAGTTGACGATATGCCAATATTTCTATAGAAAAGTTGGCGACAGGAAAATATTTCTATAGAAAAGTTGACGATAGGCCAACATTTATATAGAAAAATTGACGACAGGCCAACATTTCTATAGAAAAGTTGACGATAGGCCAATATTTCTATAGAAAAGTTGACGATAGGCCAACATTTCTATAGAAAAGTTGATGATAAGCCAACATTTCTATAGAAAAGTTGACAAAAGGCCGACATTTCTATAGAAAAGTTGACGATAGGCCAACATTTCTATAGAAAAGTTGACGATAGGCAAACATTTCTATGGAAAAGTTGACAAAAGGCCGACATTTCTCTAGAAAAGTTGACGATAGGCAAACATTTCTATGGAAAAGTTGACGACAGGCCAACATTTCCATAGAAAAGTTGACGATATGCCAATATTTCTATAGAAAAGTTGGCGACAGGAAAATATTTCTATAGAAAAGTTGACGATAGGCCAACATTTATATAGAAAAATTGACGACAGGCCAACATTTCTATAGAAAAGTTGACGATAGACCAATATTTCTATAGAAAAGTTGACGATAGGCCAACATTTCTATAGAAAAGTTGATGATAGGCCAACATTTTTATAGAAAAGTTGACAAAAGGCCGACATTTCTATAGAAAAGTTGACGATAGGCCAACATTTCTATAAAAAAGTTGATAATAGGCCAACATTTCTATAGTAAAGTTGAAGATATTCCAAGATTTCTATAGAAAAGTTGACGATAGGCCAACATTTCTATAGAAAAGTTGATGATAGGCCAAAATTTCTATAGAAAAGTTGACAAAAGGCCAACATTTCTATAGAAAAGTTGACGATAGGCCAACATTTCTATAAAAAAGTTGATAATAGGCCAACATTTCTATAGAAAAGTTGATGATAGGCCAAGATTTCTATAAAAAAGTTGACGATAGGCCAATATTTCTATAGAAAAATTGACGACAGGCCAACATTTCTTTAGAAAAGTTGACGATAGGCTAACATTTCTATAAAAAAGTTGACGATAGGCCAACATTTCTTTAGAAAAGTTGACAATAGACCAACATTTCTATAGAAAAGTTGAGTAGAGGTCAACATTTCTTTAAAAAATTAACGATATACCAACATATCTATAGAAAAGTTGACGATAGGCCAACATTTTATGGAAAGGTTGATGATAGGCCAAGATTTCTAAAGAAAAGTTGACGATAGCCCAAGATTTCTATAGCAAAGTTGACGATAGGCCAACATTTGCATAGAAAAGTTGACAATAGGCCAACATTTCTAAAGAAAAGTTGACGATAGGCCAACATTTTTGTAGAAAAGTTGACGATAGGCCAACATTTTTGTAGAAAAGTTGACGATAGGCCAACATTTCTATAGAAAGGTTTGCGATAGGCCAACATTTCTATAGAAAAGTTGACGATAGGCCAACATTTCTAAAGAAAAGTTGACGATAGGCCAACATTTTTGTAGAAAAGTTGACGATAGGCCAACATTTCTATAGAAAAGTTGACGATATGCCAACATTTCTATAGAAGAAGTAGACGATAGGCCAACATTTCTATAGAAAAGTTGACGATAGGCAAACACTTCTACAGAAAAGTTGAAGATAGGCCAACATTTCTACAGAAAAGTTGACGATAGGCCAACATTTCTATAGAAAAGTTGACAATATACCAACATTTCTATAGAAAAGTTGACGATAGGACAACAACATATCCGCCTATATGATAAGAGGAAAAAACTTTAACTTTTGTGGTAAAATGAAAATATTTTAAAACAAAATTTTTTTCGGTGTAAATTTTATTAATATCTCTAAAATTACTAAAAGATAATGTGAAGAAGGCTCAAAAATGAAATTGCTCTCGAATTTCGGTTTTTCATGTTAGCTCAATATTCATAGTCGTTTTGGAGTTATATTGAATATTTGCAAAAATCCTGTTTTTCGGTAAAAAAAATTATATCTCGAAAACTAGAGCCAATTTGGAAAAACTAATGACACTTTCGGCCTAAGCAGACCAAAGTCATTTAGATTTGATTAATAGATCACGTTCTGTAAAGTCTTGTTGACCTGTGTTATTTATTATATCTCCTTATAATATGTTAAATATGTTAAAAGTTTAGTAAATATGTTAACAATTAGTAAAGTTTCTTTTTACATTATGTACAACTAAAAAGCTCTATGAATTTCTATAGAAAAGATGGCAATAGGCCAATAATTATTAGAAAAGTTGGCGATAAGAAAACATTTCTATAGAAAAGTTGACGATAGAACCACATTTCTCTAGAAAAGTTGACGATAGGCAAACATTTCTATGGAAAAGTTGACGATAGGCCAACATTTCCATAGAAAAGTTGACGATATGCCAATATTTCTATAGAAAAGTTGGCGACAGGAAAATATTTCTATAGAAAAGTTGACGATAGGCCAACATTTATATAGAAAAATTGACGACAGGCCAACATTTCTATAGAAAAGTTGACGATAGGCCAATATTTCTATAGAAAAGTTGACGATAGGCCAACATTTCTACAGAAAAGTTGAAGATAGGCCAACATTTCTACAGAAAAGTTGACGATAGGCCAACATTTCTATAGAAAAGTTGACAATATACCAACATTTCTATAGAAAAGTTGACGATAGGACAACAACATATCCGCCTATATGATAAGAGGAAAAAACTTTAACTTTTGTGGTAAAATGAAAATATTTTAAAACAAAATTTTTTTCGGTGTAAATTTTATTAATATCTCTAAAATTACTAAAAGAAAATGTGAAGAAGGCTCAAAAATGAAATTGCTCTCGAATTTCGGTTTTTCATGTTAGCTCAATATTCATAGCCGTTTTGGAGTTATATTGAATATTTCCAAGTTGGCTCGAAAACTAGAGCCAACTTGGAAAAACTAATGACACTTTCGGCCTAAGCAGACCAAAGTCATTTAGATTTGATTAACAGATCACGTTCTGTAAAGTCTTGTTGACCTGTGTTATTTATTAAATCTCCTTATAATATGTTAAAAGTTTAGTAAATATGTTAACAATTAGTAAAGTTTCTTTTTACATTATGTACAACTAAAAAGCTCTAAAATCTTAAAAAAAAAAATAAAAATCTCTACTACATATATAAGTTTTTTTAAAAGGTTTTTGACACCAATAATTTCTTCTTGCTTTCTTTGAAAAGCTCGCCAGCCTAAAACTAAATGCTTAACAAAAAAAGCTCTTTTTCTGAAAGCAGCAACATCTAGAGTATTTCTACAAAAACAAAATAAACTTTAAAAACTAAAGCTTTCTAAAATTGTTTTTGGTATAGAAATTAACTACTTTTTAAGGTAAAAGCTTTAGAACAACTTTTTTGTAGAAAGCTTGAAACACAAGAAAAGCTGCCAATTGTTTTTTTTTTTGTAATAAAATCCTAAGTAATTGGCAGTACCTGTTGGTGTAAGTTTTGATATTGTTGTTGATAAATAGGGGTAGCTACAGAGGGAGCAGTTTCTCTAACACCAGAACCACTAGTGAACAAATTTTCTGGTTTAGTTTGGGGTGGACGTATGGGTTTCCAACCAGAGGGTGTTTGTTGATTTTGAGAGTAATCATCTTGATGCTGAGGTTGTTGCTGTTGTTGTGGGGGATAGGAAGCATGTTGTTGCTGTTGTTGGTGTGGTTGTTCTTGGTATTGCTGTTGATGTTGTTGTTGGTGATTATGCTGAGGTTGCTGATACTGAGGTTGAGACTGAGGCTGTTGTTGGCGATAAAATTGTTGCTGATCCAAATGGGTTTGTGGTTGTGGGTATTGCTGTTGGACCTGTGGTTGTTGGTATTGTTGGGTGTGTTGGTGTTGTTGTTGTTGCTGCTGTTGGTACTGTTGGTGTTGGTGTTGATAAGGTACTGAATTCGTTTGATTTGGTTCATGTGATGGCAATCTACTGAATTGTTTGTCTTTCAAAATAATAGGAGTTTCTGGGGTTTGTGGGGGAAATGCTTCATATTCATTTCCATTTTGATTTGGTTTTGAATTTTGTTCATAGGGTAAGTGGTTGGTATCACTAGCAAAATTATTAGCATTTGTATTTGGTGTATGTTGGTGTGATTGTTGTTGTTGTTGGTATTGATGTTGTGGTACATTATTATAAATAGGACCCTGTAATGTTAAGGTCAATAGAAGATTGATGTGTTAGAGGGAAAACTATTTGTTTAAGAAGCAACAGAACAAAAAAAAACGCTATTCAAACTAAATGATGACCTAACACTTGGGGTTTAATTTAATAACCTATAATTTCCTATTATTTTACTATTATTTTACAATTTTGCCTAAAACTAACACACTAAAAGGAAATCATGACTTTTAAAGAAATAACTCAATTTTATTTATTTTAAATGGCTTTCATACATATTTTGCTCTAGATTTATTGAGTGCCTTAAATGTTTTGCCTGTTTATAAAATGAAATAATTATATACATATAAACATATTTTCTTTTTGTGTGCTTGTGTTAATAAATTTCTTAATATTTAATTTCATTTTTTTTGTTATAAATATTTAAATAATGCGACTTTCATGTCTGGGTCACTATAATAAATATTTAAAATTTTATAGAACTTTTTGTATGAGTTTAAATTTTTGTTTGTAAAATTTTTCACTTTAAAGCACGCAAAGTCATGCGCCATATTTTTAATTATATATTGCACACAATTACAATTTAAATCAATGTTTGTGAAAGTAATTTTGATTTCAAAAACAACCAAGAAAAATGAGAGCAAATTCTTTGGGACCATTAAAGCTCTTAATAGCAATTGATAAGCCTAAATCATAGTCCATAGCTATAGTTCAAACATAGTCAAATCGAAGTCCAGTCACAGTCCAACCATAGTGCAGTTCTGTCGAGTCATATGTCACTCATAGCTCAGTCAATCATTGTGCAGTTATAGTCCAAAGTGTAGTCGTTGCGAAGACTTTATTAATTCCATTCATTGATGTTACGTATGGTCTTTTTGATAAGTCCCACAAAAAGAGAGTTTACCGCTTTTACTCTATTTCGGAAACAACTGAAGGAAACAATTATCCCATAAGAGAAAGCCTAGGCACACATACGTACTCATGAAATGTAGGTTTGCTTGTACGTTTATGTGTTTTTTATCTACTTAAATTTCGCTTTTGCCAGAAAACAAATGTATGGAGTGCAATAAAATTTTACTTTGGTCGTAGTCTAGTTAAAGTCCAGTTAAATTTAAGTAAAGTTATAGCCTGATCATAATTTGGTCATAGTTAGAAAGCAGTCAAATAATTACCAGACTATAATTTGGATATACTTCATTTCACTATAATGTGATAATAGTGCAGTCTTAGTCTGGATATAGTCTTCACAAAGTTTGACCATAGACTAATCATAGGCTTGTAATAGAATGGTCAAAGTCTGTCCATTATTTGGCAATAGTTTCAATAATCATGGGCACAATCTAATACTAATACAATCTAATACTAATACTAATAATAATACTCATTGTATTGTCGTAGCGCAGTTATAGTCTGGTCATAAACTTTAATTAGGACAGTCTGGTTTTACTTTGATAATGGTCTAATAGAAATCAAGCCATAGTCTGGTTGAAAGACTAATTATAGTCTTGTCATATTCTTTTCATAGTCTGGGTATAGTCTATTCATAATCTGACCATAGTCCGAAGATAGTTTGGTCATAGCGTAATTAAAATTTGATCATATTGAGATCACGCCCAGCTCATTACCGGATCAAAATCTTCTCACATGTATATAAATGATAGTCTGGTCATAGTATTTGTCATAGCCTTGTAAACCTGATGCTTAATCTCTACTCTTTTTGCTTTAAACATTAGAGACATCCGTAACACTTTTAGATATTTGAAATTGAAATTCATAATTTCTTATCATCTGTTACATCAAAATTGTATTTAAAACTAAAATTTTTATTTCGTTCAAATTCAATGCATCTAAATTGATTGACATAGATAAAACTAATTTAATAGTTTTCTATTACAAATATCTTGTTATTGTTAAGAATTATCTTTAAATATAAATAAAATCAAAAACAAATATTTTGTAAAATGCACAAATGCGACAAATGTCAACTATAAACTAGATTATTTCTTATGTTCATTTCTCACGCTGCTAAAGAAAATATCCGTAGCAAAAAAAGAAAAAAAACTAAAATGAAGCCTAAAAAATTGGCAATAAATGCATATTAAAAACCTGGTAAGGATGTTTTACAAATTCTAAACAAATATGTGTGTAATAATCATAACCAAAGAAAATGGTTGAAGGAAGAAAAAAAAAAAAAAAGAAAAGAATGAACAGAAACCAACTGGTAGACCATTAAAGAAATTGTTGTTATTGTTCAGAAATTAACTTAATTTGCAATCGCGTGCAACATGAAACACTAAAGCCTACCATAATACACACACACACACAAACAATAACTGACACATTTTGTATGTATGGGGCCACATACAGTCATATCTACCTTATGTATGTAGATAGGTATATATGAATGAAAGCATATTGCAAGGAAAGTCTATTACTTATATTTTTGGTATACGAAAAAGTCAACAGAAAAAAACTAATAGCTAACAACAAGCTATGAAATTTTCTAAAAAAAAACTTTCATTTATTTTTTTGTATGAATTTGACTTCATATCAGTATCAGACTTAAGATGTTTAAAATCTCATACTGTTGTTTTGAGGTTAGCCAGTGCTGGAGGAATTTATATTATAAATTTTACACTCAAAGAAATAAATTCTAATAATGCTGAATTCTTCTTTTTCTTCTATGTAATTTTCTCTGGGTATAAGATAATTTTCTTTTACTAGGAGATACTTATACGCTAATAACTGCTTACAGGTGGTGCGTATGATAAATATTCAATATTGGTAAAAATACTCATACGCACCGGTTGTTTTAATAAAAATAAGGTTTTAGTTTGTTGATCATTAAAGAAATTTTTATAAAAAATTTTCATCCCTTATAAGATTTTTATAGAAAGTTTTCATAGTTAATGAAATTTTTATAGAAAGTTTTCTCGGATGAAATTTTTATAGAAAAGTTCATCACTGATGAAATTCTTATAGAAAATTTTTATCACGGATGAAATTTTTATAGAAAATGTTCATTACTGATAAAATTTTTATAGAAAATTTTCATCACTGATGAAATTTTTATAGAGAATTTTGTTCACTGATGAATTTTTTATAGAAAATTTTCATCACTGATGAAATTTTTATAGAAAATTTTTTATCAATAATGAAATTTTTATAGAAAACATTCATCATTTATGAACTTTTTATAGAAAAATTTTCATCGTTGATGGAATTTTTATAGACAATTTTCGTCAGTAATTAAATTTTATAGAAAATTTTCATAACCGATAAAATTTTTATAGAAAATTTCCAAAACTGATGGAATTATTATAGAAAATGTTCATCGTTGATAAAATTTTTACAGAAAATGTTCACCAATAATGAAATATTTATAGAGAACTTTCTTCACTGATGAAATTTTTATAGAAAACTTTCTACACTGATGAAATTTTTACACAAATTTTTATTACTAATGAAATTTTAAAAGAAAATTTTCATCACTGATGAAATTTTTATAAAAAATTTTCTGACTGATGAAATTTTTACAGAAAATTTTCATCACTGATGAAATTTTTATAGAAAATGTTCATCACTAATGAAAACTGTATAGAAAATTTTCATCACTGATTAAAACTTTATAGAAAATTTTCATCACTGATGAAATTTTTATAGAAAATTTTCATCACTGATGAAATTTTTATAGAAAATTTTCATCGCTGATGGAATTTTTATAGAAAATTTTCATCACTGATAAAATTTTTATAGAAAATTTTCATCACTGATGAAATTTTTATAGAAAATTTTCATCACTGATGAAATTTTTATAGAAAATTTTCATCACTGATGAAATTTTTATAGAAAATTTTCTTTACTGATAAATTTTTTTTAGAAAATTTTCATTACTGATAAAATTTTTATCGAAAATTTTTATCAATGATGAAATTTTTATAGAAAACATTCATCAGTTATGAATTTTTATAGAAAAATTTTTATCATTGATGGAATTTTTATAGACAATTTTCATCAGTAATTAAATTTTATAGAAAATTTTCATCACTGATGAAATTTTTATAGAAAATTTCCATAACTGATGAAATTTTTATAGAAAATTTCCATAACTGATAAAATTTTTATACAAAATTTTCATAAACAAAATTTTATGATAAAATTTTTATAGAAAATTTTCATCACTGATGAAATTTTTATAGAAAATTTGACCCATTTTTCCTATTTAAAAAAAGCAACATTTTTTTGAAAAATATTTGATAAATTTTTTTAAAAAAATTTTTCGATTCTATAGAAAATTTTCGATCTTAAATTTTTATATATTTTCGATCTAAAATTTTTATATAGAAAATTTTCGAACTAAAATTTTAATAAAGAAAATTTTTAATATAAAATTGTTTATAGAAAATTCTATTTCTATTCTATTTCGATCTAAAATTTTTTATAGAAATTTTCGATCTAAAATTAAAAAAAATATGTTTGATATACTATTTCTCTATTGATAAATTTTCAATAAAATTTTTTTTTCTATTGAAAAATTTTCATTGTCAAATTTTTTTCTATTTAGGAATTTTTATTATAATTTTTTTTCTATTAATTTTTTTTATTTTTTTTTTATAAAAAATTGTTACAATATTTTATATAGAAAATTTATATAAAAAATTTTCGATTCAAAATTTTTTGTAGAAAATTCTATAGAAACTTTTTGATCTAAATTTTTTTATAGAAAATTTTCGATCTAAAGTTTTTTAAAGAAAAATTTTCATATTCAATTTTTTCTATTGATAAATTTTTATTAAAAAATTAATTTCTATTGAAAAATTTTCATTATCAAATTATTTTCTATTTAGGAATTTTTATTATAAAATTTTTCTATTAATTTTTTTTATTTTTTTTCTATAAAAAATTGTTACAATATTTTTTCTATTGAAAAATTTTTATATAGAAAATTTTCGATGTTAAATTTTTTGTAGAAAATTCTATAGAAACTTTTTGATCTAAAATTTTTTTATAGAAAATTTTCGATCTAAAATTTTTTAAAGAAAAATTTTCATATTCAATTTTTTCTATTGATAAATTTTTATTAAAAAATTAATTTCTATTGAAAAATTTTCATTATAAAATTTTTTTCTATTGAGGAATTTTTATTATAAAATTTTTCTATTAATATTTTTTTATTTTTTTTAATTTTTTTTTCTATAAAAAATTGTTACAATATTTTTTTTATAGAAAAATTTTTATATAGAAAATTTTCGATGTAAAATTTTTTGTAGAAAATTCTATAGAAACTTTTTGATCTAAAATTTTTTTTATAGAAAATTTTCGATCTAAAATTTTGTAAAGGAAAATTTTCATATTTAATTTTTTCTATTGATAAATTTTTATTAAAAAATTAATTTCTATTGAAAAATTTTCATTATCAATTTCTTTTCTTTTGAAAAATTATTATTATAAAATTTTATCTCTAAAAAAATGTTATTTTAATTTTTTTTCTAGAGAAAAGTTTTCGATCTAAAATTTGTATATAGAAATTTTTCGATCAAAAATTTTTATATAGAAAATTTTTGATCTAAAATTTTTATACAAAAAATTTTCGACTTAAAATTTTTATACAGAAAATTTTCGACTCAAAATTTTCTTAGAAAATTCTATAAAAAATTTTTGATATATACATTTTTCTATTGAAAAAAATTTTCATTATTAAATGTTTCCTATTGAAAAAGCATTTATTTGCAATTGTTTTCAATAATTTTTTTTTCTATAGAAAAATTTTTGATGTTAAATTTTTATATAGAATATTCTCGATCTAAAATTTTTATACAAAAAATTTTCGATCCATAGAAAATTCTATGGAAAATTTTTGATATACAATTTTTTCTGTTGATAAATTTTCATTATAAAATTGTTTCTATTGAAAAATTTTTAATTTTATTTTTTTTTCAATAAAAAATTTTTCAAAGTTTTTTAAAAAGGTTAATCAAAATTTGGGACATCAAACATTTAATTAAAAAGTTTTACTGTAGTGTATTGCACTAAGAATCCCAATTTATTACAATTATTTATTATTGTAATAAATAGTTTTTTGATAAAACCAAAAAATGTTGGTGGGGATGAGATGGTCTAACCTACCATCGAAACGCGTCGAGGAAAGGTTTCCCCACCAACATTTTTTGGTTTTATCAAAAAACTATTCATTACAATAATAAATAATTGTAATAAATTGGGATTCTTAGTGCAATACACTACAGTAAAACTTTTTAATTAAAAGTTTTTTATTATAGAAAAATTTTCAATCTAAAATTGTTATAAAGAAAATTTTCAATCTAAAAAATTTTTTATAGAAAATTTTTATATATAAAATTTTAGATCTAAAATTTTGTATAGGAAATTTTTGATATCCATTTTTTCTATTAAAAGATTTTCATTATCAAATTTTTTCTTATGAAATACACTCTCAAATAACCTACTTTCCCAAAAGTACAGAAACACAAAAGACAAACATTTTAGTCCACAATTGTTTTATTATGAAGAAAATTTAAACAATTCTTTTTAACTATTATAAAAGACTCTATAATAAAAAGATATTGCACTCCATAAAAATACATAAGCACCCAAACAAACATACATTTCATGAACACGTGTGTGTGCCTTAGCTTTCTCTCATTGGCAAATCGTCTCCTTTAGTAGCTTCCGAGTTAGAATGAAAGCGGTATATCCAATCTTTATGGGACTTATCGAAAAGACCATACCATAAATCTTCTATATATAGAGGTTTATATTATTAGAGTCTTTGGTATAATATATGAATCTGAGAAAGGGATCTAAGCTTATAATACGATATATTCTAGGTATAAGAAAACTATATTTTTGTAGTGTAGCATTTAGCTCATTTAATAAAACTATAAAAAATTGATTGGCATAATTTCCAAACATTATTTTTGCTTGTTAAATATAGTTTAATATTGTAACAGTTATGTTAGATGTTGTTACTTACTTATTTAGTTGAAACTAAACGAATAATGCTTAGAACAACAAGCAACTGCTATTGTTGCTGTAGAAATTGTTGTTGTTATTATAGCTACAGTATATCTGCTAAGGTTGCAACACATTGTTGCAAAAGAGTTACTGAAACCTACAAAATGTCTTACATAAATACTTTTACATTTTTGACTTTTTGATCGTTAATGTTGTTGCTATTGTTGTTAAGCTTTATTGGTTTCATGAAGTTTTGAAATTACAAGAAAAGTATGTATGTATATAACAATACATTGAAGAAGAAAAAACCAAAATAACGTAAATGAAGATAAGCCAAGTGCAAATTACTTTAACCCCCTGCCATTAGCCACATTATATGAATATAAAGGCAGTTTTATGGAGAAAACAAAAGCTAAAGTTATAATAACAACAGCAACAACATCAACAGCATTGGGTGTTTATTTGTTAACATTTGCATTTGCTGTTAAAAAAACAACACTCACACATAGCCACGCTCATACCAGCAGACATACATACCAACACACGAGTTATAAACAACTTAATGGAAAATAATTCATGTCTCGAATTCTATACAAACACACAAACACTCTTTGGTATAAGTATAAGAGGATACACTCCCTTTTACAAACTCATTTAAATACTAAAAAACTGTTATAATCATATAAAAAAAAAAAAATAACAGCAACAACAACATTGGAAATTATAGCGAACAATATAAAAAGACTAACAACAATAACAACAATAGCAGCATTATATTGCTGACACAATATACACCGTATGTGTTGTTTAACTCATTAAAACTTCATTTATTTTCCTTGAAATTGCCTTTTAGCTGTTTTAATAAAAATTATATTAAGCCAAAAAGAAAGAAGCAGTTAATATTCTTTACCCAACTCTTTTTTCCTTGCTTTTTTTGGACTTAATTCGTGTCTTGCCTGCCAAAGCGAATGCGTTAATTTTCATACCTGTAAAGGTTTTTCTTTTCATTAATAAAATATTTATTTGCTTTATAACTTTATTGTAACATTTCAGTTTTATTTATAAAGGAATTAAGAACTTGAACTTTCTATAGATAACTCTTACTAACAAAAATGTTTCTATAGAAAACTCCTCCTGATGAAAGCTTGGGGGTTACTGTATTTCGATTCGAAAGAAAATATTTTCGAAATACAATGCTTTAAGCATACAAATTCGAACAATTTTATTTTCGAATCGAAATACGGAGTAACCCACCTTTTCTTTAGATAACTCTTTCTAACAAAAGTCTTCCCAACGAAAGCATTTCTATAGAAAGAGTTTTCTATGGAAAGAGTTTTCTTCAGAAAAGTCTTCCTAACGAAAACTTTTCTAAAGAAAAGTCTTCCTAATGAAAAATTTTCTATAGAAAACTCTTCCTAACGAAAACTTTTATACAAAAAAGTCTTTCCAACGAAAACTTTTCTATAAAAAAACCTTCCCAACGATAACTTTTCTATAAAAAAGCCTTAATAACGAAAACTTTTCTATAGAAAAGTCTTCCAAACGAAAACTTTTCTATAGAAAAGTCTTCCCAACGAAAACTTTTCCTAAGTCAAACTTTTCTATAGAAAACTTTTCCTAAGTAAAACTTTTCCTAAGTAAAACTTTTCTAAAGCAGACTTTTCCTAAGTAATACTTTTCTAACGAAAACTTTTCCTAAGTAAAACTTTTCTATAAAAAACTTTTCCTAACGAAAACTTTTCTATAAAAATCTTATGCTAACGAAAACTTTTTCATAAAAAACTTATCCTAACGAAAAATTTTCTATAGAAAACTTTTTTTAATGAAAACTCTTCCCACTGAAAACTTTTCTATAGAAAACTCTTCCCACTGACAATTTTTCTAAAGAAAACTCTTCCTACTGACAATTTTTCTATAGAAAACTCTTCCCACTGACAATTTTTTATAGAAACTCTTCCCATTGACATTTTTCTTCAGAAAACTCTTCCCACTGATAATTTTTCTATAGAAAATTTTTCCCACTGACATTTTTCTATAGAAAACTCTTCTCACTGATTATTTTTCTATAGAAAACTCTTTCTACTGACAATTTTTCTATAAAAAACTCTTCCTACTGACAAGTTTTCTATAGAAAACTCTTCAGACTTACAATTTTTCTATAGCAAACTCTTTTTTCTTCAGATAACTCTTCCCACTGACAATTTTGCTATAGAAATTTTTTTCAAATGATATTTTTTCTACAGAAAACTCTTTCTGCTGACAATATTTTTATAGAAAACACTTCCTACTGACAAATTTCTACAGAAAACTCTTCAAACTGACAATTTTTCTATAGAAAACTCTACCACTGACAATTTTTCTATAGAAAACTCTTTCTACTGACAATTTTTCTATAGAAAACTCTTCCTACTGATAATTTTTCTATAGAAAACTCTCCCCAATGGCAATTTTTCTAAAGAAAACTATTCCCATTGAGAATTTTTTGATGTAAAACTCTTCCCACTGAGAACTTTTTTACAGAAAACTCTTCCCACTTACAACTCTCCTACAGAAAACTCTTCCCATTGACAATTTTTCTATAGAAAAATCTTCCCACTGACAATTTTTTTTATAGAAAACTCTCTCCACGGACAATTTTTCTATAGAAAACTCTTTCTACTGACAATTTTTGTATAGAAAACTCTTCCCACTGACAACATTTCTATAGAAAATTCTTTCCAATGACAATTTTTCTAAAGAAAACTTTTCCCATTGATAATTTTTCCATCAGAAATGTCTTCCTATCGTCAACTTTTCTATAAAAATGTCTTCCTATCGTCAACTTTTCTATAGAAATGTCTTCCTGTGGTCAACTTTTCTATAGAAATGTCTTCCTGTCGTCAACTTTTCTATAGAAATGTCTTGCTATCGTCAACTTTTCTATATAAATGTCTTCCTATCTTCAACTTTTCTGTATAAATGTCTTCCTATCGTCAACTTTTCTATAGAAATGTCATTCTATCGTCAACTTTTCTATAGAAATGTTTTCATATGGTCAACTTTTCTATAGAAATGTCTTCCTATCGTCAACTTTTCTATACAAATGTCATCTTATCGTCAACTTTTCTATTAAAATGTCTTCCTATCGTCATCTTTTCTATAGAAATGTCTTCCTATCGTCAACTTTTCTATAGAAATATCTTCCTATCGTCAACTTTTCTATAGAAATATCTTCCTATCGTCAACTTTTCTATAGAAATGACTTCCCATCGTCATCTTTTCTATAGAAATGTCTTCCTAACGTCAACTTTTCTATAGAAATGTCTTCCTATCGTCAACTTTTGTATAGAAATATCTTCCTATTGTCAACTTTTCTATAGAAATGTCTTCCTATCGTCAACTTTTCTATAGAAATGTCTTCCTATCGTCAACTATTCTATAGAAATGTCATCCTATCGTCAACTTTTCTATAGAAATGTCTTTCTATCGTTAACTTTTCTATAGAAATGTCATCATATCCTCAACTTTACTATAGAAATGTCTTCCTAAAGTCAACTTTTCTATAAAAATGTCTTCCTAACGTCAACTTTTCTATAAAAATGTCTTCCTATCTACAACTTTTCTATAAAAACTCTTCCCACCGACAACTTTTCTATCGAAAACTCTGAAGAAAAGTTTGAGTAAATGTCTTTAAGCTGAATATAAAAATAAATTTAAAATTTTCCCTTTAATCTTGACAAACTGCTGTTGCGTCTGTCTCGACGTCTGTTTTGACTGTCTGATTCTATATTTACTTATCCTGATTTAAAACATTTTATTTTCGTTTAATATTTAAACAGAAAGCAAAAATATTCATTCATTCATATTCATAAATCAGTTAAAATCAACAGATGTTTATGATTAATGAGATCAAGACCCATTGCACTTAAACACACACACACACACACGCACATTTAAGCAAATAAGTGTGTTTGTATATTTGTTTATATGGAAACATGTTTCCCTACTTTAAGCTTTGAACACATACACTGACATTTCATTAATAAAAAGGAGTGAGACAACATAAATTATTTTCTGATTAACATGATTTTGTTTAATTAAAAATGTGTTAAATATTAAAATTATAAAATAACGACAACAACAAATACTTTTACATAAGTTGAAAGAAAACAACAAAAAAAAGTTTTTGAAGTAAATATTTTTGTAATCTACGTTTTTGGCAATTTAAGAAAAGTTATTAATTTTGTATAACACTTGACTTCATTTACAAAGGACAAAGTTCAAGTAACGCATTTACAAGGACTTACAAAAAAGTATTAAATACTTTTGAAAAAATCTTATATAAAGAAATACTTGAACAGCTTAAGTGATTTTGAAAAGTAGGTATTAATTGGCTTGAAGAGTTTGGGAATTTTGTGTTCATAGACAGATTTAATTATTAAAAGTATTCAGGGTAAATAAGTAATGAATAAAATTTTCATAATTTCATAATTTTAAGATTTAAAATATTTCAATTTTAAATTATTATCACTAATTTATAAAGGAATTATAAAATTATTATGCCTTTAATTGAACAAATTTTGTATGGAAAATACGATTTTTAGCATTGTAACATTTTTATTTTCCTTAATGAATATGAAGCTATTTTTTAAAATTAATAAAATAAATTTAAAATTTTTTAATAACTTCAAAATATTTATTCCATTTCGATTTATCCTTACTTAAATATTTACAATATTTTCAACTTGATTTCAAAATTTATTCATTTCAATTCCAACATTAACATAAATAAAATAATTACAGTTGTTACATTTAATAAGCCGAAAAACAATTCTACCGTCTTGTCAAATTGTCGGTACGCCATGTTTTTTTGATTGATACTTAAAGTATGCAACAGAAAAAAAGAAATGAAATCATTATTAAATGCCTTGTTAAAGTTGACTGTAAATGTCATATAATTTACTTACAATCAAAATAAATTTGAAAGAGTCATAAAAACAAACAAGGTCGAAGTGATAGATTCGGCTTAAGCGAATTATTTAAGCTCTATTTGTTTATTTTATCTCTTCAATTGAAATTTTTTTATAGAAAAAATTTCAATAGAAATTTTTCCTATAGAAAAATTTTCAAAAGAAATCTTTTCTAAAGAAAAATTTTTAAAAGAAATTTTATTTATAGAAAAATTTTCAATAGAATTTTTTTCTTTTAGAAAAATTTTCAATAAAAATTTTTTGTATAGAAAAATTTTCAATAGAAATTTTTTCTATAGAAAAATTTTCAATAGAAATTTTTTATAAAAAAAATTTTTCAATAAAAATTTTTTTTCTAGGAAAGTTTTCTATAGAAAAATTTTCAATAGAATTTTTTTTTTATAGAAAAATTTTCAAAAGAAATTTTTTCTATAGAAAAAATTGCAATATATATTTTTCAATAGAAATTTTTTCAACATAAAAATTTTTAATAGGAATTTTTTCAATAGAAAAATTTTCAATGAAATTTTTTCTATAGAAAAATTTTAATAGAAATTTTTCTAAAGAAAAATTTTCAATAGAAATTTTTTTTAAAGAAAATTTGTCAAAATTTTCAATAAAAATTTTTTCTATAGAACAAATTTCAATATATATTTTCTATATATATTCTATAGAAAACATTTTCATTAAAGAATTTTTCTATAGAACAAATTTCAATAGAAATTTTTTATATAGAAAAATTTTCAATAGAATTTTTTTCTATAAAAAAAAGGTTTAATCGAAATTTTTTTATAGAAAAATTTTCAATATGAAGACTTTCTATAGACTAATTTGCAATGTAAATTTTTTCTTTAGAAAATTTTTCAATAGAAAAATTTTCAATAGAAATTTTTCAATAGAAATTTTTTCTTTAGAAAAATTTTCAATAGTAATTTTTTCTATAAAAACATTTTCAATAGAAATTTTTTGTATAGAAAAATTTTCAATAAAAATTTTTTCTATAGAAAATTTTCAATAGAAATGTTTTCAATTGAAAAATTGTCAATAGAAGTTTTTTCTATAGAAAAATTTTCAATATAAATTTTTTTCTATTGAAAAATTTTCAATAGAAATTTCTTCTATAGAAAAATTTACAATAGAAATTTCTTCTATAGAAAAATTTTCAATAGAAATTTTTTCTATAAAAAATATAAATTTTTTCCATAAAAATTTTTCAATAGAATTTTTTTCTAGACATTTTCAATAGAAATTTGGTCTGTAAAAAATTTTCACTAGAAATTTTTTCCATAGAAAAATTTTCGATACAAATTTCTAAAAAAAAATTTTTCATAGAAATTTTTTTTTATAGAAAAATTTTTAATAGAAATTTTTTTTATAGAAACATTTTCGAAAGAAATTTTTTCTGTAGAAAAGTTTTCAATAGAAATTGTTTCTATAGAAAAATTTTTAATAGAAACTTATTCTATAGAATTTTTTTTATAGAAATTGTTTCTATAGAAAAATTTTCAGTAGAATTTTTTTTGTATTGAAAAATTTTTAAACGAAATTTTTTCTTTAGAAAAATTTTCAATTTTTTCTATAGAAAAACTCTCAATATAAATTTTTCTATTAAAAAATTTGCAATAGAAACTTTTTCTATAGAAACAATTTTAATAGAAATTTTTTCTATAGAAACATTTTCAGTAGAAATTGTTACTTCTTTTTTAATTTTGCAATAGAAAAATTTTCTATAGAAATTTTTTATATAGAAAAATTTTTAAGAGAAATTTTTAATAAAGACAAATTTTGAATGGAAATTTTTGCTATAGAAAAATTTTTAATAGAAATTTTTTCTATAGAGAAATTTTCAGAACAATTTTTTTTGAAGCAAAATTTTCAATAAAAATTTTTTCTTTAGAAATGGAAATTTTTTCTATTGAAAATGTTTCAATATAAATTTTTTCTATAAAACATTTTTCAATAGAAATTTTTTTAATAGAAAAATTTCCAATAGAATTTTTTTCTATGGAAATATTTCTATAAATAAAATTTCTATTAAAATTTTTCTATAGAAAAAAAATTCTATTAAAAAATTTTTATTGAAAAATTTTGCATAGAAAAAATTTCTATTAAAAATTTTTTAATACAAAAAATTTCTATTGAAAACTTTTCTATAAAAAAAAATTTTATTGAAAATTTTTCTATACAAAAAATTTATATTGAAAATGTTGCTACAGAAAAAATTTCTATTTCAAATTTTTCTATAGACAAATTTATATTAAAAATTTTTCTATACAAATAATTTCTATTTAAAATTTTCCTATTAAAAAATTTCTATTGAACATTTTTCAATAAAAACAATTTCTTTTGAATGCTTTTCTATGGAAAAAATTTCTATTGAACATTTCTGTATAATAAAAATTTCAATTGAAAATTTTTATATAGAAAAAATTTCTATTTAAAAATTTTCAATAGAAAAAAATCTATTGAAAATTTTCTATAAAAAAAATGTTGTTAAAAATTTTCTGTAGGAAAAATTTCTATTGAAAATTTTTATATAGAAAAAATTTCTATTAAAAAATTTTCAAGAGAAAAAAATTTAAAATGTTTCTATAGAAAAAATTTCTATTGAAAAATTTTCTATAGAAAACAATTCTATAGAAAAAATTTATAGTGAAAATTTCTATAGAAAAAATTTCTATTGAAAATTTTTCTATGAAAAAATTATTATTAAAAATTTTTCTTTAAAATAATTTTTTTCTATAAAAAAAATTTCATTTGAATTTTTTTCTATCAAAGAGCTTTTAATAGAAATTTTTTTCTAAAGACAAACTTTCAATAGAAGTTTTTTCTATAGAAAAATTTTCAATATCAATTTTTTAAAAAAAAATTTTTAATATCATTTTTTTTATAAAAAATTTTCAGTATCAATTTTTTCTATTGAAAAATTTTCAATAGAAATTTTTCTATAGGAAAAATGTATACTTTCGTATATAACAGTTTAAGTGTGATATGAGTTTGTAGGGTATTCTATTTTATATCTATAAACTGTATTTCTTTTAACAATATGTTTCCATCATAAGAAAGTTTGATATTATACTTTCCTGTATTAAACGTGTATTTGTTCATGCACACCCATATACACACACACATACCCTAATACATTTTCAAATGCAAATAACCAAAGACAACAAGAGCGGCAGGAAAAACAATACAAAACTTTCGCACAGGTTAGACAACAATAGAAACGATAAAAAACAAAACGAAAAGCCAAAATAAAATCTTGTACTTAAATAAAAAAACTCCTACTTATTTCAAAGAAGAAATAAAATATACTATATTACGGTGAAAAAACTGAAAATCCAAGTCTAGCACCACTACCATCAAATGCATAAAGTCAATTACCATTTGGGGTTTTCTTTTCGCTTTACAAAAACAAACAGAAGGAAGGATATGGATAAAAGAAGCTAAGACTTAGAGGTTAAGGAAAAAGGGAAGGGGTGTTTGGCTAAGAAAACAAAAAAAAAAAAAACATGTAGAGGCGTTGCTTGTTATTATTGTTGTAATCATAATTTTCGATCAAGGAAAAAAAATTGTATAATAATCGCAATAATAGCAAAAAATAACAAGAATAAAAAAATATGACTAAAATGAATATAACTTATAACAGACTGTAAACAAACACAAACAAACAAAAAGAAAAAAAATATAATGAAAGCAAATAAAAAACGCCGTCAAAGCACAAAAGAGAATGAATGGAAGGAATGAATAAAAAAAACGATTGTATATGTATAATATACTTATACAATATTTTTATTTTATGAATTGTTCTAAGAGGGACAATCAGGACTTTTACGAATATTGCCTTAAAATGTATTGAGACCATTGCGGGTAGCAACAATTTCGAAACGAGAAGTGTTTAGGAAATAAAGTAATAAGGAAACTTTATTTCGAGGTTGAACATTGGAGTCACCAGCACCATCAAAGAATTTATTATTGCTTTCAACTCAGCTGGGTATTGCTTTTGATTAAAGTTATTTGATTTGAAGAAAATTTTGTACAAATTTTGTGTTGGATTTTAACAGAAGGAAGGGAGGATAAAGAAATTGTCATTTGAGTTTAAGACTAAGGGGGATTATAAACGGAAATCATATAGAAATATGGCAAAATTTGGCATTATTTTCTCATTAAATTATTTAAAACAAATTTTTAGGTTTAGAAATAAATCTACAAAAGAAAAAATTGTCACAAAAAGTTTTCTAAAAAAAATATTTTGTGACAAAAAATTTTCTAAAGAAAATAATTTGTGACAAAAAATTAAATAAAGAATATATTTTGTGACAAAAAGTTTTCTAAAAAAAATATTTTGTGACAAAAGATTTTCTAAAGAAAATATTTTGATACAAAAAATTTCCTAAAGAAAATATTTTATGACATAAATTTAACTAAAGAAAATATTTTGTGACAAAAATTGAACTAAAGCAAATATTTTGTGACAAAAATTCAACTAAAGAAAACATTTTGTGACAAAAATTCAACTAAAGAAAATATTTTGTGACAAAAATTTAACTAAAGAAAATATTTTGTGACAAAAATTCAACTAGAGAAAATATTTTGTGACAAAAATTTAACTAAAGAAAATATTTTGTGACAAAAACTTAACTAAAGAAAATATTTTGTGACAAAAAATTTTCTACAAAAAATATTTTGTGACAAAAAATTTTCTAAAGAAAATATTGTGTGACAAAAATTCAACTAGAGAAAATATTTTGTGATAAAAATTTAACTAAAGAAAATATTTTGTGACAAAAAATTTTCTTAAGAAAATATTTTGTGACAAAAAATTTTCTAAAGAAAATATTTTGTGACAAAAAATTTTCTAAAGAAAATATTTTGTGACAAAAAATTTTCTAAAGAAAATATTTTGTGACAAAAAATTTTCTAAAGAAAATATTTTGTGACAAAAAATTTTCTAAAGAAAATATTTTGTGACAAAAAATTTTCTAAAGAAAATATTTTGTGACAAAAAATTTTCTAAAGAAAATATTTTGTGACAAAAAATTTTCTAAAGAAAATATTTTGTGACAAAATATTTTCTAAAGAAAATATTTTGTGGTGAAAAAAAATTTTCTAAAGAAAATATTTTGTGGTGAAAAAAAATTTTCTAAAGAAAATATTTTGTGGTGACAAAAAATTTTCTAAAGAAAATATTTTGTGGTGACAAAAAATTTTCTAAAGAAAATATTTTGTGGTGACAAAAAATTTTCTAAAGAAAATATTTTGTGGTGACAAAAAATTTTCTAAAGAAAATATTTTGTGGTGACAAAAAATTTTCTAAAGAAAATATTTTGTGGTGACAAAAAATTTTCTAAAGAAAATATTTTGTGGTGACAAAAAATTTTCCAAAGAAAATATTTTGTGACAAAAAATCTTCTAAAGAAAATATTTTGGGACAAAAAACTTTATAAAGAAAATATTTTGTGACAAAAAATTTTCTAAAAAAAATATTTTGTGACAAAAAATTTTCTAAAGAAAATATTTTGTGACAAAATATTTTCTAAAGAAAATATTTTGTGACAAAAAATTTTCTAAACAAAATATTTTGTGACAAAAACAATTCTTAAGAAAATATTTTTCTCTCAAAAAATTTCCATTAAAAAATTTTATATTAAAAAAATTTCTATTGAAAATTTTTCTATACAAAAAATTTCTATTGAAAATGTCTATACAAAAAATTTCTATTGAAAATTTCTATAGAAAAAATTTCTATTGAAAATTTTTCTATAGAAAAAATTTCTATTGAATATTTTTCTATAGAAAAAATTTCTACTAAAAAATTTTCTATAGAAAAAATTTCTATTGAAAAATTTGCAATAGAAATTTTTGTCTGGAAATAATTCTATTCAAAATGTTTCTATAAAATAAACTCTATTGAAAAATTTTCTATTAAAAAAAATTTTATTAAAATTTTTCTTTAGAAAAAAATTCTATTGAAAATTTTTCTATACAAGAAATTTCTATTGAAAACATTTTATACAAAAAATTTCTATTGAAAATTTCTCCATACAAAAAATTTCTATTGAAAATTTCTATAAAAAATATCTATTGAAAATTTCTATAGAAAAAATTTCTATTGAAAAATTTTCAATAGAAAAAATTTCTATTGATAATTCAATAGATAAATTTCTATTAAAATTTTTTATTAAAAACTTTTTATTGAAAATTATTTTATTGAAATATTTTCTTTAGAAAAAATTTCTATAGAAAAAATTTCTATAGAAAAAATTTCTATAAAAAAATTTCTATAGAAAAAATTTCTATAGAAAAAATTTCTAAAGAAAAAATTTCTATAGAGAAATTTCTATTGAAAATTTCTCCATAAAAAAAATTTCTATTAAAAATTTTTCTATAGAAAAATTTCTGTTGCAAATTTTTCTATAGAAAAAATTTATATTGAAAATTTTTCCATAGAAAAAATTTCTAAAAAAAAAATTTTTATAGAAAAAATCTTTTTAAGAAAAATTTTCCGTTAAAAATTTTTCTATAGAAAATAATTCTATTGGCAATTTTTCAATAGAAAATATTTCTACTGAAAATTTTTTTATAGAAAAAATTTCGGACAAAGCAACAATAAAAGCGTGAAAAATAGAGAAATGATAAAACTGAAAAATGTTTGTGTGTTTCTGTTCAGATGATAATCTTCGCTTTATGCTGATATTTGTTTGAAACAACCATCGAACGCCACGAGGAAAGGTTTCCCGACCAACATTTTTTGGTTTTGTCAAAAAACTATTTATTAAAATAATAAATAATTGTAATAAATTGGGATCTTAGTGCAATACACTACAGTAAAACTTTAGAAAAAATTTTTGCTGAAAATTTTTCTATATAAAAAATTTTTATTTAAAATTTTTCTAAAGAAAAAAATATTTTCTAAAGAAAATATGTTGTGACAAAAAATTTTCTAAATTTTTTAAAGAAAATTTTGTGACAAAAAATTTTCTAAAGAAAATATTTTGTGTCATAATATTTTTTTTAGAAAATATTTTGTTACAAAATTTTTTCTAAAGAAATTATTTTGTCACAAAATGTTTTCTTAAGAAAATATCTTGTTTAAAAGAAAAATTCTAATGAATTATTTGGTGCCAAAATATTTTTAAAGAATATATTTTGTGACATAATATTTGCTAAAGAATTTATTTTGTGACATACTATTTTCTAAATAATTTATTTTGTGACAAAATATTTTCTAAAGAGTTTATTTGGTGACAAAATATTTTCTAAGAATTTATTTTGTGACAAAATATTTTCTAAGAATTTATTTTGTGACAAAATATTTTCTAAAGAATTTATTTTTTGACAAAATATTTTCTAAAGAATTTATTTTGTGACAAAATATTTTCTAAAGAATTTATTTTGTGACAAAATATTTTCTAAAGAATTTATTTTGTGGCAAAATATTTTCTAAGAATTTATTTTGTGACAAAATATTTTCTAAAGAATTTATTTTGGGACAAAATATTTTCTAACGAATTTATTTTGTGACAAAATATTTTCTAAAGAATTTATTTTGTGGCAAAATATTTTCTAAAGAATTTATTTTGTGACAAAATATTTTCGAAAGAATTTATTTTGTGACAAAATATTTTCTAAGAAATTTATTTTGTGACAAAATATTTTCTTAAAAATTAATTTTGTGAAAAATATTTTCTAAAGAATTTATTTTGGGACAAAATATTTTCTAAAGAATTTATTTTGTGACAAAATATTTTCTAAAGAATTTCTTTTGTGACAAAATACTTTGTGACTATTGCGTATACGTAATATTTATTTAACTAACATTTACTATCACTCATACAACAAGAGAGTAGACAAAAGTAGTTATTGGTCATTTTCTAAAGCATACCTTAAGGATGAATGAATTATTTGAAATGCTGCCACATCAATTTGATCATAAATTAAATAATTTATATCAAAAAATATAAAAATTGTGTATTGTTTTAATGTCTCCCATTTTTCATAAACAAAATTATTTAAAAATCTTTACGTTTTCATAATTTAGAAGAGTATTTTCGAATTTTAACATTACCCCAATTATAAAAACAATCATTTATTTGCAGCAAATTTTATGAAATTTCCCCTAAATTCCCAAAATTATTTCTTGTTTGCTTAAATCATTTGGATTTTTTATTTCGTTTGTTATGAAGGCATCCAAAAATAAATTTGAAATATTTGTTTTTATAATAATTCTCTTATTGTTTGTGTATGTTTTACTACCCGAAAAAATGTGTTCTATAGTGAGAAATATAAAAAAATAAACTTTTTGTTTATTTGTTGAACGTGTATTTAGATGACAATTTTATATTGTTGGTCCGTCTGTCTGTTTGTTCGTTATTGGCACTGAGCAACTGAAATGCACATGTTCGAGGGTTATAATAAAAAAGTAGACATATAATATGATTTCCTAAAAAGAGCTGTAAAAACTTGTTGTTTTTTTACAGATTTTTTTAAGGTGACCATTTTGATTTATTTTTTTATCATTAAGTTGTTAAAATTCTTATTTAAACAATAAGAGATTAATTTTTATAACCAAACTGCCACAAAATTGGATCATGGAAATTTATGGTAATCTTTAGTGACCTTTTTAATGACCAAATGTTTGACGTTTTGTGGTTAAAAGATATAATAAAGATAAATATTTGGAAAAACATTTATTAGGTCATTTAAATTTAAACACAAAACCCTAATTTTTACATCATCTATTTGGCTATAATTAGCATTCCCTTAAAATTTTTTTTCACAAAATCGGTTCTATAGGAAAATTATGTCATTCTTAAGGAAATATTTTCTTACAAAATAAATAATTAATAAAATATTTTGGGACAAAATTTAGTCTTCAGAAAATATTTTGTCATAAAATAAATTCTTTATTTTTTTTTGTAACAAACTAATTCATTAGAAAATATTTTGTCACAAAATAAAATCTTTAGAAAATATTTTATGACAAAATTATTTCTTTAGAAAATATTCTGGGACAAAATAATTTCTTTAGAAAATATTTTAGGACAAAATAATTTCATTAGAAAATATTTTGGCACAAATAAGTTCTTTAGAAAATATTTTGGGACAAAATAATTTCTTTAGAAAATATTTTGGGAAACATTTTGTGACAAAATAATTTCTTTGGAAAATTTTCTTAAGAAATTAGTTTGTCCCAAAATATTTTCTCCCAAAAAATTTTTTTAGAAAATTTTCTGTCACAAAATATTTTCTTTAGAAAATATTTTGGGACAAAATAATTGTTTCAGAAAATATTTTGGGACAAAATAATTTCTTTACAAAATATTTTGGGACAAAATAATTTCTATAGAAAATAGTTTGGGACAAAATAATTTCTATAGAAAATAGTTTGGGACAAGATAATTTCTGTAGATAATATTTTGGAACAAAATAATTTCTTCAGAAAGTATTTTGGGACAAAAAAATTCTTTATAAAATATTTTGGGAAAAAATATTTTGTCACAAAAAAAATTCTTTAGAAATTATTTTGGGACAAAATAATTTCTTTAGAAAATATTTTGGGACAAAATCATTTCTTTAGAAAATATTTTTGGACAAAATAATTTTTTTATAAAATATATTGGAACAAAATAATTTCTTAGAAAATTTTTTGTCACGAAATAATGTCTTTAGAAAATCTTTTGTCCCAAAATACTTTCTTTAGAAAATATTTGTTCGCAAAATATTTTCTTTAGAAAATTTTTTGTCCTAAAATATTTTCTTTAGAAATTTTTTTGTCCCAAAATATTTTCTTTAGAAAATTTTTGTAACAAAATATTTTCTTTTTGAAAATTTTTTGGCCCAAAATATTTTTTTAGAATTTTTTTTGTCCCAAAATATTTCTTTAGAAAATTTAATGTCACAAAATATTTTCTTTGGAATGTCTTGTGTCGCAAAATATTTTCTTTTCAAAATTTTTTGTCCCAAAATATTTTCTTAAGAAATTTTTTTGTTCCAAAATATTTTCTTTAATAATTTTTTTGTCCCAAAATATTTCTTTAGAAAATTTGATGTCACAAAATATTTTCTTTCGAAAGTTTTGTGTCCCAAAATATTTTCTTTAGAATATTTTTGTCACAAAATATTTGCTTTACAAAATTTTTTGTCCCAAAATATTTTCTGTAGAATTTTTTTTGTTCCAAAATATTTTCATTACAATATTTTTGGTAATAAAATAATTTCTTTAGAAATTTTTTTGTCTCAAAATATTTTCTTTTCAAAATTTTTTGTCCCAAAATATTTTCTTTAGAAAATTTTTTGTCACGAAATAATTTCTTTAGAAAATTTTTTGTCCCAAAATATTTTCTTTAGAAGATTTTTTTGTCACAAAATATTTTCTTTAGAAAGTTTTTTGTCCCAAAATATTTTCTTTAGAAAATTTTTCGTCCCAAAATATTTTCTTTAGAAAACTTTTTGTCCCAAAATATTTGCTTTAGAAAATTTTTTGTCCCAAAATATTTTCTTAAGAAATTTTTTTGCCCCAAAATATTTTCTTTAAAAAATTTGTTTTCCCAAAATATTTTCATTAGAAAATTTTTTGTAACAAAATATTTTCTTTAGAAAAGCTTTTGTCCCAAAATATTTTCTTTAGAATATTTTTTGTCCCAAAATATTTTCTTTTGAAAATTGTTTGTCCCAAAATATTTTCTTTAGAAAATTGTTTGTCCCAAAATATTTTCTTTAGAAAATTTTTTGTCCCAAAATATTTTCTTTAGAAAATTTTTTGTCCCAAAATATTTTCTTTAGAAAATTTTTTGTCAAAAATTTTTTTATAAAATAATTTGTCCCAAATTTTTTTTCTTTTTAAAATAATTTGTCCCAAATTATTTGCTTTATTTATTTTTTTTCCCAAAATATTTTCTTTAAAAAACTGTTTGTCCCAATTTTTTTTTTAGAAAATATTTCGTGACAAAACATTTTCTGACAAAATATTTTTTAAAATTTTTTTTATTTTAGAAATTGAAAATTTCAGTTGAAATGGTCTTCCCTTTCTTATGTATGTCAGATCGACTAGATATTTAGGATTTTTAAATGAAGTGTTGCCAAACAATTTTGTTGGTAATTTTAAAAACCTACAACACAAACATTTACATGTCGTTACTTTAATATAGAAAGGCCCTAACTCGTTTTTCATTCAAATCGCTTTTTAAAGCGTTATCTAAAATAATTTTCTAAACATCTTTTAATTTTAAAAAACATTATTATAGTATTAAATTATTTAGAGAATTTTTAAAAAACTGCGTTTAAAAAATTTATGTAGCTTCAAAACATAAGATTTTATTTAGTTTTTTTCCCTCTCCTGTAATCTTAAAAAAAAATATTAGTTAGGGCTTTTCTATATTAAAGTAACGATATATTCTAACATGGTCTAAAACATTCGACCAATGGTTAGAACAAAAATTTTCAGAATTTTTCTTGAACAGTTTTGTCTATTTTTTAGGTTTTTCGCCTAAAAAAATGCATTTCACGTTTGTCGAAATAATATTTTAGGGTTGAGTGGCTAAAAACATTTATGGCTACACAGAATAAGTAAATAAACGTTAAGTTTTTTTTTAGATATTTTTTCGATTTTTTTATGGAATTAAACTAAAATGTAAAATTGGAAAAAAGTAAGAAAATATGGTATTTTATGATATTGGTAAAGTTACTCGTAGTTGGATTGTTTGGCAGCATTTTTTTAATACTCTCTACTCGTACTTCATCATTTCATCAATTTATTTATATGGACAGAAATAGACGGAATTTTATATAAAAATTGTCATTGAGTTAAGACTATGATGATAATGATGATGACATTCATGGTAATAATGAAGTTTCTATGGTTGGTTACATGTTCACAGGCCAAAATAAATTTGGTTTATATATTTTTTTATGTTATTTGTTCAAAAAAATTTTCTGTGTTCTGCAACCAATAAACAACAGTTCAAAATTTATTTATTTATTTTAGCAAAAAAAAAAAAGTATAACAAATAAAAAATAAATAGTCATCATTCAATATTTTATGATAGATATTTTTATAGATCATTTATATGCAGTAATTTTGTTTGGTCTGTTTTTTTTTGTTATTGTTGTATTCATAAAAATTCCAAAATTTTATATTCTGAATTTATGTTCCGGTTTTGTTTGTCTAACGTATGTGATGCATTGTATTTGTAAATTGTATTTATTTGATGTTTTTAGTTGACTTTATTTATTTAGTATAAGTGCTTTTTATTAGTAACAAATTTAAATTTATTTTTATTGTTATTGAAGAGTTTTTGAAACAAATTGCTATTGGGAAATTAAATTGATGAAAAACGGTGTAATATTTAAGGATTTGAAGAGGATACTCGTATTTTAAAATTTATTTAAAATTTTAAAATATTATAATAGAGATTTTCTTAATTATATTTAAATCGGTTCTGCATGTAATAAGCTATAAGCTTTAAAAAATTGTACTAATACATCGCAACTTATTTACTCATATACTATTTGAGGCATTAAACACCAGAAACTGTAAACAAATCCATGGTTTTGTTTTTGTAAACAAGTAAAATCAAACGACAACAGTTTTGAATTTTAATGTTGCATATTTTGAGGGTCTAATGAAATAGTAAAGCACAAGTAAGTCTAGAAACACAATCATGGCTACAGGCTACGGGCTACAACGCGTAACTTGAACTAAGTAAAAAAATCGAAATTAGGTAACAAAATTATCTTTTAGAAACAATAACTATTTTTTTTTATCTGAGCAGTCGTTTTGGTAATAATTTTTTTTTTGTTTACAAATAAATATATTTTTTTGAAAAATCACAAATTTTTTTTTGCAAAAAGATTTATTTTTCAAACAAAAAAATTTATATCCAAAACGTCCACTCGGATTAAAAAACTAATTAGTGTTTCTGAAAGATAATTTTGTTGCCGAGTTTCAATTTTTTACTTAGTTCATGAAAATAAACAGTTTTCGAGTTATGTGAATATTTAATGCGCAACCTCCTCCATTTATGTATAACCCTATATACACATCTAGAGCTAACCTAAAAAAACGTTTAGCACCATTGAATTCAGCGTACTCGATTGATCTTAATCCACTAGGTTTCCTTTTTGTCGATAAAAAAAAGTTGTCGAAATCGAGCACAGTGGAACCAATGAAAGCATTTAAGACACAAAAAGTAAGAATCGTAGTCGGGTGGAAAAGGTATTATAAGCTTGTGCTGATGTATGTAACGCATAGAAATATTTGTCGTAGACCCACCTTTTAGTATACCAATAGGCTTAGAATCACTTTCTGAGTCGATTTAGCGATGTCCGTCCGTCCGTCCGTCTGGCTGGCTGGCTGGCTGGACCCCCATGTAAACCTTGTAATCAAACTACAGGTCGCAATTCTAAAGATAATTTGATGAAATTTGGTACAGATCACTTTTTTGATAATGGGACCATGGCTATTGAAATTGGTAAAAATCGGTCCATTATTTATGGTACCTCCCATAGGTCTCACTTCCCGGAATTGACATATTGGCCACAAATATCAATAGTTTTTCATGAAATTTAAAACATATACTTCTTATGTAAACCTAAATCACTGTACCCAATCGGTTCACATTTGACCATAGCTCCCATACAAACTCTTCTTTAAAAACGCACTAAATGAGACAAAAAAATCACTAAAACGCTCGTAAATCTAAAGATATTGAAAATTTTGAGTTTAGTTTTTGCATACATAATTTTAACAACAACTGTAATCAATTTGCCACATTTCGAGATAATCGGTCCACATTTGACCCCAGCTCTCATATAAGTCCAAATGACGGAAACAGATTAAATATATAAGTTTTGAGAAAATGTTTGTATTATGGCAAAATTTAGCAAATATTTGTCTTTATACAGGAAAAATAATACCTTTGACCTTAGTGGTGAAGGGTATCGTATGGTCGGGCTTGACCGACTATAGCGCTTTCTTATTTGTTTTGAGTATCTTTATATCAAGTTATAGCTTCAAAACTACTTACAATCTACCTTTTGATAGTAGTAGATTGTGGTTGCTGTGTCTTAGTTGGATGGCACGTCGACTACTGAGCATAAGATATCATATTCAATCTGGGTTCGAGTCCCGTTTACGGCATCATCAATTTAAGTAATTATTAATTTCTATTAAAACTTTTAATTACTACAGCCTACAGCAATAACACGCCGCCGATTTAAATTACATAAAATTGGTTGTAGCATAAAAATCTTAAAATAACGCGTTTAAATAAAGTTTTATCCCTCTTCTGATAATGAAAGTAGTATTAAAATAAAATAGTTGTTTGCCTTTACTAAAAGTTTGGAAATTTTGAGTTGATTCGCTTTAAGGAAACTACACTATTTTCAATTGTAATTGAGAAATTTTCAAATTGAATTGAGAAATTTTCAATTGAAATTGAGAATTTTTAATTGAAATTGAGAAATATTCAATTGGAATTGAGAATTTTCAATTGAAATTGATAAATTTTCAATTGAAATTGAGACTTTTTAATTGAAATTGAGAAAATTTCAATTGAAATTGAGAATTTTTCAATTGAAAATGAGAATTTGTAAATTGAAATTGAAAAAATCCCAATTGGAAATGAGAAATTTTCAATTGAAATTGAGAATTTGTAAATTTAAATTGAGAAGTTTTCAATTGAAATTGAGAAAAGCCCAATTGAAAATGAGTTTGGTTTTTTTAATTGAAATTGAGAACTTTTCAATTGGAATTGAGAAATTTTCAATTTAAAATGAGAAATTTTCAATTGAAATTGAGAATTTTAGAATTGAAATTGAGAAAATCTAAATTGAAAATGAGGTTGAAATTCCACTTGGGGTGTTCTCAATTTCAATTGAAAAATTCTCAATTTAAAATTTCTCAATTTCAATTGAAAATTTCTCAATTTCAATTGAAAATGGTGTAGTGCATAACATTGTTCTGTTGTTCGTAAAGTACATTTTTTCCTACACAAAACAAGTTTTTATACCCTTCACCACCATAGGTATTATAAGTTTGTGCTAATGTATGTAACGCATAGAAATATTTGTCTTAGACCCACCTTTTAGTATACCAATAAACTCGGAATCACTTTATGAGTCGATTTAGCAATGTCAGTCCGTCCGTCTGGACGGCTGGCTAGACCCCCATGTAAACCATGTAATCAAAGTACAGATCGCAATTCTAAAGATAATTTTATGAAATTTTGGCACAGATTAATTTTTTGATAGTGGGACTATGACTATTTATTGAAATTCGTCAAAATCGGTCCATTATTTTTGGTACCTTTCATAAGTCCCACTTCCCGAAATTGATATTTTGGCCACAGATATTAATATTTTTTCATGAAATCTACAACAAATACTGCTTATGTTAACCAAAATCACTGTACCAAATTTCGTTGGTCCACAATTGACCATAGCTCCTATACAAACTCTTCTGTCAAAATGCACTAAATTGGACAAAACTCACTAAAACGCTCGTAAATATGAAGATAATAAGAATTATAAGTTTATTTTTTGCATACATAATTTTTGTAAAAACTTTAATCAATTTGACAAATTTCGAGATAATCGGCTCACAATTGACCCTAGTCTCATATAAGTAAAAATGACGGAAACAGTTTAAATATATAAATAAGTTTTTAGAAAATGTTTGTATGATGTCAAAATTTAGGAAATATTTGTCTTTATAAAGAAAAAAGAACACCCTTGACCTTAATGATGAAGGGATAATCGGCCCACATTTGAACCTAGCTCTCATATAAGTCCAAATGACGGAAACAGCTTAAATATATAAATAAGTTTTTAGAAAATGTTTGTATGATGTCAAAATTTAGTAAATATTTGTCTTTATAAAGAAAAAAGAACACCTTTGACCTTAATGGTGAAGGGTATCGTATGTAGGGCTTGATCAACTATAGCACTTTCTTACTTGTTAATTCTATTTTTTTAACAAAATTTTTAAAACCACTAAAATGCCTCAACACCTCTAAAGAGTTTTTGTTAAAACTATTTAACAGAAAAAAGTTCTATCATAAAAATTTTGTTAATAGAAGTAATAAAATTCATTTTAATACATTACTCTATTACCGCAAAAAAATGTATGATGGGCTGTAATAAATTTAATCTTCGTTTTTTATGATTAATATTTAAAATTGTAAAGTTTTATTTTTAAATTCTGCTGCAAATGTGTGTGGGCTGATGTCTTTTTTTTACCATATAATTTACACACAATTAATTGCATTTTTGTTTACTCTACCATAAGCACTATTTTACACTGACTATTACATTGTATTATTGTCTGTCCATCTGACTGACTGTCTGTCTGTCCCTGGGTAGAAATGTAAAATGCAAGCGAAAACATATAAAGAAATTATATTTTTTAAAGCGTTTACATATTATACATATGTACGAGTATGTATATGTATGTGTATCTCTATGTAAATTAATGTAAATGTAAATATTTTTATGTGTTTAAATCGGTTATGTGTGGGTTTCTTATTTAATACTTTCGCCTGGTATTAAATATATTATACACACACACACATTAAATGTATGTGCATTTATGTATTTATAATATTTTATTTACATTTACGCTTTTTTTTACACATTTTATTTTTGTCTGAATTTCCGTTACTGTAACGGAAATGCCACTATTTTCAGTTTGAAAATAAAATCGTAATGAAAGAATGCTAAAAAAAAGATGTATCAAACAGACAGAGGGACAGACAGATGGACAGACAGCTGGACAGATGTAAAACTGAAATGTGAAAAAAATTGTGTTAATTTTTTTTTAAATATTTATTTTTATAGACGCTATTGTATTTGTGTGAATATATTCAAGTGTGTAAGTGATAGCATGTAACTTGTATTTTTTCAGGAAATACAAGGACAATTTTAAAGTAATTTTTTCATAAAAAAGAGAGAAAGCTATTAAAATGTATTAAATAATGTTTTTTAAAGCATCCGCAACTCGTTGGATTATATAAAATATTTTGTCCCAAAATATTTTCTAAAGAAATTTTTTTGTCCCAAAAAATTTTCTAAAGAAATTTTTTTGTCCCAAAATATTTTCTAAAGAAATTTTTTTGTAACAAAAAATTTTCTAAAGAAATTTTTTTGTAACAAAAAATTTTCTAAAGAAATTTTTTTGTAACAAAAAATTTTCTAAAGAAATTTTTTTGTAACAAAAAATTTTCTAAAGAAATTTTTTTGTAACAAAAAATTTTCTAAAGAAATTTTTTTGTAACGAAAAATTTTCTAAAGAAATTTTTTTGTAACAAAAAATTTTCTAAAGAAATTTTTTTGTAACAAAAAATTTTCTAAAGAAATTTTTTTGTAACAAAAAATTTTCTAAAGAAATTTTTTTGTAACAAAAAATTTTCTAAAGAAATTTTTTTGTAACAAAAAATTTTCTAAAGAAATTTTTTTGTAACAAAAAATTTTCTAAAGAAATTTTTTTGTAACAAAAAATTTTCTAAAGAAATTTTTTTGTAACAAAAAATTTTCTAAAGAAATTGTTTTGTAACAAAAAATTTTCTAAAGAAATTGTTTTGTAACAAAAAAATTTCCAAAGAAATTGTTTTGTAACAACAAATTTTCTAAAGAAATTGTTTTGTAACAAAAAATTTTCTAAAGAAATTTTTTTGTAACAAAAAATTTTCTAAAGAAATTTTTTTGTAACAAAAAATTTTCTAAAGAAATTTTTTTGTAACAAAAAATTTTCTAAAGAAATTTTTTTGTAACAAAAAATTTTCTAAAGAAATTTTTTTGTAACAAAAAATTTTCTAAAGAAATTTTTTTGTAACAAAAAATTTTCTAAAGAAATTTTTTTGTAACAAAAAATTTTCTAAAGAAATTTTTTTGTAACAAAAAATTTTCTAAAGAAATTTTTTTGTAACAAAAAATTTTCTAAAGAAATTTTTTTGTAACAAAAAATTTTCTAAAGAAATTTTTTTGTAACAAAAAATTTTCTAAAGAAATTTTTTTGTAACAAAAAATTTTCTAAAGAAATTTTTTTGTAACAAAAAATTTTCTAAAGAAATTTTTTTGTAACAAAAAATTTTCTAAAGAAATTTTTTTGTAACAAAAAATTTTCTAAAGAAATTTTTTTGTAACAAAAAATTTTCTAAAGAAATTTTTTTGTAACAAAAAATTTTCTAAAGAAATTTTTTTGTAACAAAAAATTTTCTAAAGAAATTTTTTTGTAACAAAAAATTTTCTAAAGAAATTTTTTTGTAACAAAAAATTTTCTAAAGAAATTTTTTTGTAACAAAAAATTTTCTAAAGAAATTTTTTTGTAACAAAAAATTTTCTAAAGAAATTTTTTTGTGACAAAAAATTTTCTAAAGAAATTTTTTTGTAACAAAAAATTTTCTAAAGAAATTTTTTTGTAACAAAAAATTTTCTAAAGAAATTTTTTTGTAACAAAAAATTTTCTAAAGAAATTTTTTTGTAACAAAAAATTTTCTAAAGAAATTTTTTTGTAACAAAAAATTTTCTAAAGAAATTGTTTTGTAACAAAAAATTTTCTAAAGAAATTGTTTTGTAACAAAAAATTTTCTAAAGAAATTTTTTTGTAACAAAAAATTTTCTAAAGAAATTTTTTTGTAACAAAAAATTTTCTAAAGAAATATTTTTGTAACAAAAAATTTTCTAAAGAAATTTTTTTGTAACAAAAAATTTTCTAAAGAAATTTTTTTGTAACAAAAAATTTTCTAAAGAAATTTTTTTGTAACAAAAAATTTTCTAAAGAAATTTTTTTGTAACAAAAAATTTTCTAAAGAAATTTTTTTGTAACAAAAAATTTTCTAAAGAAATTTTTTTGTAACAAAAAATTTTCTAAAGAAATTTTTTTGTAACAAAAAATTTTCTAAAGAAATTTTTTTGTAACAAAAAATTTTCTAAAGAAATTTTTTTGTAACAAAAAATTTTCTAAAGAAATTTTTTTGTAACAAAAAATTTTCTAAAGAAATTTTTTTGTAACAAAAAATTTTCTAAAGAAATTTTTTTGTAACAAAAAATTTTCTAAAGAAATTTTTTTGTAACAAAAAATTTTCTAAAGAAATTTTTTTGTAACAAAAAATTTTCTAAAGAAATTTTTTTGTAACAAAAAATTTTCTAAAGAAATTTTTTTGTAACAAAAAATTTTCTAAAGAATTTTTTTTTGTAACAAAAAATTTTCTAAAGAAATTTTTTTGTAACAAAAAATTTTCTAAAGAAATTTTTTTGTAACAAAAAATTTTCTAAAGAAATTTTTTTGTAACAAAAAATTTTCTAAAGAAATTTTTTTGTCCCCAAAAATTTTCTAAGGAAATTTTATTCCCAAAAAATTGTTGTTGCAAAATACTTTCTGTGAAAATTGTAAAAAAAAGTTTCTAAAGTTATTTTGTTTCGAAAAATGTTCTATATGACAAAAGAAATTATTTTCCAGAATACTTTTAAAATTACGTATCCATCGTTGAGTAAATTACGCACATTTTTATTTAAATTTATGTATTTTTAAAATTTCTCTCTACAACTCTATTTCATTGTGGTAAGTTAAAAATTGAATATTAGGGAGGTCCATAACAGAAAGAACAAAGTCATATGGATCGACAGGTTAAGTATTATATAGCATATTTTATACTAAAATACCTGTAGCTTATGTTTTATTCTGTCATAAAAACTTGTAACTAAATATCGAATTGGATCACAGCTTTCACAGATGTTATCATTTACATCATCTTTATTCCGATTAAACTCCCAAAAGTATTAAAAATGTGAAACTTGTTTGTTACTTAGATGATTAGTATTGTAATTGTATTATGTTGGCAAGTCAGATTATTCTTTTTGCTGCATAAATATATGTTGCATAAGTATATAGCTTTTAAACTATAAAATGATAAAATAAGTTGTTTTTATACTTTTATGTTTTTCAAGAAAAATCTATAACAATTTCTAGTGTTTAAAAATTGTTACCGAATAAAATTTGTTGCATACTTTCAAGAGTCTCTATATAAGATCTTTCTATTAAGATTTAGTAAATTTTGAAAAAATTCTAAAAATTCCACTTTCCTAGTATCACCTGGATTTTGAGCCTTTTTAATATAATGTTTAAATTCTATGTATGTAGTTGTGTAAGTGTTAACTTGCGTGTTTGTAAAATGGCGTTAAAATACATGACTTGAATGTAAGTTGTTGGTTTGTATGCAATTTTTTTTTTAAATTAATCTTTGCAAAAACATTTATTAAATTTTTTGTTGCCTTTTGGTAGCGAAACTATTAAACAGTGTTTATAATTGACATTAAGCCACTGGTAAAGCACAAAAAAATGTTAATTACTATAATAAAAAATTGTTGCTTTTCATGGCAAAATTTTTTTTTAAAGTTTATTTATTTTTCAAATGAGAATTCCTTTTTTTTTGAAGAATAAACAAGAAGCTTCAGTAACTAAAAAAAATCGAATGAGTGCATTCGGTATAAAGATGTGAGAGAATTTTGGTAAAATCATATTGCCTACTTTTAGGAGGGTAAGGTTAATTTTTGAACTCATTAGAAGTCTAACAATGATTTTAAAAATATTTTCTTCTTAAATAAGTATAAAAAAAACTTGTATACATTTTTTTTTATAAAAAATTTTTCTATAGAAATTTTTATAGAAATTTTTTTAAAGAAAGATTTTCTAAAGAATTTTTTTTAAGAAAAATTTTCTATTGAAAAATTTTTTGTAGAAAATTTTCTTTAAATTTTTTTTTCTAGATAAATTTTCTATAGAAATTTTTATATTTCTAATTTCTATAGAAATTTTAATATCAAAAATATTTATATGGAAAAATTTTCTATAGAAATTTGTATAAGAAAAATTCGACAAAGAAATTCTTATATAGAAACTTTTTTATAGAAATTTTTATATAGAAAAAATTTATATATAAATTTTTTATTCGAAAAATTTTCCATTGACATTTTTATACAAAAAAATTTTATAGAAATTGTTATATAGATAAATTTTCTAAAGAAATTGTTATAAAAAAAAATTTCTATAAAAATTATTTCAAAAAAAAATTTTCTACAGAAATTTTTACAAAATTCTATATAAATTTTTTATTAGAAACATTTTCTAAAGAAATTTTTATATAGAAAAACTTCTATAGAAATTATTATAAAGAAACATTTTCTGTAGAAATTTTTATTTATTTTTTTTTTAAATTTCTATAGAAAAATTTTTATAGAAATTTTCTTAGAAGATTTTCTATAGAAATTTTTATATCAAAAAAAATTTCTATAGAAATTTTTGTATTGAAGAATTTTCCAAAGAAATTTGTATATAGAAAAATTTTCTAAAGAAAAATTTTTATATAAAAAAATTTACTATAGAAATTTTTATACAGAAAAATTTTCTAAAGAAATTTTTATATAGAAAAACTTTGTATAGAAATATTTTTATAGAAATTTTTTATAGAAAATGTATATAGAAAAATTTTCTATAAAAAATTTCTTTGAAACAATTTTCTATAGAAATTTTTATATAGAAATTTTCTATAGAAATTTTTTTTATAGAAAAATTTCTGGTTAAAATTTTTGTATAGAAACATTTTTACTATAGAAATTTTCTATAGAAAGTTTTTTATAGAAAAATTTCTGATTGAAGTTTTTACGTTTTTGATAGCAAATTTTTATATAGAAAAACTTTTGAAAGAAATTTTTATATAGAAAAATTTTCTGTAGAAATTTTTATATAAAAACATTTTCAACGAAAATTTTTATAAAGACAAATTTTCTATAGAAATTTTTATATAGAAACATTTTCTATAGAAATTTTTAAATAGAAACATTTTCTATAGAAAATTTTCTATACAAATTTTTACATAGAAAAATTTTCGATAAAAACTTTTATACAAAAAAATTATCTATAGAAATTTTTATTTAGAAAAATTTTAGATACAAATTTTTATTTAGAGATTTTTATATACAAAATTTTTAGTATAAAATTTACAAAATTATACAAAATTTTCTATAGAATTTTAAATATAGAAAATTTTTCAATAAATGGTTTTATATCAAAAAGTTTTCTATAAAAATTTTTAGGTCAAAAAATTGTCTATAAAAATTTATAGATCAAAAAGTGTTCTAAACAAATTTTGGTTATCTCTTTAAAAAACCTTTAAAAAACCTACATAAATCTAAAAAATCCTAAAAGTATGCAACACTTTTTTTAAATTTCTCTTCAGTTGATTAGGGAATATAATTAATTTCATTTTAAATTTTGTAATTTTCATTATACTTTAATTAAGTCATTTATATGACTATTTAAACAATAAAATCTGAGTTTAGTTATTTGCAGAATGTTAAATTTAAATTATTTCGATTAAAATTGCGTTAACTCTTCAAATGCCAGTTTAATACGCCAAAAGTTGTATAAGCATTTGAAGCATTAAGTCAGATCATCTGTTTGTCCGTCAGTCGGTCATCTAGGAATTAATGACAAAATTCACGGAGCCAACACAATAATTTAATTAGAATAATAAAGTACAAGTACTGGAGTATAATAAGGGATAGACTGAAATGATATGCAACAGTAAGGGTAAATAAGGGATTTTTGGCAAATGACTTAAGTCGAATAAGAGATATTTTGAAAGTTTATAATAGCAGAAATTTGCTCATTAGAGCAAACGACTAGCTCTTAAATCACAACTGACAATGAAATTATTGATATTTCATATCCAATTTTGTGGTATACTTTCAGGAGTTTATTCTTTTATGTTAAAAATGTTTGTTTGTTTATCAAAATTTGATCTAAATATATGATCATAAGTGATTTACTGATGTAGTCTAAAGCGTAAGTGACTTATTTATAATAGATTTTCTGATTCAGTCTAAAACCATATCTTTTCATCAAAAATTGTCCCAAATTTTGAATTAAAACATTTTCTTGCAACAATTTATTTTGAACTTCCTAAAAGTTTTATAAAATTTTCTGTGAGCAAAGGTAATTCTCAAAAATAATGATGCTCTTAGATTTCGAATTTAAGCGTTTTCTTATGACCTCCTAAAAGTATGCAATTTTATAACATCTCAAAGATTACGATTCAAATCGACTGATTTAACCCAAATTTTGTAATTTTTTAGAATTTTAGAGATTTTGCAGGGGAATTGACCACTTTATTTTTTTTTTAGGTATTTATCTTATCTCTACTTAAGTTCTTTTGTTTAAAATCCATATAACTATATTGTCCAGTTGCATAACTTATTTCTGTTGCATTACATGTAAAAGTAAGAGTTTGTATGTGTGTGTAAAAAATTTAAAATTCTTCATCATCAACACAAGCAACTTTTGACCGTCATCACATCAATTACAATTATATTCAAACTGAACAAATAACTGAATACGGAAATATATACTTTCATCATGATCGTCGTCAACATCATCATCATCATTTCACTTATGCAATTTCGTATTCGAATTACACTCGTTGCTCTACATTTGAAAATACATGAATTTTCCGTGTAATATAAATGAAAATATTAAATATTTAACAATAAATTTTTATGAAAATTCATATGAAGTCATAAAATGAATTGTAGATTTTTTTGTTTACAGTGAAATTTATTTTTAGTTTTAACACAACTCCAGCAACAATTATTGTGGGTTGATTTTTTTTCAAAGTATATGTCATATTTTTTGAGCAAGAACTAGTAAAAGGGGGAATTTCATATGAAATTGGGATTGAAAAACGATACTTGGAATCTTTAAAGCAAATAAGTTTGTTTGACGAATATGAGAGATTTTAGAAAAAATCGTATTGCATACTTTTAGTTGGTTCCAAGGGAAAGTTTATTGCTATCCAGTAATTAAGTTAATTCTCAAATGTAACAACTAATGTCACAATGATTCTTCTTTCTTGGTCTGTTTCAAATATTTTCTTTGAAAATTTGTGTAAAAAATATCAAAATTTTTGTATAACAAATTTTTTATGAAACTTTTTTTTTTTTTAAGGAAAAAATTTTCTATAAAAATTTTTTTATTGAAAATTTTTTGATAGAAATTTTTATTTAAAAACTTATATAAAAAATTATAATTATATAGGAAATTTTCCTATAGAAATTTTTATGTGAAGCAATTTTTTATAGAAATTTTTATATAGAAAAATTATCTATAGAAATTTTATATGGAAAAATCTTCTATAGAAATCTTTGTATAGAAAAATTTTATATAGAAATTTTTATATTAAAATTGTTGTATAGAAAATGTTTCTATAAAAATTTTAAATAGAAAATTTTTCTTTAGAAACTTTTATATAGAAAAATTTTCTAAGAAAATCTTCTAAAGAAATTTTTATATAGAAAAATTTTATATATAAAAACCTTCTATAGAAATTTTTATATAAAAAAATTCTCTATAGAAATTTTTATATAAAAAAATTATCTATAGAAATTTTTATATCGAAAAACTTTCCATAGCAATTTGTATATAAAAAAAATTTCTATAGAAAATTTTATGTAGAAAAATTTTCCGTAGAAAAATTTTCTAGAAAATTTTAATGTAGAAAAAATTTTTCTGTATAATTTTCTATAGAAATTTGTATATAGAAAAATTTTCTCTTAAAATTTTATATAAAAAAATTTTCTATAGAAATTTTTATATAGAGAAATTTTCTATAAAAATTTTATATAGAAAATTTTTAATAGAAATGTTCTATCGAAATTTTTATAAAGAAACATTTTTTCTAGAAATTTTTATAGGAAACATTTTCTATAGAAATTTTTATATTGAAAATTTTTTTAGAGAAATTTGTTTAAAGAAATTTTTATATAGAAAGTTTTTCTGTAAAAATTAAAAAAAAAATTTTGTATAGAAATATTTTATATAGAAAAATTTTCTATAGAAAATTTTATATAAAAAAATTTTCTGTAGATAATTTTATATCGAAGAGTTTTCTACAGAAATTTTTATTTAGAAAAATGTTCGTAGAAACTTTAACAAGCACAAAATTTCTATCGAAATTTTTTCTAGAAATTTTTATAAAGAAAAATTTTCTATAGAAATTTTTATATAGAAAAATTGTCTATGGAAATTTTCATATAGAAAAACTTTCTATACAAATTTTTTATATAAAAATTTTATATAAAAATTTTGTAGCCATTTTTTATATAGAAAAGTTTTCTACAGAAATATTGACAAAACCAAATTTTTATACAGAAAAATTTTCTATAAAAATTTGTCTAAAGAAATTTGTATAAAGAAAAATTTTCTATAAAAATTTTGTATAGAAATTTTTATAAAAAAAAATTTTCAATAGAAATTTTTATAAAAAAAATTTTTCAATAGAAATTTTTATATAGAAAATTTTTCATGGAAATTTGTATGTATAGCAAAATTTTTTTTTCGAAATTTTTATATAGAAAAATTTTCTATAGAAATTTTTATGTAGAAATATTTTCATAATACATAATTTTAACAAACAAAAATTGTCTATAAAGATTTTCTATCTAAATTTTTATATAAAAAAAATTTCTATAGAAATTTATGTATAGAAAAATTTGCTATTTCTACAGAAATTTTCATATAAAAAAAAAATTTCTAAAGAAATTTTTATATAGAACAATTTTTATTGAAATTTAGATTTTCTATCGAAATTTTCTAAGGAAATTTATATACAGAAATTTGTATATAAAAAAAAAACTTTATATAGAAATGCTTTTATAGAAACATTTTATGTAAAATTATTTTCTAGAAAAATTTTCTAGAAAAATTTTCTGTAAAAAAATTTTCCATAAAAATTTTCTGTAGACAAATTTTTCATAAAAATTTTCTGTGGAAATTTTTGTGTATAAAAATTTCTATAGAAAATTGTATATAGAAATTTTTGATAGAAAATTGTATTTGGAAGTTTTAATACAGAAAAATTTTCTATAGAAATGTTTACATGGAAAAGTTTTTTATAAAAATTTTATAGAGGAAAACTTTCTATAGAAATTTTTATATAGAAAAATTTTCATAGAAATTTTAACAATCAAAAATTTTCTATCGAAATTTTTATATAGAAAAATTTTTTCTAGAAATTACTATAAAGAAAAGCTTTCTATAGAAAAATTTTACATAGACAAATTTTTTAAAAAATTTTCAATAGAAAATTTTTTATTGAAATTTTTATAAAGAAAAATTTTCGTTAAAAATTTTATATAGAAAAATTTTCTATAAAATTTTCTAAAGAATTTTCTAAAGAAATTTTCTATAAAAAAATTTTCTAAAGAAATTTTCTATAAAAAAATTTTCTTAGAAAATGTTTCTTTAGAAATTTTTATAAAAGAAATTTTTATATAGAAACATTTTTATAGAAATTTTAACAATCAAAAATTTTCTATCGAAATTTTTATATAGAAAAATTTTTTCTAGAAATTACTATAAACAAAAATTTTTTATAGAAATTTTGCTATAGAAAAATTTTCTAAAAAAATTTTATATAGACAAATTTTTTATAGAAAATTTTTGTAAAGAAAAATTTTCTTTAAAAATTTTGTATAGAAAAATTTTCTTTAAAAATTTTGTATAGAAAAATTTTTTATAAAATTTTCTAAGGAATTATCTAAAGAAATTTTCTATAAAAAAATGTTCAGTAAAAATTTTCTTAGGAAATTTTTCTTTAGAAATTTTTATATAGAAAAATTTTCTATAGAAATTTTTTATAGAAAAATTTTCTATACAATTTTCTCTTCTCCTAAAAGTATGCAACACAATTTTGATATTCAAGAGATTTTGTTAAGAAACCCCCTTATCTTTTTTATTTTGCAATTGTTTTATGATTTTCATCAGTATCATTTCATTTGTTAAGAATTAAGAATACACACACACTGATGAAAATATTTTATGGAAAGTAGTTTTATCCATTTATAGAAATCCAATACTTTTACACCTGCATGTGGATGTTGTATGTGAATGTAGTTAATCAACAGCATAAATATATTTTTAATGTTAATTTTATATAAATTTGCAGCCTGAACAATTCAACAGAAAAATTGTTGTACCGTGGTCATTATGATGATGATGATTGTTCATTTGGGCATACTAGACGTAGCAGAGTTCAACAGTAAAATGGATTTTGGTTTATTTTTGGGGGCATGTTTTGGGAGGAACTTAACGTCAGTCACCAGAATTTGTCTTTAACTTTAAGAATCAATAAAATTCAAAGAACGAATATTTGATATCCAACAAAATGTAAAATAGTTTAAAAACATTTATGTAGCATACTTTTAGGATAATCTGGAAATATATAACATATAAGTTTTAGTACATTGTAACTTATTTGTCGAAAGTTTCCTGATAGTAAAAGTATTTAATTTAAACTAAATGTTTTGTCAAATGAAAGGATATTTTTAATATGGGCAATATATATATGTTTTCAAAATTATGTGACTTAACCCTTTTTTCCGGGTTCAAAGATCAACATTTTTATTTTTTGTTTTTTGTTTTTGTATTTTTTTTATTTTATAGGGAATTTTGATAAATATTACAAATTTGATATTTTCTTATCGATTTGTTAAAATAGATAAATTAAAAAATTAAACCGAAAAAAATGAGTACGATATCTTAAACCGTTTCGTCGTACCTCATGTTTGAATTCGCCGAATTTCACAGAAAAATATTTTTTTTAATTTTTTTATCACAATTTGAGCAAATGATTCATTTTTAAATAAATCTTAATTGTGTTCAATTTTAATACAATTTAATTATTATATAACTACCAATATTATGAAAATTTCACGGATTTCTTCTTTTTAAAATTATGTGACTTAACCCTTTTTTCCTGGGTTCAAAATCAAAATTTTTCTTTCCTGCGTTTTTTTAATTTTAAGTTTAATTTTGATAAAGATGAATAAAAGTTAATATTTTATATAGATTTATATAATTGGTAATATGTTTCAGTTCTCAAATTTTTCATATCTAAATTTCTAAATATTTTTGAACTCCTAAAAGTAGGCAACAAAATTTTCTTTTCTAGCTCATTAACTTAAATTAATTCTATTCGACTGTGTTAAACACTCTCGTCATAAGTTAAGAATTTTTGTTAAAAATATTTGAACATTTGTTCTTGGTTAATTTTTGTAACACCTATTTTTTGTAAACCCTTTTCAAAAAACATTTGTTTTATTGCCATTTTTATCATTTGATTTTTCATCATATTCATTCATATCATCATCATCATACGAATATCAATATTGAGTTGTTCTTTTTAATGTTTATGTCACAAGTACTTAAATATTAATTGTTGCCATGAGCCAAAAAATGACGAGGGTTAAGAATTATATCATGGGTGAGAGAAAAAACGCAAAAAAAAATATTTTTTATTTTATTTTTGTTTAACATTTCTTAAAAAGTAACAAACACGTGTCTTCTTTTGTTTCATAATTTATACCAACGAACTTGCCAGATATTAGCGTTTTGGAGGGCCAGAACAAAATAAAGCATAAAGTATCTTTTTATTTTTTTTATCTCTAAAAAGTACCAAACATGTGTTTAAACCCAATCCCAATGAACTGACAGTTATAAGCATTTAATTGTTGAGGCTCTATGCTCCATTGCGAGTCAGGGTTAACAGAAGAAGTGTTTTCGAGGGCGAGTTTTAGTGGCCATGACAAAATGTTACGGTATTCATATTTATAAAAACACAAAACCTCTTTGTTCTGGGACCAAATTGCCGCATTCGATATCGATGGAAATATAAGATATTTCAAAAACATTTGTGTAGCATGCTTTTAGGATGATCTAAATAATATATAACATATAAAATTCACTAGATTGTAACTTATTTGTCAAAAATTCCCTGATAGTAAAAGAATTTCATTTAAACTAAGTGTTTTAACCAACAAAGGGATGTGTTTAGATATCAAATTTCATTAAACTTTTTGCAAAATAAATTATTTTGAAAATCCTTAAGATATGCTACACAATATTTGCTTAAAAGTCTAAGTCGAACGATATCGAATGCAACGATTTGGCCTCTAAATTTGTTTGTCATATCTGATGGAACTTAAGAGTTATTGTCATTTGATTGTTTTATTGGTCTAGGAGTCATATGGCAATTATGTCCAAATGTAGTCCAATTTTTACAAAATTGTTTAAGAGAGTTGATGTTTACATAAAACTTCTATTTGCTGAGTTTGTTCACCATATCTCATTAAGTTTGAGAGTTATATACATTTAAATAATTTAAAGGTGTGTCAGTTATATAAGAACTATAACCAACAGTAATTCGCTTTTTTTCTCAAAACTGACGGAAGTTGTTTGGATTGATTTTTCTAAAATTTTGTACGATAGTTAGTTATTAGAAGTTATTTTTCTATACAAATCCCATTATATAACTAGCCTCCCTCCCTCCTTCCTTTGCAATATCAAGATCTCCATTACACATTGTTTCGAGTGCCCTATAATTAAATTTTTAAAATTATTGCACTTGCGTATGGAAAAAAATCAACTTAAATAAAAATCTCGTTAAGGAAAAAATGTAATTGGCCACAGTTTGGTAATGGACTGTAAGAAGAATGAAATAATTATGAAAAGAAATTCTTATCTTTAATTGCATTGTCAGTAAAACAGAAAAGAAAAAGAATTTTTTAAATGGAATTTATTAAGATAAATTTGAGTTAATTTTTTTCAGTTAAACTAACTTTAAATTGGCAATAGTATGAGTTTTATAAGTAAATAAGCTAAAATATGCAAAAATATGCGTTCAAGCTATTAGGCGATTTGATCGAAAAAATGCATTGAAATATTATAAAATATAAAGTATTGCTTTTATGTCAAATTATGCAAAGATGTCAAATATGCAAATATGCATATCAAAATATGTTTATATGATTTTTTAAGAGATTGATTTGTAAAATGGATAGTTTTTATTGGGATAAATTTGAATTAATTTTTTCAGCTGAAATGACTTTAAATTGGCAATAATTTGACCTTTATAAGTAAATATGCTAAAATATGCAAAAATATGCATTCAAGAAATTATGAGATTTAATAAAAAATATGCACTGAAATATATATAAAATATACTTTTTTATTTTAATGTCAAAATATGCAAAGATAAGCACCTTAAATTTTCTTTGCAAACAAGTTTGTCAAAATATGCTTTTCTCATTTTTGAAATTGAAGGATTTTTTAATAGGTTTTTTTTTTCTTTTATTAAGATATACTTGAGTTAATTTTTTTTAGATGAAATTACTATAAATTGGCAATAATTTGACCTTTATAAGTAAATGTGCTTAAATATGCAAAAATATGCTCTCAAGAAATTATAAAATTTAATAAAAAATATTCACTGAAATATATATAAAATGTACTCTTTTACTTTTATGTCAAAATATGCAAAGATATGCACTTTAAATTGACTTTGCAAATAAATATGCCAAAATATGCTTTAATAATTTTTTAAATTTAAGGGCTTTTACAATGTATTTTTTCATTAAGATAAATTTAAGTTAATTTCATCAGTTGAAATGATTTTAAATTAGCAATCATATGACTTTTATAAGTAAATATGCTAAAATATGCAAAAATATGCTTTCAAGAAATTTTGCAAGTTGATCAAAAATATGCACTGAAATATATGTAAGATATATTTTTTTAATTTTATGTCAAAACATGCGAAGATATGCACTTTAATTTGGAATTGTATTAAAAAATGTCAAAATATGCTTATATGACTCTAGTATATGCTATCCTTGACTCCCAGTAGAGCATAGGGCCTCAAAAATATATTCCTATAATCATTATTTTGCTTTCTTGAAAGAAAAACATACTTTTTTGACAAAATATGCAAAGAAATGCATTTAAACGTTTAATTTTATAAAATAGTTTAATATTTTTAAAGTTTGGCTTAAATTATTTAATTAAAAAGGACGAGTAAAAATCCTTATGTGGCTCAAAAGGAGCAATTACAATTAAAATATGCATAACTTTTAGATAAAGTAAGCACTTAATTATCAATAACTCTATTTTGCGATTGATTTTATACTAAGTTGAACTTTTAAGGCAAAAATATACTCAGGTATTAATTGTGAACTACACTTTATGCTGCTGCAACGAAATATGCAAATATATGCAGTTAAATTTAAACTCTTTTAAGCGTAAGTAATATCAATTTTTACAAAATTTTAAAAATAATACGCTTTTAGGCCAAAATATACCTTCTTAGTAGGATATTACATTTAAAATATGCATTTTAAGCAAAAATATGCAACTTTTTTAATTATTAATGATTTTCTATGTAATAAAATTATATCCTTTATTCAAAAATGTAATAAAATTAGGCAAGACTGAGAAAAACTTTTATAATGCAATATGCAAATATATGCTAAATATGACACTTGCTATTTTTTTTACCTACATCACAAACTATTACAAAGTTTATTCTTTTTGCAAAAGTAGGCCAAATTAGAATCGGGCATAACAAATTACTACATATATTTATAATTTGTGCGAAAATAGGCTGAATTAGAATTGAGCAAGACTGAACGAAGCTTTCATTACGCAATATGCAAATATATGCAAAATATGCCACTTGAATTGTTTTTACACATCACATATTATTACAAAATTATGTCATTAATGCAAAAATATAGTATAATAAAAGACTAAAAAAAGCTTTTGTAATGCAATATGCAAATATATGCAAAATATGCCACTTGTAATTTATTACCTACATAAATTATTACAAAAATATATCATGTAAGCAAAAATGGCTATAATTGAATCAGGCAAGCCTGAGAAAAAACTTTTATAATGAAATATGCAAATATATGCAAAATATGCCACTTGCTATTATTTATATACATAACAAATTACTACAAAATTATATCATAGTCTGTAATAAAATCAGGCAACACAGAAAAATGGCCTTTTTAAAGAAATATGCAAACATATGCAAAATATGCCGCCGGCTATTGTTGTGGTAAATATTGCTTTTAAAATTTATATCAACACTTTTCCTTAAATACTGAAATAAAATCCCCACCACTTGAATTTTTATTTACAGTTTTATTTTACAATTCAATTACATTTCGTGTAATTATGAAAAAATCGTTAAATACTTATTGGCCATCTCATGGCTATCTCGTTAATTCATATTGACTTTAACTTAATTTTTGGTTTTTTCAATTATTTTTAAATGTCCATACATAATAGTTGCCAAAGTGGTCGCCTTCGTATATGTCAGTCGCACAGTGTTAAGAGTTTATATACATAAATTATAACAAGAAGAAAAATTTGTTAATGAGTTCAAATACGGAAAATTTGTTTAAACCTTTTTAAGAAAAACTGCGAAAAAATGTTTGATTGCAGATATTTGCAGCTGGATTTTTATTTTTTTAATTCCTTATATCCGGAGCCACAATTCGGTACAAAATCTAATTTAAATATTGCCTTATGAATCAAGAGGGATTCATTAAAAGTTTCTTATTTTCATAGCAAATTTTTCTATTTTATTTTTATTTTCATAGGAAAATTTTCAAAAATTTCTTATTTTTATAGGAAATTTTTTTATAAAACTTCTTATTTATATATGAAATCTTTCAAAAATTTCAAATTTTTATAGAAAATTTATTTTTTTCCTAGGAAATTTTTCAAAAATGTATATTTTCTATAAGAAATTTTTCAAAAATTTCTGATTTTTATAGGCAATTTTTCAAAAAATCGTATTTTTATAGGAAATTTTTCGACAATTCGTATTTTTATAGGAAATTTTTCAAAAAATTCGTACTTTTATAGGACATTTTTTAAAAATTTCTTATTTTTATAGAACATTTTTAAGAAATTTTTTATTTTTAAAGGAAAATTTTCAAAAATTTCTTATTTCTAAAGGAAATTTTTAAAAATGTCTAATTTTGATATATATATATATTTTTTTAATTTCTTATTTTTATAGAAAATTTTTCAAAAAGTTCTGATTTTAATAGAAAATTTTTCAAATATTTCTCATCTTTATAGAAAATTTTTAGAAACTTTTTTATTTTTATAGGAAATTTTCAAAATTTTCTTATTTTTATAAGAAATTTTTCAAAAGTTTCTTTTTTTTATAGGAAATTTTTCAAAAAAATATTTTTTTTTATGGGAAATTTTTTAAAAATTTCTTATTTTTATGGGAAATTTTTGAATCATTTCTTATTTTTATAGGAAACTTTAAAAAAATTCCTTTTTTTTTTAAATTTCTTATTTTTGTAGGAAATTTTTCAAAAATTTCTTATTTTTATAGGAAATTTTTCAAAAATTTCTTATTTTTATAGGAAATTTTTCAAAAATTTCTTATTTTTATAGGAAATTTTTAAAAAATTTCTTATTTTTATAGGAAATTTTTTCAAAATTTCTAATTTTTATAGGAAATTTTTCAAAAATTTCTTATTTTTATAGGAAATTTTTCAAAAATTTCTTATTTTTATAGGAAATTTTTCAAAAATTTCTTATTTTTACATTAAATTTTTCAAAAATTTCTTATTTTTATATTAAATTTTTCAAAAATTTCTTATTTTAATAGGAAATTTTTCAAAAATTTCTTATTTTGACAGGAAATTTTTCAAATTTTTTTTTATTTTTATAGGAAATTTTTTTTTTAAATTTCTTATTTTTAAAGGAATTTTTTCAAAAATTTCTTATTTTTATAGGAAATTTTTCAAAAATTCTTATTTTTATAAAAAATTTTTCCAAAATTTCTTATTTTTATAGAAAATTTTTCAAAAATTTCTTGTTTTTATAGGAAATTTTTCAAAAATTTCTTAGTTTTATAGGAAATTTTTTAAAAATTTCTTAATTTTATAGGAATTTTTTCAAAAATTTCTTATTTTTAAAGGAAATTTTTCAAAAATTTCTTATTTTTATAGGAAATTTTTTAAAAATTTCATAAGTTTAGAGGAATTTTTTTTCAAAAATTTCTTATTTTTATAGGCAATTTTTCAAAAATTTCTTATTTTTGTAGGAAATGCTTCAAAAATGTCTTATTTTTATAGGAAATTTTTTTAAAAATTTCATAAATTCAGAGGAATTTTTTTAAAAATCTTTTATTTTTATTGGAAATTTTTCAAAATTTTCTTATTTTTATAGGAAATTTAAAAAAAAATTTCTTATTTTATAGGAAATTTTTCAATTTTTTTTAATTTTTATAGGAAAGTTTTCAAAAATTTTTTATTTTTAACGTAAAATTTTCAAAATCGAATATTTATTCTTTTACAGGAAATTTTTAAAAAATTTCTGATTTTTAAAGAAAATTTTTGGAAAATTTCTTATTTTTAAAGAAAATTTTTGAAAAATTTCTTATTTTCAAATTTGAATAATTTTAAAGATATTCATCATGTGATAAGTACTAGAGGGAACTAGAACAGAATTAGATATATAAACTATTTTGAGCCTCCCAAAAGTATGCTAAAATAATGTTCTTTACAACATCCTAAATGTATGCAATGAAATTTCTTTAAAATCTTCTGTTTAACGATGCGCACTGCATGCCATAATCTGGCTCCTAATTTGTAAGTGTTTTTTGTGGCTTGTAAGAAATTTGTTTAAAATTATATTTTACTTCAAATTTTTAGTTATCAGGTAACGAATTAATTCCTTAAATTTTTTACATATGTTCATATTGATTTTCAACAACAACAATAATCAAAATTAGTTTTTTTGCTTTGCCATAAACATATTTATCTTTATATAAATTCGAAGAAAAATGTTTTCCAATCTTTTAACAACTCCCCTGTGGCTTTTATTGTTATAACTATTAAGTATCTTATAAATATCATTTTTGCTGTTGCCAAAGCTTTTAATGTGAATTTTAACTACACAATAATGAAAGACCCTACACAAACAAATTACCTTTACATTTACAGCAACAGCATCCAAAATTACCTTAACATTTTCTAGACACAAGACAAATAAAATCAAAATTTACATGTGTAATTTTTAACATACAAAATGTAATGTAAACACACAACAGCAATTAATCTTAAGGTAAAAATAGACAGATTTTTCTTTAAGGGTAAATACACAAGAAAAACGAATGATCTAAGCCCAAAAATTTCCTAATGAAAATAAAAATCATACAAGTAAATGTTACACAAAAGGATTTAATAGATGAACATTCGGACAATAATAATAATAATAAAAGGAATTACTAAAGGTCAAAAAGTGAGGGGTCAGTGGGGGGAGTGGAGAAGAGATGTTGAGTTAAAGAAAATATGTAGAGCAATTTGTTTACATTTAATTCTACTTAAAAGCCCTTACGACTTTTTACCTCTGCAACGTTGTGCCTTTGATTGCTTATAAGGCAACAATTATGTTTTGAAATAGAGACGGGAGGTTACAAAAAAGTTGAGATACCAAAAGAGGTACTTTTTTTGCTCATGTCGCTTTATATTGAAACGCTCCAAAAATTGTCTGAAGCTAGCAACTCATTCATCTCCATATCAAACATATTCTCACACATACATATATGGCAGACAAAAAATTTCATACGAACTTTAATAATTACACACATTTTTACATATCATGTATCTAACGAATATTCCTTTTGTTTTTACATAGTTTTTGTTTCTTTTTTCCTAAGAACTGGCTTTTTTTTTTGTTAGAGTAGAAATCCTCTGTATATTTTAGTTTTATTTTTTTGCACATTTTTCTTTTTGTTGTTTTGATGTTGCTGGTGTCTATTTAGCTTTATGCTTAATTTTGGTCATATTTTTCTATTTAACGTTACCCTAGAGGCCTATTTGAGGGCTCGTTAACTTTCATATGACCAACTAGTCATTTAGTTGCCATAAAAGAAATAAACACAGAAGGGGCAAAGACGTATGTATGTATATAAACTAACGAACTTATGAATGTATGTGTTTGTTAGGCACATACATACATTTACACGTACTCATAAACGCATGTATGGAGGTATATGGAAAGTATGAATGTAAAAAAAATAAAACTTTAATATTGTACTAGACTTTTGCGTTACATGTATGGATATATTTTGGCTTTAAGCTATTTTTTGTTAAATATTTCCTAAAATTTCTGAGAAGATTATTGTCTATTATTAAGCGGAGCCTTCAGTTTAAGAATTTCTAAGGAAATTTTGATAAATTTTTAATATTTTTGAAATTTTTTATAAAATTTTGAAAACTTAATTTATGAATATGAGATTTTGATTAGTTTTCATTTCTTGACTCTTAAAGGTTTTAACTTTAAATTTCAATATAATATTGACCAATATCTTAGCTATCACTGGTATTTTTTGTACAATTTTTCTTAAAAAATTACTAAAGTTATCAGCAAAAGAAAATGATTGCAAATTTTTATAAATTTTTGATGCTGATCAATTTTTATTAATAGACGTTTTGAAATTTACAAAAGCAAATTTTTTATAACACTCTAGAATATCTTGGCTATAGCAGCATAGTTAAAAGTTATTTTGTTTAATATTTTCTTAGGAAATTTTGAAAATTGTTTATATTTTATTCAATTTTGTATAAAATTTTGAAAATTAAAATTTTTATGAATTTGAGATTTTAAAAAATTTTCAATACTTAACTTTTGGTGTTTTTTTAACGTTAAATCCATTATACTATTTTAGCTTATCTCTTATATTTTTTATAAAATTTTTCTTTCGAAATTACTAAAGTTATCAGCAAAAGAACGAAATTGTAAATTTTTATAATTTTTGAATTTGATCAATTTTCATTACAAGACGTTTGTAGATTTTCCAAAACAAATTCTATTATAACATTCTGAAATATTTTAGCTATAGCAGCAAAATTTTAAAAAAATTTCCTTTTTAAAATTACTTAAGTTAGTAGCAAAAGAAGACAAAGAAAATTTTTATAAATTTTTAATTTTACCCAATAGTTTTAGAAAGAAATTTGTTAAGATATTTTTATTTTATATTTTCTAAGGAAATTTAGAGAAATTTTAAATATTTTATTATATTTTCTACAAAGTTTTGAAAATTTAAATTTATATGAATTAGAGAGTTTTATAAATTTTCATTGCTTGAGTCTTAGAGTTTTTTAACTTTAAATTTCATAATAATATTGTTAACTATCGGGACTATTATTGGTAATTTTTTAAAAATGTTGCTTTTAAAATTACTAAAGTTATAAGCAAAAGAACATATAACTTTTATATAACATATTGATTTCAAACAATTTTCATTATTAGAAGTTTTCAAAAAAAAAAAAACAAATCTTTATACAATTCTAGAATATATTTGGTATCGCAGTATAATTTTAGAAAAATTTTCTTTACAAAATAACTAAAGTTATAAGCAAAAGAAAAAATTGTTGACTTTGCCAAATTTTCATTACTAGAGGCTTAAAGGTTTACAAAAACAAATTTCTTTATAAAACTTTATGATATCTTAGCTTTTACAGCATAATTTGGGAAAATTTTTCCTTTAAAAATTGCTAAAGCTATAGGCAAAAGAAAGAAATTGTAATTTTCATAACATTTTAATTATGCTCAATTTTCATTACTAGGCTTTTGTAAATTTTCAAAAACAAATTATCTTATTACATATTATAGAATGTTGGCTATCACAACATAATTTTAGAAAAATTTTCCTTTCAAAATTACTTAAGTTATAAGCAAAAGAAAGAAATTTAATTTTTTTATATAAATTTTTGATTTTTGCAAATTTTCATTACTAGGAGTTTGAAAATTTCATTATAACATTTTTGAATATTTCGACTATCACAGCATAATTTTAGAAAAATTTCCTTTCAAAATTGCTAAAGTTATCAGCAAAAGAAAGAAATTGAAACAATTTTTTGATTATTAATTTTGCTCAATTTTCAATACCAGACGTTTGGAGTTTTTCAAAAACAATTTTCATTATAACATTCTATAATACCTTGGCTATCACAATATAATTTTAGAAAATTTTCCTTTTAAAATTGCTCAAGTTATAAGCAAAAGAAAAAACGAAATTTTATAAATTTTTGATTTTACCCAATTTTCATTATTAGGCATTTCAAAATTTTCAAAAACAAATTTCATTATAACATTCTGTAATACCTTGGCTATCACAATATAATTTTGGAAAAATTTTCCTTTTTAAATTGCTCAAGTTATAAGCAAAAGAAAAAAACGAAATTTTATAAATTTTTGATTTTACCCAATTTTCATTATTAGGCATTTCAAAATTTTCAAAAACAAATTTCATTATAACATTCTGTAATATCTTGCCTATCTTAAAATAATTTTAGAAATATTTTCCTTTCAAAATTGCTAAAGTTATAAGCATTAGAACAAACACGAAATTTTTGTTTTGAGCCAGACTAATGTTCCCATTTCCTTACTACATTATTAATTTGCATATATGAGTGTGTGCTTGTGCAATTACTCACATTTACACAAATTGATCATAAATGAGCATTAATAAAACAACAAACTAAACACATACATAAATACTTTAAACAAAATTTTCTAAAGTTAAAGTTTTTTAATTTTATAATGATTGGTATTATGGATGTATCAGGCAAAATGAGCAAATATTTTGAACTACCTTTGGGCTGGTAATATGACAAAATACTAATGATATGCCAAATTTAAAATTATGAAATAAATTAGCTCAAAAACCATAAGTTATTGCTCCAAGGAAAGAGATTACTTTAATGTAATTACATCATTTGCTCTTTCTTTTTTTTGTAAACAATGTTAAATTATATAAAATTTATACTTTTTCAAAGTCTTGAAGTTATTCCAACTTATACTAACTTTTGTAAATTAAATATTTCTATATTGTCTACATGATGTAAAGAATCAGTAGAGGAAGTAAATATGTAATATATTAACTTTTTATGCTATTACTGAAAACATTATCATCAAAACCTAAATTTTGTTCATTGTTTACACAAAGTAAAGAATGTGTAAATTGATGTAAACAATCAAAAAACGTTAAAAATTATTAAAAGTTGTTTGAAGAAACAATAGTTACATCATGTAAACATTTTAATTGTTTACATGATGTAAATAAGATGTAAATTATACTTATTTTCATATTATTTTCTTTAAAATTTCCAAGTCAAGTATATTCAAGTATAAAAATGTAATGCCTTCCCTTACTTTTTTGGAATTTTTGAACTCTTTAAATTCATACGCTTCACTTAAGTCGTTGTTGACTTATGTAAGTTTCATAGTTTTTCCGACTTATTACAACTTTTCTAATGGCGTAATTTATTTTTGCACTGATTAAACTTTACCCAACCGAAAACAAAATGTTCACCAAAAAGTCTATAATTTTATTTCACAGCTAAAAAGTCTAGACTTAATGTGTTGAATTATTTGATTGTTTTCTGTTCTTTTTGTTGTTTGTTAATGGTGTTTTTAATTTTGTTGTTGGTTTGTTGTTGTTAAATTATTATAGAATTTTGGCATTGTTGCTGTTAAATAAATAAAAGGTTCTATGTAAATTTTATTGAAAATAATTGCTATACAATTAACTCACACTTTTTACTTTAAGACAAAGGGGACAAAAAGAAAAAAAACGAGCAAACACACACACACATACATACATATCTATATACTGGAAAGGATTTAGGTTTTCTTTTGCCTGCACTGGTTGTATGTAGATGTGTGTTTTGTAAGCTTTAGGCAAATAAAAGTTTTTCTACACAAAAATGCTTAAGTAGACTAAAGACATTTGGATATTGAGGATTAAAATTAATGAAAATGGTGTAAAATTTAACATTTTTTAAATATTAAGTAAATCCATCACAAGGAATACACGATTTTCAAATTTTATTAATTGTTTACCTAAGGTAAAGAATGTAAAAGTGGTCCAAATAAGTATTTTATCAATGAAAGTTGAGAAAAATATTTGTTTTGTACAGTTTTACATTGTTTACATGATGTAAATAATGGAAAAACAAAGTGAGTAATATAACAAGTAAGAGTGGTATATTCGGCTTTGCCGAATCTTGGATACCCTTCACCAAAAGTACTTAATGTAATTCCAAGCAAAATTTGGTTATACTAGTATTATATGCAAAGAGTCTTTAAAATTAGGAGTCGGAAAAAGAAAAGCTTTTCGGTGGCGTCATCATCTAGAATAGTTATGCACCCAAAGGTTAGGTTGGGCATTTAATAAAGTTCGAAAGACCAGATAAACCATGCAGAAAAGATACTTCAAAATGTAGATGCCCTTACATTTGCAATAGCACATCGATTTGATGAAGTTTAAGTATTCTGGCATGCAACCCAAAAACGCAGTGCCAGTGAGGGTTGTGCACTTTAATTCGTACGAATTATCCAACTAATAAAAGTTCTTGATTAGTTATGTAAAACTCTGAAGTTAGCGGACTGATTTAGGTCAAAGCTTAAACAATGAAAAGCCTTAAAATTATAGGGTATACACTCTAAGTTTTAGATACATACGTGAAATATATAGCTTTTGAATGGATGGATATCAGCTTTGTCGGAAAAGTTATTAAAGATTTACTTATTTATCTGAAGTTAGTTAATTAATTAAAATGAACACTTCATCAATAATATTTGGGATGTATTGTTCTTTCGATCTGTCCGATGGATGTTTGGAAAGTTTTGCTCTAGTTCCTTGTGCAATTTTAATGTGATTTAATTTATCAGCATTAAATCGATTCCCGGTCGGGGTTATATGGGAGATTTCACTAAATGTGAATAGAGCTCGCCCATTTTCAATATCGAACTTTTCAAGAGATCAGAAATACTTTTGTCAAATGTTGTCCCTCTAGAAAGTTTATTTTAGGCGCTATCGCCCTGAATATCAATATTGTACAACGTCTTTATACTAAATGTCATCATCGTATCTTAGGCGAAGTTATATGGGATCAATTGTCAAACGTGAACGGATTTCTCCCAATTGCAATTAAAAAATTTAAATTTTCGTTGATATGTGAGATACTTACATACATATGTAGGTTTTGAACGGATATCATGTAGTTAGCTGCATTTTTGTACTTCCTAGGAAGATTACCTATAATTTGATATATAATACATTCTCAAATGTTATCATAATGTTCAAAAGTCAGACACAAAATTAAGATTAATGCAGAGTGTCTGTCTGCTAAAATTAGATTTGTGGAGCTCCTGGATCTTACACAAAATTTTAGGATATTGGGCCACCCTGAATTTTATCATTGTCGATCAAAACACCATCGCTTAAACGCTAAATTATATCTACCACAAATTACCGAATGCATCAGGATTTAGGTAATCTCCTGCGAAGGACGCTATTAAAATTCATCAAAATAAACCCTGAGATATCGACAAAACAGGAACTCCAAAAACTTGACTACAACAGAAAAAATTACAGACATGTAGACGGACGGACAAAAAAACAGACGGACGGACGGACAAACAAACAGAAGGACGGACAGACAGACAAACAGACGGACGGACGGAGGTCGCGAAATCGATTCTCCTGCCGATTCTAAGTTGATCGGTACAGTTTGAATGGTATTCGTAATCAGATTTGTGGAGTATAGATTTTAGAAAATCCTCACACAAAGAACGATGTCAAATTTCATCACAATCGGTCCATAAACACCTGAGATATCGCTGAAACAATGCTTACGAAATGTAAACAAAATTTCTTAGACACGTACTTTAGACAATTTGCTGTACATCAAATGTAGTGTTATTGCGATATCTCAATTGTTTATGGACCGCTTTTGATAAAATTTAATAACGTGCTTGGCGGGGGAATTTCCTAAAATCTGATATAAAATTTATGTAGGTCAGTGCTAAAGGAGGATGGTTTTTCCTATTTCTGCATTTCATTTTTTCAACAAACATTCTCTAATGCGAACTTTGGGCAATTTGCGATACATCAAATTCAGTGTTTTGGCGATATCTCAGTTGTTTATGAACCGATTTTGATAAAATTTTACAGAGTACTTTGGGAAACTATTTCCTACAATCTGATATATAACATATTATCACATGTACACCAGGAGTATCTTTTTTCTCTTGTTATTTAAAAGTGTGTTTCAATCAAAAATTTTAAAATTTTCGTCTAATTTTTGGTATTTTTTCGATATTTTCGGTGTTTATAAACCGATTTTAATGAAATTTAATAGCGTTCATTGCGGCAGAATTTCCTAAAATCTGATATATAATTTATGTAAGAACATCCTCCAGGGGCTTCAGAAACTTGATTTCAACAGACAGACAGACAGACGGACGGACGGACAGACAGACAGACGGACATCGCTTAATCGATTCTCCTCCCGATTCTGAGTCGATCGGTATAATTTTTATGGGGGTACGATCACTAATAATAAAAATAAAAATTACAAACGGAATCACAAACTTATAATACCCTTTCACCTATTGGTGAAGGGTATAAAAATCGATATTTTATAAAAAAAATCTAATAAAATTGATGTAAAATTCTTATTTCTCAATTGTTTACAAAAGGTAATGAATGTAAAGGTGTCGAAAATATGTTTCCATTAAACTTAAAAAGGTAGTTTAAAAGGAAATTTAGGAAATTTTACATTGTTTACATGATGTAAAGAACGTGTAAAGAATATTAAAACCACCTAAGAATTATAAAAACAACGTAATTTATTTGAATATCACAGTTTTATAAAAAATGTCTAATTCAATTTATGTGTAATTAACAATTTTTAATTGTTAACATAAGGTAAATAATGTTAAAGTGGCGTAAATAAGTTATAGGACAAAAAAATATTTCATTATAAAGCAAAAAATTGTGTAAAATAGAACTTTCGAAAATTTGACATTGTTTACCTAATATAAAGAATGTGTAAAGATTATTAAAACTATCTTAAAATTTTACAAATTTACAATTTATGAAAAAAAAAACTTTGAAGTTTATGAAAAAACTCAATTGTTTTAATTGTTTACCTAAAGTAAAGAATGAAAAAGTCGTGTAAATAAGTTATTATATCAAAATTGTTCCCATTATACAGCAAAAACTAGAGTGTAATGAAAGTTTTGTACCATTTTTTATTGTTTACACAATGTAAAGAATGCATAAACCCCGTAATTAATTTAAAAATCGAAGTTTTATAAAAAAAAAAAACTTTTAATAATATTTATATAAAATTAATATTTTTCAATTGTTTACATAAAATAAATAATGTAAAAGTGGAATAAATAAGTTACTAAATAAAAAAAAACTATTTCATTATATAGCAAAAAACTATGTAAAAGTTAATTTGGAAATTTTGACATTGCTTACATGATGTAAATAATGTGTAAAGAATTTATGAAAAAAAATAAAAATTTACATTGTTTACACAATGTAAAAAATGCACAAATGACGTTTATGAAAAAAAATGAGTTTTATGAAAAAAATATGTAAAATTAACATTTTTAATTGTTTACTTGAGGTAAGTAATGTAAAGGTGGCGTAAATAAATTTTAAGACAAAAAACTGTTTCATTATAAAGCAAAAAATTGTGTAAAAGTTAAATTTGTGAAATTTTACATTGTTTACATGATGTAAAGAATGTGTAAGGAATATTAAAACTATCGGGGAATTTTACAAGTAGACAATTAATGAAAAAAATACTTATAATTGTATAAAAAAATATTTTTTTTAATTGTTTACATAATGTAAAGAATATCAAAGTGATGTAATTAAGTAATTATATTCCATTATATTGTAAATAGTTAAGTATAATAAAAGTTTTGTACCATTTTACACTTTTTACACAATGTAAAGGATGTATTAACTATGTAACTAATATGTAAAAGTAACGTAAATAATTTAAAGAAATTAATCAAATTTTATATGATGTAAAAAATGTGTAAACATGTAAAAATAAAAGAAAAACTTTGAAAAAGTATAAATTTTATGTAAATTTACATTTTTTACATAATGTAAATGTTTATTAAAAATGCAAATATTCAAATAATCAATATTTTTAGGATTTTTTGTATAAAAATTGTATAAAATTTCTTTGCTTACACAAGGAAAGAAATATGTAAACAATAAAGATATTTTTTGCTTAAAATATTCTCAAAATATTCTTCCAAAAATTTTGTCGTAGATCGATAACAAAGTGAATACGTTATGTAAGATTTTTCAAAAATTTACATTGTTTACATAAGGTAAAGAAAATGAAAACAAAGTAAAAATGGAATAAATTTCGAGTTTATGAAAATAATGTGTATATAAAGTAGATCCTTTAATATTTATTTAATTTTTTACATGAGGTAAAAAAGGAAGACTTTAAACAAAACTTGAGGGTAACTTTAACTTTGTTCATTATTTACAGAAGGTAAAAAATACGTAAAAAGTGAAAATATGTTCAATTCGTAATTTTCTTAAATAGTTCTTAAAAAATAGTATTTTCCACATTTCTCATAATTTACACGATGTAAATACTGTGTAAAAAATTAATACTTTTATATTATTACAAACTTCTTCTTAAAATTTAAACATTTTCAAGCAAAACTTATTTCCTTTACCACCTTAACTCTGCCTAATCCTTGCAAATTCCCTATATACTCATATGCGTTTCTAATAAAGAGACAAAAGTTGACTAAATTTACATACATATTTTCTGGTATTGTTTAGTTTAGAAGTTTTTTTTTGTTTTTGGCATTAAATATACATAATATGAATTTTCCCCAAAGTCTATTGTGTGTCATTTTACACACAGAAAACCTAACTTGCAGTTAATATCCTATTTTACATAACATCCATAGAAGGAATTTAAGTCTATGTTGTGTTAGATTTAGGTCCTTGTTCTTTTTCTTGTACTTTCCGTCTATGTCTCTGTGTGTGTGTGTGTGTGTGTGTTGTATGGCCACATCACAAAAGGATTCCTTTGTGGTGTGAATTTAAAGCTTAGCATATTATTCTGCTTGGCTAATTGTTCGACATTAACCACAAAGGAGTGTTTTTGTGTGTAAAGCTTATTTCACACTAAACTTTTGCTAAAAGGATTCGTCTTCTTTGGTTTTTTTCTCTTCCCCTCTCTCTGACTCTTTTTCTTTTTTTGTATTACCATGACTTAGAGTCTCAGTTCTAGCTGACACACATATTATTTAATATGTTGTATGTGTGTATTTTACATATACTTGTGTCTGTTTTACATACATTAGTCGTAGACATACATTTATGGGCATGGCCTGGCCTGGTCTGGTCTGACGTTATGCACATTTAACCACATCCGTTTTTCTACTCATTTTATTGTCTGATTTTAGTTTTTCATGTTTTTTTTAGTCTTTTTTTTAGATTTTCTAGTTTTTTATTATAATTCATTCATTTTTGTGTAATGTATGGCATGGAATTTTCGTGAACGCCTTGTGTGGGTTTTGCTTGCGTATGAGGGGGAATTGAATTTTAGGTTTTCCTCGACATACATGCCTGCTTAATTATTATTAAGTGCCCAACTATTATACATTTATGAAGTGAAAATATAATTTATGTTTAAAAGTTTTTAGTTTTTTTTTTGTATTCTTGTTCATTTGCAATTTATTTTAAGCGTTTATTCTCAAAAATAAACTCTGGTCATACACTTAATCAGTTGAGTAATTGAGTTGATGAATTTTCTGGGGTGCAAATTCTTGGGATTTTTGGTGATGGGTTGAGGTAAAGAAAATTTGCTTGTAAGGCAAAGAAATGGAAATTGTTGTAAAATTGATTTAATGGGATAAAATGGGTAAATTTTTTTTTAAGAATGTATTTAGTTTTAATTGTTTACATAAGGTAAAAAATATCAAAGTGTTATAAATTTATTTTTATATCAATTATTTTTTATTATAATGTAAAATTTTGAGTATTATGAATGTTTTGTAAAATTTTACATTGTTTACACCATGTAAAGAATGTATAAACAATGCAGGTTATATGTAAAAGTGATTTAAATAAGTTACTAAATCAATAATTTTACCATTATACATAAAAAAGTTGTATAAAATTCAATATTTTTTAATTGTTTACATAAGGTAAAGAATGTCGAAGAGGTATAAATTTAATTTTATATCAACTATTTTCGATTATAATGTATAATTTTGAGTATAATGAATGTTTTGTAACAGTTTACATTGTTTACACCGTGTAAAAAATGCATAAACGATGCAAGTTTTTTGTAAAAGTGAGGTACATAAGTTACTAAATCAATTATTTTACTATTATACTGCAAAAAGATGTGTAAAACATCAATTTTTTTAATTGTTTACATAAGGTAGACAATGTCAAAGTAATATAAATTTGTCGGTATATCAATTATTTTCTATTATAATGTAAATGATTGAGTACAATGAATGTTTTGTAACATTTTACATTGTTTACATCATGTAAAGAATGTATAAACGATGCAAATTGTATGTAAAAGTGAGGTAAATAAGTTACTTATCAATAATTTTACCATTATACTGCAAAGAGTGTGTAAAATTTAATTTTTTTTAATTGTTTACATTATGTAAAGAATGTCAAAGTGATATAAATTTGTTATTATATCAATTATTTTCTATAATATTGCAAAATTAATGAATATAATGAATGTTTTGTAACATTTTACATTGTTCACACAATGTAAAGAATGTATAAACAATGTTAAAATAATAAAAAAAGTAAAAAGTTATAAGATAAAGAGATGTAAAGAAGTTCCTTAATCAATAATTTGACTATTATACTGCAAAAAGTTGTGTAAAATTCATTTTTTTTAATTGTTTACATAAGGTAAAGAATGTCAAAGTGAAATAAATTTGTTATTATATCAATTATTTTCCTTAATATATCGAAATTTTGAGAATAATGAATGTTTTGTAACATTTTACATTGTTTACATAATGTAAAGAATGTAAAGACGATGAAAGTAATATATAAAAGTGATAAATAAATCACTTAATCGATAATTTTACCATTATACTGCAAAAAGTTGTCTAAAATTTATTTTTTTTAATTGTTTACATAAAGTAAAGTATGTCAAAATAAAATAAATTTGTTATTATATTAATTATTTTCTATAATATTGCAAAATTTTTAGTATAATGAATGTTTTGTAACATTTTACATTGTTTACATAATGTAAACAATGTATAAGCGATGCAAGTTATATGTGAAAGTGACAAAAATAAGTTACTAAATCAATAATTTTGCCATTATAATGCAAAAAGTTTTGTAAAACTCAATTTTTCTAATTGTTTACATAATGTAAAAAATGTCAAAGGGATATACATTTGTTATTATATCAATTAGTTTCTATAATATTGCGAAATTTTGAGTTTAATGAGTGTTTTGTAACATTTTACATTGTTTACCAAATGTAAATAAAATATAAATGATGTAAGTAACATGTAAAAGTGGTGTAAATAAGTTACTAAATCAATAATTTTACCATTATACTGCAAAAAGTTGTGTAAAATAAAATTTAACAAATTTTACATGATGTAAAGAATGTGTAAACCTGTTAAGATAATCGTTTCACGATGTAAATATAAAGTAAATTGCATAAAACTTTATCAAAACCTCATTTTTATTCAATGTGTACTAAATGTAAACAATATAGAAATTAGGTAAATAAGCCTTTAAAACCCATTTTTACTACAAGTACGTGTGACTCTCAAGAGCGAATCTATATGCATGTGAAGCACGCTCACCTACATTGCCTATGCCACCTTTAGTATTAGACCTTATTGCCGATTTTAAATTTGATTGGGGGCTTTTGATCTCAAAATCAAGTATTTTCTCATTTGGGGCTTATTTAAGAAACTACAGCCAATTATAAGTTTTTGGTATATAAAATCAAAATGATTCCAAAAATCAAGTGTTTTCTCGATTCGAGGCTTATTTAAGTTTTTGGTTTTTGGTATTTCCCTGATTGGGAACTTATTAAAGAAATCAAATGTGAAATTAAACAATGAAAATCATGAAATGTATGTTTGTTAGTGCGTTTAACTAAACATACCCAGTAAAACTTTTCATTACCAAATAATTAGTTAAACAGTTAAACTATTGAACACGAACTACTTACTCATTCGCTGTTTAAGTCATTACATTAACATGGGGATGTCATTGGAGGCAAGTACTTACCAATTGCAGAAAAGTAATGACTTGGGTAAGCAATTTGAAAGCAACAACAACAACAGCAACAACTTTTTTGTTGTTGTTTTATTAAAAACATATTTTTAAACGAAATACAAATTTTTTTTTATGATCCCATGGGGGCTCGAACCCAGACCCTCCGACTGCTAGGCAGAGACTCTTCCACTGAGCTACTTCATATGTTGAAAACTTAGCAGCTTATAATTAATATAAACAATTTTTATTTTTAGATCCAAAATCATGTGAAAATAACTTTGTTTTTCCCTGCTTTTTTTACTTTGTTGTAATTTTTGGAAAAATATTTTTGTACGATTTTTTGTAATTATTTTAAAACTTTTTTAAAATTATTTTAAAACTTAAACAATTTAAATCTTCTTTTTTGTATAAGTTTTTACATAAGATTGACTCTTACTTACTTAAATGTTACAACCTGTTACGGTCAAAGTCCGAGCATATTTTAGAATTCCATGGATTTCGATCTTGTGAGAATATTCTCCAATTTTATAGGCCAAGCTTTGAAAAATGTTCCTCTACTTGGTCTTTCTATCGAAGTTTCGGACATCCTTCTCTAACATTAGGTAGTGGGACATTTCAATTCTAATTTTATCCTCTTCATTGTATTTTTTTTTTCAAGAGAGGGTTACTAGCCAGTAATCCTAACCCATTTTTATCGATCTTATGGGAAAACTCTCGGAACATGTTAACTCACAATATTAATGGGTGTTAAACTATCTCCCCGGGTGATACCATGAGGAGGTGTGTGTCCACAGTTGAGATGAAGGATGACCCAGATAAGTTGGGCTTACCAAGTTAAGACCAATTAGAATCGTGTTTGGTATTCAACATCCCCTACATAATCAAAATTGACTCATGATGGTATTTTTTCATTAATGTGAGTTAGTTTTACAATTTTTTTTTACAGAAGATAATATTTAAGTTCTTAAAATTCAAAAATCATTTAAAAAGTCTCTTTTTATAAAAAAAAACTAAAAAAAAATGATGCCCTTGGTGGGATTTGAACCGGGGCCATTCAGTTTAAATTACCATCTTAATTACAAATAAGTACTTCTGTAATAACTTATTATTTATTCGGATGGTATGTTGTAGTAGTTACAAGGTAACCAGTTATCAGAGTACTTGCCATTACCAAAGTTTTGCTGGGTACATTTCATGACCACGTGTGTGTGCCTAATCATTGTCTCATTAGATAATCGTCTCCATTAATTTTTCCCGAATTAGATTAAAAGTCGTATACTCTGTTTTTTAACGGACCTTTCAAAACGAGTTCTAAGCATAAGACTTTTGACTTTATATAAGATCTATGTTTGTTAGGACTAAGAGATGGCACATTAGTCAATCAATCAGTATGTGAGTGACATCTTAATTCGCAACAATTTTTCAAACAAATAACTCAAAATTACAATTTTTATTGATTTGTCAAAACAAAAACTGAAAAAATCACGGATTGTTTTTTTTTCTATCATGCACGTAATTTTTAATAATTAATGCAAATTAATTAAAACTTTTAAAAAGGTTGAATAATTTAGTGTATTTAAATTGGATTTATTTAAATTTAAAATATATTGCAACTATTCTTTGTTTTATTATAAACTTTATAAATATTTGCATAATTTGTTTTTGTTAAATAAATACAATAAATATAATTTATGTTAATCATACGCACGGAAGCCAGAACACAGGGTGATAAGAAAATGGACTTATTTAAAAGTTATTAGAAGAAAATTAAGGAAATTTAAAAGTTAATTCCTTTTAAGAATAATATAAATTTTTTTATATTGTACGAAATTTTATGAAAGTCTCCCTTAATGAACGATTCTAGTCCTAAGACACCCTGTTTTATAACAATAAAATTGCAAAACTATGACAGTTACATTTGTATTTATTTCAAGTACATATTTTGAAAATGTTTATATAAAATATATTTTTTTTATTTCATTTATAATAGTTGATTAAAAACCTATTAATCTAAATGAAAAAACAGAAATATTTAAACAACTTGTAAAGTTTAGTGAGGCTCAAGTGCTAACATACCAAATTGATTAATTACATTTTCCATATAAATGAAGAGCTCGGAAAGATTTTTTCTAATTATTAAAAAATGCTGATGATTATTTCATATTTCATTATAGTTTTTTTTTCTGTTAATGCTACTTTAATTAAAATGTTGAGCTATCGATTAATACTTTTTTTTACATTTTTTACAATTTAAAAAAAATCTTGTTATATTTCCATGCATTTAGTAGTACTTTATTAACAAAAACTATTTAAGTGTTAAGGAAAATATTTATTTAAAATTTCAAATGTAATAGTTATTGTTTCTTTTTCGGAATATATAAATGAAATAAAAACATAAGCTGAACATGTTTAAAATGTTCATACTTTCTTTTTCACCCTCAAATAAGCCTAAGGTTATGCTACATTATTGGCATTTGTTATGCACTCATGTATATGTGTTTGTATAAAAGTAAAAGTTGCTTAAGGGTATACGGAAGTGTGTGACATACAAACAGAGGGAAATTTATAGGTAAAATACTTTTTAGTTGAATAGTAAATTTGCAGAAAAGATGAGAACTTTAAAACAAAATTTCTATTACTTTTCGAAATTGTTTTGAAAATTCTAAAAATTAGTCTACTATAGAATTGAGAATGTCTTATTAAGATTGTAGATTATAATTCTAAAACTAGGACTAAAGTCACATACGTTGTTGTTGCTGTAGTAACTGAGATATTATTTACGGGTCATTCCCGTACGAAGAAAGGACTAGTCAAGTCCATAATCAGGTTAAGCGATTGTAGGTTGTTTATAAGAAAAAACAAAACCTAAAACAGGAAATAGAAAGGTTCCAGGAAAATTGAAAGAAGAAGTCAAACAAATATTTTAACGTTGTCAAAAATTTCGTATTTTTATAAAAAAATTTCTATAAAAGTAAGAAACTTATAAAAAATTGCCTATCAAAAAAATAAATTTTTGAAAAATTTCCTAGAAATTATTGAAACATAAACAATTTCAGAAAAAAATTGAAATCTTTGAAAAATTTTTTTATTAAAAATAAGAAATTTTTGAAAAATTTTCTATAAAAATATAAAATTTTATAAAAAAATCTATAAAAATTGGAAAAATTTTCTTATCTAAATAAGAAATTTTTCAAAAATTTCTATGGGAAATTTTTCAAAAACTTCCTATTTTTATAGAAAATTTTTCAAAAATTTCATATCTTAATAGAAAATTTTGCAAAAATTTCATATTTTTCTTGAAAACTTTTCAAAAATGTCTTATTTTTACACGAAATTTTTCAAACAATTCAAATTATTATAGAAAATTTTTCAAAAATTTCTTATTTTTATAGGAAAATTTTTAAAAATTTCTTATTTTTATAGGAAATTTTTCAAAAATGTTTTATTTTGATAGAAAATTTTTTAAAAAATTCCTATTTCTATAGGAAATTTTTCAAAAAAATTCCAATTTCTGTAGGAAATTTGCAAAAAATTCCTATTTCTATAGGAAATTTTTCAAAAAATTCTTATTTCTAGAGGAAATTTTTCAAAAATTTCCTATTTTTATAGGAAACTTTTCAAAAATTTCTTATTTTTATAGGAAACTTTTCAAACAAATTTTTTTTTTGATAGGAAACTTTTAAAAAATTTCTTTTTTTATAGGAAATTATTCAAGAATTTCTCTTTTTATAGGAAATTTTTCAAAAATTTCTTATTTTTATAGGAAATTTTTCAAAAATTTCTTATTTTTATAGGAAATTTTTCAAAAATTTCTTATTTTTATAGGACATTTTTCAAAAATTTCTTATTTTTATAGGAAATTTTTCAAAAATTTCTTATTTTTATAGGAAATTTTTCAAAAATTTCTTATTTTTATAGGAAATTTTTCAAAAATTTCTTATTTTTATAGGAAATTTTTCAAAAATTTCTTATTTTTATAGGAAATTTTTCAAAAATTTCTTATTTTTATAGGAAATTTTTCAAAAATTTCTTATTTTTATAGGAAATTTTTCAAAAATTTCTTATTTTTATAGGAAATTTTTCAAAAATTTCTTATTTTTATAGGAAATTTTTCAAAAATTTCTTATTTTTATAGGAAAATTTTCAAAAATTTCTTATTTTTATAGGAAATTTTTCAAAAATTTCTTATTTTTATAGGAAATTTTTCAAAAATTTCTTATTTTTATAAGATTTTTTCAAAAATTTCTTATTTTTATAAGAAATTTTTCAAAAATTTCTTATTTTTATAAGAAATTTTTCAAAAATTTCTAATTTTTATAGGAAAATTTTCAAAAATTTCTTATTTTTATAGGAAATTTTTCAAAAATTTCTTATTTTTATAGGAAAATTTTCAAAAATTTCTTATTTTTATAGGAAATTTTTCAAAAATTTCTTATTTTTATAGGAAATTTTTCAAAAATTTCTTATTTTTATAGGACATTTTTCAAAAATTTCTTATTTTTATAGGAAATTTTTCAAAAATTTCTTATTTTTATAGGAAATTTTTCAAAAATTTCTTATTTTTATAGGAAATTTTTCAAAAATTTCTTATTTTTATAGGAAATTTTTCAAAAATTTCTTATTTTTATAGGAAATTTTTCAAAAATTTCTTATTTTTATAGGAAATTTTTCAAAAATTTCTTATTTTTATAGGAAATTTTTCAAAAATTTCTTATTTTTATAGGAAATTTTTCAAAAATTTCTTATTTTTATAGGAAATTTTTCAAAAATTTCTTATTTTTATAGGAAAATTTTCAAAAATTTCTTATTTTTATAGGAAAATTTTCAAAAATTTCTTATTTTTATAAGAAATTTTTCAAAAATTTCTTATTTTTATAAGAAATTTTTCAAAAATTTCTTATTTTTATAGGAAATTTTTCAAAAATTTCTTATTTTTATAGGAAATTTTTCAAAAATTTCTTATTTTTATAAGATTTTTTCAAAAATTTCTTATTTTTATAAGAAATTTTTCAAAAATTTCTTATTTTATAAGAAATTTTTCAAAAATTTCTAATTTTTATAGGAAAATTTTCAAAAATTTCTTATTTTTATAGGAAAATTTTCAAAAATTTCTTATTTTTATAGGAAATTTTTCAAAAATTTCTTATTTTTATAGGAAATTTTTCAAAAATTTCTTATTTTTATAGGAAAATTTTCAAAAATTTCTTATTTTTATAGGAAAATTTTCAAAAATTTCCTATTTTTATAGGAAATTTTTCAAAAATTTCTTATTTTTATAGGAAATTTTTCAAAAATTTCTTATTTTTATAGGAAATTTTTCAAAAATTTCTTATTTTTATAAGATTTTTTCAAAAATTTCTTATTTTTATAAGAAATTTTTCAAAAATTTCTTATTTTTATAAGAAATTTTTCAAAAATTTCTAATTTTTATAGGAAAATTTTCAAAAATTTCTTATTTTTATAGGAAAATTTTCAAAAATTTCTTATTTTTATAGGAAAATTTTCAAAAATTTCTTATTTTTAAAGTAAATTTTTCAAAAATTTCTTATTTTTATAGGAAATTTTTCAAAAATTTCTTATTTTTATAGGAAATTTTTCAAAAATTTCTTATTTTTATAAAATTTTTTCAAAAATTTCTTATTTTTATAAGAAAATTTTCAAAAATTTCTTATTTTTATAAAAAATTTTTCAAAAATTTCTTATTTTTATAAGAAATTTTTCAAAAATTTCTTATTTTTATAGGAAAATTTTCAAAAACTTCGTCTTTCAATAGGAAATTTTTCAAAAATTTCTAATTTTTATAGGAAAATTTATCAAAAATTTCTTATATCTATAGAAAATTTTTAAAAAATTTCTTATTTTTATCGGAAATTTTTCAAAAATTTCTTATTTCTATAGAAAATTTTTCACAAATTTCTTATTTCTATAGAAAATTTTTAAAAAATTTCCTATTTGTATCTGAAATTTTTTAAAAATTTCTTATTTTAATAGAAAATATAAGGAAATTATAAATTTTACTTTGGCTTTAAAAATTGACTATTAATTGTTTTTAATTCAAAACCATACCGAGTATAACCTCAATAACAAATTATTGTTTGCTAAATAAATTTAATTATTTCGTTGGTTATTTTTTGTGGTCTTTGAGCTATTAATCAATATTCTATGAAATGACAATAAATTGTGAAATTGTAGAGTATCGTAAATATTTATTCCATAATATATATAAAAAAATTAAAAAAATCTGGAAATAGCTGTTAAAAATGCGTCAAATATAATCCGCAAAGATACTTATCGGTTACAATATATTATAAATTTTTAATAAATTTTTCAGGGCAATTTTTCTTTTTTTTAATTGTTAAAATATTAACAATGATATGATATTTAAAGGAAATATAAAACAGTGATGATTGTAAAAGGAGATAAGTTCAAATATAACTTTCCGTTGGTTTTATATAAAATGTGAAATTTGAAACTATTTTTTGTTATTTTAATAGAAATTTTGAAATTAAAATTTAGTAATGTTTTGAATAAAGTTTCCTAAAGGTTAAAATTTTAAAGCTTTTTTCCATTAAATTCAGGAGACACACACTTTTCATGTATTTAAAAATATGTTTATATATATGTTTATAAATATTTCATTTTAAAATATAACAAATTATATATTAAAAAGTACCTACACATATAAATTTATAACCACATATATACTTTATTATTGTATATATTTTGTATTTATTATAAAAAAAAACTAGTAAATTAAAAATGATATAAATATAATAGATTCTCATAGATATAATAAATCCTAAAGGTTTTTAGTAAAAAATATAAAATATTTACATATTAATATAAAATATTAAAAAACACAATATTTAAATTAAAATATACATACGAACACTTTACGTATATATGTATACATATACATACATTCAAAGGAAAAAACAGACAGACATTGAAACTATTTACAAGTAAAATCTTTTCCATATTAAGAATGTATAACATATTTACATGTATTTATTATTTAGTTAAATTAAAAAAAATAAATATTTTATTAAATTGTATTAAAATAAAAACTGGAGGTTAAGCCAATGCCAAAGAATAATGAAACATATAAAATTATTTGTATTTATAAATTTTATATGGTTTTTAATAACAAAAGTATTATTATAATAAAAATATTATATTAAAGCTAAAAAGTGGTTCTAAGAAATGAAGGGAAATATCGTATTTTTTGTGAGGAACCACTCTAATATTCACAGTGGGGTAAAAAGCAAATAAATCTTATTAAACAGTGGATTTCTTTCTATTAAGATCAATAAAATTTTGATTAAAGAACTATGTCTTAGTCTATGTCTAAAGTTCTTGTCTAATCTATTGGTTAGTCTATGTCTTAGTCTATGTCCTATTCATTGTCTAAAGATCATAACATGATCAAGTACAAACTTTCATTTTTATTTATATAGAAAGAAGACGATTTATAGAGTATAAATAATATACGGAAACTATGTATATTATACAATATGTAAGCATCAAAAATTTCCATGGATTTGAAAAAAATAATTTGTATTTTTTTAAAATCCATGGAAATTTTGTGTTCAAAAAATGTGATAAATAAAGAACCGCTTAACCGATTTTGAGCAAACTTCACGTCAATCATCTACTAAATAGTCAGAACAAAGCTTAAGTATTTGCTTTGGATAGGTCAGCCCGTTCTTAAGTTATAAAGTTAAAATGAAAAGAAGAAGATTTTTCAAAAAATTCTTATCTTTAAACGAGATTTTTATTTTTTTTTATAAGAAATTTTTCAAAAATTTCCTATTTTTATAAGAAATTTTTATAAGAAATTTTTCAAAAGTTTTCTATTTTTATAGGAAATTTTTCAAAAAATTTCCTATTTTTATAGGAAATTTTTCTAAAATTTCCTATTTTTATAGGAAATTTTCCTATTTTTATAGGAAATTTTTCAAAAATTTTCCTATTTTTATAGGAAATTTTTCAAAAATTTTCCTATTTTTATAGGAAATTTTTCAAAAATTTTCCTATTTTTATAGGAAATTTTTCAAAAATTTTCCTATTTTTATAGGAAATTTTTCAAAAATTTTCCTATTTTTATAAGAAATTTTTCAAAAATTTCCTATTTTTATAGGAAATTTTTCAAAAATTTTCCTATTTTTATAAGAAATTTTTCAAAAATTTCCTATTTTTATAGGAAATTTTTCAAAAATTTCCTATTTTTATAGGAAATTTTTCAAAAATTTCCTATTTTTATAGGAAATTTTTCAAAAATTTCCTATTTTTATAGGAAATTTTTCAAAAATTTCCTATTTTTATAGGAAATTTTTCAAAAATTTCCTATTTTTATAGAAAATTTTTCAAAAATTTCCTATTTTTATAGAAAATTTTTCAAAAATTTCCTATTTTTATAGGAAATTTTTCAAAAATTTCCTATTTTGATAGGAAATTTTTCAAAAATTTCCTATTTTGATAGGAAAATTTTCAAAAATTTCCTATTTTGATAGAAAATTTTCAAAAATTTCCTATTTTGATAGGAAAATTTTCAAAAATTTCCTATTTTTATAGGAAATTTTTCAAAAATTTCCTATTTTTATAGGAAATTTTTCAAAAATTTTCTATTTTTATAGGAAATTTTTCAAAAATTTCCTATTTTTATAGGAAATTTTTCAAAAATTTCCTATTTTTATAGGAAATTTTTCAAAAATTTCCTATTTTTATAGGAAATTTTTCAAAAATTTCCTATTTTTATAGGAAATTTTTCAAAAATTTCCTATTTTTATAGGAAATTTTTCAAAAATTTCCTATTTTTATTGGAAAATTTTCAAAAATTTCTTATTTTTATAGGAAATTTTTCAAAAATTTCCTATTTTTATAGGAAATTTTTCAAAAATTTCCTATTTTTATAGGAAATTTTTCAAAAATTTCCTATTTTTATAGGAAATTTTTCAAAAATTTCCTATTTTTATAGGAAATTTTTCAAAAATTTCCTATTTTTATAGGAAATTTTTCAAAAATTTCCTATTTTTATAGGAAATTTTTCAAAAATTTCCTATTTTTATAGGAAATTTTTCAAAAATTTCCTATTTTTATAGGAAATTTTTCAAAAATTTCCTATTTTTATAGGAAATTTTTCAAAAATTTCCTATTTTTATAGGAAATTTTTCAAAAATTTCCTATTTTTATAGGAAATTTTTCAAAAATTTCCTATTTTTATAGGAAATTTTTCAAAAATTTCCTATTTTTATATGAAATTTTTCAAAAAATTTCCTATTTTTATAGGAAATCTTTCAAAAATTTCCTATTTTTATAGGAAATTTTTCAAAAATTTCCTATTTTTATAGGAAATTTTTCAAAAATTTCCTATTTTTATAAGAAATTTTTCAAAAATTTCCTATTTTTATAAGAAATTTTTCAAAAATTTCCTATTTTTATAGGAAATTTTTCAAAAATTTCCTATTTTTGTAGGAAATTTTTCAAAAATTTCCTATTTTTATAGGAAATTTTTCAAAAATTTTCTATTTTTATAGGAATTTTTTCAAAAATTTCCTATTTTTATAGGAAATTTTTCAAAAATTTCCTATTTTTATAGGAAATTTTTCAAAAATTTCCTATTTTTATAGGAAATTTTTCAAAAATTTCCTATTTTTATAGGAAATTTTTCAAAAATTTCCTATTTTATAGGAAATTTTTCAAAAATTTCCTATTTTTATAGGAAATTTTTCAAAAATTTCCTATTTTTATAGGAAATTTTTATAGGAAATTTTTCAAAAATTTCCTATTTTTATAGGAAATTTTTCAAAAATTTCCTATTTTTATAGGAAATTTTTCAAAAATTTCCTATTTTTATAGGAAATTTTTCAAAAATTTCCTATTTTTATAGGAAATTTTTCAAAAATTTACTATTTTTATAGAAAATTTTTCAAAAATTTCCTATTTTTATAGAAAATTTTTTAAAAACTTCCTATTTTTATAGGAAATTTTTCAAAAATTTCCTATTTTTATAGGAAATTTTTCAAAAATTTCCTTTTTTTATAGGAAATTTTTCAAAAATTTCCTTTTTTTATAGGAAAATTTTCAAAAATTTCCTATTTTGATAGGAAAATTTTCAAAAATTTCCTATTTTGATAGGAAAATTTTCAAAAATTTCCTATTTTGATAGGAAAATTTTCAAAAATTTCCTATTTTGATAGGAATATTTTCAAAAATTTTCTATTTTGATAGGAAATTTTTCAAAAATTTCCTATTTTTATAGGAAATTTTTCAAAAATTTCCTATTTTTATAGGAAATTTTTCAAAAATTTCCTAGTTTTATAGGAAACTTTTCAAAAAATTCTTATTTTTATAAGAAATTTTTCAAAAATATCTTATTTGTATTGGAATTTTTTTTTTTTAATTTCTTAGTGCATTTCTTAAATGATGTCTTGACTCTATATCTATGTTTTATTTTTTTTAAAGAAAATTCCGTAGCCTTTTCTTTTTTGCTTTTGCCCCACTGTGATATACCTTTGGTTGATTTCCTAAGAATATTTTTATTTGTATATTTATAAGGGAAATTTAATATGTTAAAGATATATTTTTAATATTATGTAAATATGAATTAATGATAATTTAATAGATATTAAATCTGTATGTATTTATGTATTTTTCTATATGTACAAATATAATGAAGGATTATTTTCCCTATAATGTTTGTTACTATATCAAGAATGTATTAAAATTTTGCATAGAAAACAGAATACACTGAGCGAAAAAACCATAGAATAATCTATAAAAATGTGAATTGTGTGTTATGGTTTATTCTCTTAGTGTAACACTGTATCGAATTTCAAATACATAGTAACAAACATTCATGTATTATAAGCGCGTGGCTAACAAAATGTTCTATCTGCTTTATATAATATTTAGTTTTGAAATTAAATTGTAAAAGATTTTGAAAAATTAAAAAATTTCTTTATAAAACACATATTACTTTTGGTTGGCCCAGCGCTTATTATTCAACATTTAGTTATAATAAACAATCTACACTACAAATATTACTACTATGTACATTAAAAACGTAAAACGTTTTCTTTACTTTTTATATTTAATTTATAATATCTACAAATTGTAATATTAAATTACAACTTTGCAAAAAAAAAAACAACAAATATAGGAAATAAGGAAGAAACAACAACGTTTTCTTTCTTTTCCGGTTTAACAATTATTTTCTATGCTTTCGCTTTGGCTCTGTTGAGTTGCACCACGAGGAAGCCAAAATAGAAACTTACCTGAGTTGGTGGTACAGCAGAAGCACCGGCACCGGCAGGAGCAGTTGGTTGCTGAGTGTAAGCTGTTGCTGGTTGGAATTGAGTCTGAGGTTGTGGCGTAAATTCGCGTACAATTCTTTCCTCAGATGCTGGTGGCCAAGCTACACGTTTGTAACCTGCAATGATATAAAAAAAAAACGGCGTATAAGAAAAATGAGTAAAGGAAAAATAGGGGAAAATAATTTTAATTAATAATCACATAAATAAATAGTTGTAGGGAGAAAAAAGGAAAATACAGGAACGGCAAACAAACATTAGATTGTGATTTATTAAAAGTTAAATAATGTTAGAAAATTTATATTGGAAGTAAATAAATACGGAAATAATGCGGGTTTTAAGTTTGTGTGTAAATATTGATATATTGACTTTTAAATGGCAAATATTGAGTTTAAGTTTTAAGTTAAAAAACAAAAATATATAAAATACAAACTGCAAACAACAGAAATAATTTAATAGTTTAAATAATAATTAATGTAAACAAAATTAATACTTTTTTTAACAATATTTTATAACAAAAGAGGTCAGAATATTACTATAGACTAAGACATAGACTAAGACATAGACTAAGACATAGACTAAGACATAGACTAAGACATAGACTAAGACATAGACTAAGACATAAACTAAGACATAGACTAAGACATAGACTAAGACATAGACTAAGACATAGACTAAGACATAGACTAAGACATAGACTAAGACATAGACTAAGACATAGACTAAGACATAGACGAAGACATAGACTAAGACATAGACTAAGACATAGACTAAGACATAGACTAAGACATAGACTAAGACATAGACTAAGACATAGACTAAGATATAGACTAAGACATAGACTAAGACATAGACTAAGACATAGACTAAGACATAGACTAAGACATAGACTAAGACATAGACTAAGACATAGACTAAGACATATACTAAGACATATACTAAGACATAGACTAAGACATAGACTAAGACATAGACTAAGACATAGACGAAGACATAGACGAAGACATAGACTAAGACATAGACTAAGACATAGACGAAGACATAGACGAAGACATAGACTAAGACATAGACTAAGACATAGACTAAGACATAGACTAAGACATAGACTAAGACATAGACTAAGACATAGACTAAGATATAGACTAAGATATAGACTAAAACATAGACTAAGATATAGACTAAGACATAGACTAAGACATAGACTAAGACATAGACTAAGACATAGACTAAGACATAGACTAAGACATAGACTAAGACATAGACTAAGACATAGACTAAGACATAAACTAAGACATAGACTAAGACATAGACTAAGACATAGACTAAGACATAGACTAAGACATAGACTAAGACATAGACTAAGACATAGACTAAGACATAGACTAAGACATAGACGAAGACATAGACTAAGACATAGACTAAGACATAGACTAAGACATAGACTAAGACATAGACTAAGACATAGACTAAGACATAGACTAAGACATAGACTAAGATATAGACTAAGATATAGACTAAAACATAGACTAAGATATAGACTAAGACATAGACTAAGACATAGACTAAGACATAGACTAAGACATAGACTAAGACATAGACTAAGACATAGACTAAGACATAGACTAAGACATAGACTAAGACATATACTAAGACATAGACTAAGACATAGACTAAGACATAGACTAAGACATAGACTAAGACATAGACTAAGACATAGACTAAGACATAGACTAAGACATAGACTAAGACATAGACTAAGACATAGACTAAGACATAGACTAAGACATAGACTAAGACATAGACTAAGACATAGACTAAGACATAGACTAAGACATAGACTAAGACATAGACTAAGACATAGACTAAGACATAGACTAAGACATAGACTAAGACATAGACTAAGACATAGACTAAGACATAGACTAAGACATAGACTAAGACATAGACTAAGACATAGACTAAGACATAGACTAAGACTAAGACATAGACTAAGACATAGACTAAGACATAGACATAGACTAAGACATAGACTAAGACATAGACTAAGACATACACTAAGACATAGACTAAGACATAGACTAAGACATAGACTAAGACATAGACTAAGACATAGACTAAGACATAGACTAAGACATAGCCTAAGACATAGACTAAGACATAGACTAAGACATAGACTAAGACATAGACTAAGACATAGACTAAGACATAGACTAAGACATAGACTAAGACATAGACTAAGACATAGACGAAGACATAGACTAAGACATAGACTAAGACATAGACTAAGACATAGACTAAGACATAGACTAAGACATAGACTAAGACATAGACTAAGACATATACTAAGACATAGACTAAGACATAGACTAAGACATATACTAAGACATAGACTAAGACATAGACTAAGACATAGACTAAGACATAGACTAAGACATAGACGAAGACATAGACTAAGACATAGACTAAGACATAGACTAAGACATAGACGAAGACATAGACTAAGACATAGACTAAGACATAGACTAAGACATAGACTAAGACATAGACTAAGACATAGACTAAGACATAGACTAAGATATAGACTAAGATATAGACTAAAACATAGACTAAGATATAGACTAAGACATAGACTAAGACATAGACTAAGACATAGACTAAGACATAGACTAAGACATAGACTAAGACATAGACTAAGACATAGACTAAGACATAGACTAAGACATAAACTAAGACATAGACTAAGACATAGACTAAGACATAGACTAAGACATAGACTAAGACATAGACTAAGACATAGACTAAGACATAGACTAAGACATAGACTAAGACATAGACTAAGACATAGACGAAGACATAGACTAAGACATAGACTAAGACATAGACTAAGACATAGACTAAGACATAGACTAAGACATAGACTAAGACATAGACTAAGATATAGACTAAGATATAGACTAAAACATAGACTAAGATATAGACTAAGACATAGACTAAGACATAGACTAAGACATAGACTAAGACATAGACTAAGACATAGACTAAGACATAGACTAAGACATAGACTAAGACATAGACTAAGACATATACTAAGACATAGACTAAGACATAGACTAAGACATAGACTAAGACATAGACTAAGACATAGACTAAGACATAGACTAAGACATAGACTAAGACATAGACTAAGACATAGACTAAGACATAGACTAAGACATAGACTAAGACATAGACTAAGACATAGACTAAGACATAGACTAAGACATAGACTAAGACATAGACTAAGACATAGACTAAGACATAGACTAAGACATAGACTAAGACATAGACTAAGACATAGACTAAGACATAGACTAAGACATAGACTAAGACATAGACTAAGACATAGACTAAGACATAGACTAAGACTAAGACATAGACTAAGACATAGACTAAGACATAGACATAGACTAAGACATAGACTAAGACATAGACTAAGACATACACTAAGACATAGACTAAGACATAGACTAAGACATAGACTAAGACATAGACTAAGACATAGACTAAGACATAGACTAAGACATAGCCTAAGACATAGACTAAGACATAGACTAAGACATAGACTAAGACATAGACTAAGACATAGACTAAGACATAGACTAAGACATAGACTAAGACATAGACTAAGACATAGACTAAGACATAGACTAAGACATAGACTAAGACACAGACTAAGACATAGACTAAGACATAGACTAAGACATAGACTAAGACATAGACTAAGACATAGACTAAGACATAGACTAAGACATAGACTAAGACATAGACTAAGACATAGACTAAGACATAGACTAAGACATAGACTAAGACATAGACTAAGACATAGACTAAGACATAGACTAAGACATAGACTAAGACATAGACTAAGACATAGACTAAGACATAGACTAAGACATAGACTAAGACATAGACTAAGACATAGACTAAGACATAGACTAAGACATAGACTAAGACATAGACTAAGACATAGACTAAGACATAGACTAAGACATAGACTAAGACATAGACTAAGACATAGACTAAGACATAGACTAAGACATAGACTAAGACATAGACTAAGACATAGACTAAGACATAGACTAAGACATAGACTAAGACATAGACTAAGACATAGACTAAGACATAGACTAAGACACAGACTAAGACATAGACTAAGACATAGACTAAGACACAGACTAAGACATAGACTAAGACATAGACTAAGACATAGACTAAGACATAGACTAAGACATAGACTAAGACATAGACTAAGACATAGACTAAGACATAGACTAAGACATAGACTAAGACATAGACTAATGAGGGAACAGATGTTGAAAGTTTAAGGAAGCTTTAAAAAGAGTTTAAATTTTAATTAAAAGCTTAGAATTGTATTTATTCATCAAGGAGATTTTAATTAACATATTAATTATACAGGGAAACAAATGAAGATTCAAGATATTTAAAAAAAATTAAATGAAATTTAGTTTTCTGCTTCATATTAAAATTATACTTAAGATTTTATTTTGCCTCATTTAAGACTAACTTATCGTTTTGAATAGTGGCATATCTTAAGTGGCATATTTTGAAAAAGTACTACAAATCTGTGTATTTGTCTAGTCTTAAATTAAGTAAATCGATTTTCTAATTTTTATTTAATGAATTTGATGTTTTAATGTTAAACATAATTCGTTAAACTTAATTCGTTCTTTTTATAAAAAGGAAATCGCATTTTACTCGAAACTTTGTTTTTTCAAATATGTTATTATTTATCTACTTACATGAATGATATAAGTATTTTTATGTATGTATTCTTTGTATATGTTGTAGTATAAGTAGAGTTTGTGTGTACATATTTAGTTATAATGGGTATTAATTTTAATGGATTTTTCTTATTTCAATATAATTAGAGAAAAAATGCAACATAAATCTTGTTTTAATTGGACACATAAATACAAAAATGTTTTCCACTAAATAACTATAGAGACGGAATCTAACGGTTGTATTTATTCAACTATATATACTTATGTATGTATTAATGTGGCTTACACATACATATGAAAACTTGAAATTGCACGTCCTAGTATAAAATATTAAACATATATACATATGTATGTATTATATATATTCATACATATGTATATATATTCATACATATGTATATATTATATACACACATAAATGTGTAACCACATACATAAGTAGTCTAAATGCTCTATAAAATAAATTTGTTTTATTTATTTTAAAACAGGAAACAAATATTTAAGTAGAACACATGCAACATTAACAATAAGAAAGTCATAATTACGAATCACACAACTTTACCATTTTCTAAACATAAATTTTGAAAAAGACGATTTCAAAAATTCCCCTTAAATATTAAGCTTATCCTAAAATTTTGTAAGGCCATTTTAATCTAAACTATAATTCGAGTTATGACAATATTTATGCAATTATTCGATATGCAGAAAAAATATTTGAAGTATTACACGTTTGTTTATGTATAAATAAATCAATTAATGAGCAATTGTTATATAATTTTATTTAATTATTTTTACTAGATAATTATAATAGAAGAAACATACAACTTTAGTGATTTTATATAATCCTACACTTTTTAAAAATTTAACTGAGAGAAAAGGGAAGTCGGATACTACATAAAAGAATGAGCATACCCCTTCAGAAGATGGTGGCCTACACAACCATAGAAATATGTCGAGGAAAGGTTGTCCCCACCAACTTTTTTTTGGATTTATAAAAAACTAGTGCTGAAACTGAGGCCCTATGCTCCACTGGGAGTCAAGCATAACAGAAGAAGTGCTGAAACTATTCAGATGACTCGGCAGGAATCATTTGACTATGTCTTAGTCTATGTCTTAGTCTATGTTTTAGTCTATGTCTTAGTCTATGTCTTAGTCTATGTCTTAGTCTATGTCTTAGTCTATGTCTTAGTCTATGTCTTAGTCTATGTCTTAGTCTATATCTTAGTCTATGTCTTAGTCTATGTCTTAGTCAATGTCTTAGTCTATTTCTTAGTCTATGTCTTAGTATATGGCTTAGTCTATGTCTTATTCTATGTCTTAGTCTATGTCTTAGTCTATGTCTTAGTCTATGTCTTAGTTTATGTCTTAGTCTATGTCTTAGTCTATGTCTTAGTCTATGTGTTAGTCTATGTCTTAGTCTATGTCTTAGTCTATGTCTTAGTCTATGCCTTAGTCTATGTCTTAGTCTATGTCTTAGTCTATGTCTTAGTCTATGTCTTAGTCTATGTCTTAGTCTATGTCTTAGTCTATGCCTTAGTCTATGTCTTAGTCTATGTCTTAGTCTATGTCTTAGTCTATGTCTTAGTCTATGTCTTAGTCTATGTCTTAGTCTATGTCTTAGTCTATGTCTTAGTTTATGTCTTAGTCTATGTCTTAGTCTATGTCTTAGTCTATGTCTTAGTCTATGTCTTAGTCTATGTCTTAGTCTATGTCTTAGTCTATGTCTTAGTCTATGTCTTAGTCTATGTCTTAGTCTATGTCTTAGTCTATGTCTTAGTCTATGTCTTAGTCTATGTCTTAGTCTATGTCTTAGTCTATGTCTTAGTCTATGTCTTAGTCTATGTCTTAGTCTATGTCTTAGTCTATGTCTTAGTCTATGTCTTAGTCTATGTCTTAGTCTATGTCTTAGTCTATGTCTTAGTCTATGTCTTAGTCTATGTCTTAGTCTATGTCTTAGTCTATGTCTTAGTCTATGTCTTAGTCTGTGTCTTAGTTTATGTTTTAGTCTATGTCTGAGTCTATGTTTTAGTCTATGTCTTAGTCTATGTCTTAGTTTATGTCTTAGTCTATGTCTTAGTCTATGTCTTAGTCTATGTCTTAGTCTATGTCTTAGTCTATGTCTTAGTCTATGTCTTAGTCTATGTCTTAGTCTATGTCTTAGTCTATGTCTTAGTCTATGTCTTAGTCTATGTCTTAGTCTATGTCTTAGTCTATGTCTTAGTCTATGTCTTAGTCTATGTCTTAGTCTATGTCTTAGTCTATGTCTTAGTCTATGTCTTAGTCTATGTCTTAGTCTATGTCTTAGTCTATGTCTTAGTCTATGTCTTAGTCTATGTCTTAGTCTATGTCTTAGTCTATGTCTTAGTCTGTGTCTTAGTCTATGTTTTAGTCTATGTCTGAGTCTATGTTTTAGTCTATGTCTTAGTCTATGTCTTAGTCTATGTCTTAGTCTATGTCTTAGTCTATGTCTTAGTCTATGTCTTAGTCTATGTCTTAGTCTATGTCTTAGTCTATGTCTTAGTCTATATCTTAGTCTATGTCTTAGTCTATGTCTTAGTCTATGTCTTAGTCTATGTCTTAGTCTATGTCTTAGTCTATGTCTTAGTCTATGTCTTAGTCTATGTCTTAGTCTATGTCTTAGTCTATGTCTTAGTCTATGTCTTAGTCTATGTCTTAGTCTATGTCTTAGTCTATGTCTTAGTCTATGTCTTAGTCTATGTCTTAGTCTATGTCTTAGTCTATGTCTTAGTCTATGTCTTAGTCTATGTCTTAGTCTATGTCTTAGTCTATGTCTTAGTCTATGTCTTAGTCTATGTCTTAGTCTATGTCTTAGTCTATGTCTTAGTCTATGTCTTAGTCTATGTCTTAGTCTGTGTCTTAGTCTATGTTTTAGTCTATGTCTGAGTCTATGTTTTAGTCTATGTCTTAGTCTATGTCTAAGTCTATGTCTTAGTCTATGTCTTAGTCTATGTCTTAGTCTATGTCTTAGTCTATGTCTTAGTCTATGTCTTAGTCTATGTCTTAGTCTATGTCTTAGTCTATGTCTTAGTCTATGTCTTAGTCTATGTCTTAGTCTATGTCTTAGTCTATGTCTTAGTCTATGTCTTAGTCTATGTCTTAGTCTATGTCTTAGTCTATGTCTTAGTCTATGTCTTAGTCTATGTCTTAGTCTATGTCTTAGTCTATGTCTTAGTCTATGTCTTAGTCTATGTCTTAGTCTATGTCTTAGTCTATGTCTTAGTCTATGTCTTAGTCTATGTCTTAGTCTATGTCTTAGTCTATGTCTTAGTCTATGTCTTAGTCTATGTCTTAGTCTATGTCTTAGTCTATGTCTTAGTCTATGTCTTAGTCTATGTCTTAGTCTATGTCTTAGTCTATGTCTTAGTCTATGTCTTAGTCTATGTCTTAGTCTATGTCTTAGTCTATGTCTTAGTCTATGTCTTAGTCTATGTCTTAGTCTATGTCTTAGTCTATGTCTTAGTCTATGTCTTAGTCTATGTCTTAGTCTATGTTTTAGTCTATGTCTTAGTCTATGTCTTAGTCTATGTCTTAGTCTATGTCTTAGTCTATGTCTTAGTCTATGTCTTAGTCTATGTCTTAGTCTATGTCTTAGTCTATGTCTTAGTCTATGTCTTAGTCTATGTCTTAGTCTATGTCTTAGTCTATGTCTTAGTCTATGTCTTAGTCTATGTCTTAGTCTATGTCTTAGTCTGGGTCTTAGTTTATGTTTTAGTCTATGTCTGAGTCTATGTTTTAGTCTATGTCTTAGTCTATGTCTTAGTTTATGTCTTAGTCTATGTCTTAGTCTATGTCTTAGTCTATGTCTTAGTCTATGTCTTAGTCTATGTCTTAGTCTATGTCTTAGTCTATGTCTTAGTCTATGTCTTAGTCTATGTCTTAGTCTATGTCTTAGTCTATGTCTTAGTCTATGTCTTAGTCTATGTCTTAGTCTATGTCTTAGTCTATGTCTTAGTCTATGTCTTAGTCTATGTCTTAGTCTATGTCTTAGTCTATGTCTTAGTCTGTGTCTTAGTCTATGTTTTAGTCTATGTCTGAGTCTATGTTTTAGTCTATGTCTTAGTCTATGTCTTAGTCTATGTCTTAGTCTATGTCTTAGTCTATGTCTTAGTCTATATCTTAGTCTATGTCTTAGTCTATGTCTTAGTCTATGTCTTAGTCTATGTCTTAGTCTATGTCTTAGTCTATGTCTTAGTCTATGTCTTAGTCTATGTCTTAGTCTATGTCTTAGTCTATGTCTTAGTCTATGTCTTAGTCTATGTCTATGTCTTAGTCTATGTCTTAGTCTATGTCTTAGTCTATGTCTTAGTCTATGTCTTAGTCTATGTCTTAGTCTATGTCTTAGTCTATGTCTTAGTCTATGTCTTAGTCTATGTCTTAGTCTATGTCTTAGTCTATGTCTTAGTCTATGTCTTAGTCTATGTCTTAGTCTATGTCTTAGTCTATGTCTTAGTCTATGTCTTAGTCTATGTCTTAGTCTATGTCTTAGTCTATGTCTTAGTCTATGTCTTAGTCTGTGTCTTAGTCTATGTTTTAGTCTATGTCTGAGTCTATGTTTTAGTCTATGTCTTAGTCTATGTCTAAGTCTATGTCTTAGTCTATGTCTTAGTCTATGTCTTAGTCTATGTCTTAGTCTATGTCTTAGTCTATGTCTTAGTCTATGTCTTAGTCTATGTCTTAGTCTATGTCTTAGTCTATGTCTTATTCTATGTCTTAGTCTATGTCTTAGTCTATGTCATGGTTTATGTCTTAGTCTATGTCTTAGTCTATGTCTTAGTCTATGTCTTAGTCTATGTCTTAGTCTATGTCTTAGTCTATATCTTAGTCTATGTCTTAGTCTATGTCTTAGTCTATGTCTTAGTCTGGGTCTTAGTTTATGTTTTAGTCTATGTCTGAGTCTATGTTTTAGTCTATGTCTTAGTCTATGTCTTAGTTTATGTCTTAGTCTATGTCTTAGTCTATGTCTTAGTCTATGTCTTAGTCTATGTCTTAGTCTATGTCTTAGTCTATGTCTTAGTCTATGTCTTAGTCTATGTCTTAGTCTATGTCTTAGTCTATGTCTTAGTCTATGTCTTAGTCTATGTCTTAGTCTATGTCTTAGTCTATGTCTTAGTCTATGTCTTAGTCTATGTCTTAGTCTATGTCTTAGTCTATGTCTTAGTCTATGTCTTAGTCTATGTCTTAGTCTGTGTCTTAGTCTATGTTTTAGTCTATGTCTGAGTCTATGTTTTAGTCTATGTCTTAGTCTATGTCTTAGTCTATGTCTTAGTCTATGTCTTAGTCTATGTCTTAGTCTATATCTTAGTCTATGTCTTAGTCTATGTCTTAGTCTATGTCTTAGTCTATGTCTTAGTCTATGTCTTAGTCTATGTCTTAGTCTATGTCTTAGTCTATGTCTTAGTCTATGTCTTAGTCTATGTCTTAGTCTATGTCTATGTCTTAGTCTATGTCTTAGTCTATGTCTTAGTCTATGTCTTAGTCTATGTCTTAGTCTATGTCTTAGTCTATGTCTTAGTCTATGTCTTAGTCTATGTCTTAGTCTATGTCTTAGTCTATGTCTTAGTCTATGTCTTAGTCTATGTCTTAGTCTATGTCTTAGTCTATGTCTTAGTCTATGTCTTAGTCTATGTCTTAGTCTGTGTCTTAGTCTATGTTTTAGTCTATGTCTGAGTCTATGTTTTAGTCTATGTCTTAGTCTATGTCTAAGTCTATGTCTTAGTCTATGTCTTAGTCTATGTCTTAGTCTATGTCTTAGTCTATGTCTTAGTCTATGTCTTAGTCTATGTCTTAGTCTATGTCTTAGTCTATGTCTTAGTCTATGTCTTATTCTATGTCTTAGTCTATGTCTTAGTCTATGTCATGGTTTATGTCTTAGTCTATGTCTTAGTCTATGTCTTAGTCTATGTCTTAGTCTATGTCTTAGTCTATGTCTTAGTCTATGTCTTAGTCTATATCTTAGTCTATGTCTTAGTCTATGTCTTAGTCTATGTCTTAGTCTATGTCTTAGTCTATGTCTTAGTCTATGTCTTAGTCTATGTCTTAGTCTATGTCTTAGTCTATGTCTTAGTCTATGTCTTTGTCTATATCTTAGTCTATGTCTTAGTCTATGTCTTAGTCTATGTCTTAGTCTATGTCTTAGTCTATATCTTAGTCTATATCTTACTCTATGTCTTAGTCTATGTTTTCATTATAAAATATTGGCTTTAGAATAATTTTAATTATAAAATTTTGTCTATACAAAAATTTTCATTATTAATTTTTTTTCTATACAAGAATTTTCATTAAATTTTTTTTTATAGAAAAATTTTCTGTTTTTTATTATAAAATCTTTTCTATAGAAAAATTTTCATCAGGCTTGAGTTCATTTAACTTTCAAATTATTAATTTTGAAAATTTGAAAAGTAATTGTGGAGAAAAACTGAAAAAATTATTTTTGAACGCGGCTCAGTGGATTGCAATTTCTGTCCCGCCACAGGACGTCATGAGCACTTAGCTGATGCTGATGACGTCCTGTGGCGGGACAGAAATTGCAATCCACTGAGCCGCGTTCAAAAATAATTTTTTCAGTTTTTCTCCACAATTACATTTCAAATTTTCAAAATTAATAATTTGAAAGTTAAATGAACTCAAGCCTGATTAAACCCAATTTTTCAATCAATTCAAAAGTTCGAATAATTAATTCCTAAATAAAAAAAAAAAAAAAAAAAAAAAAAAAATTTTTTTCTATAGAAAAATTTTCATTATAAAATTTTTTCTATAGAAAAATTTTCATTATAAAATTTTTTTCTATAGAAAAATGTTCATTATAAAATTTTTTCTATAGAAAAATTTTCATTATAAAATTTTTTCTATAGAAAAATTTTCATTATAAAATTTTTTCTATAGAAAATTTTTCATTATAAAATTTTTTCTATAGAAAAAATTTCATTATAAAATTTTTTCTATAGAAAAATTTTCATTATAAAATTTTTTCTATAGAAAAATTTTCATTATAAAACTTTTTATATAGAAAAATTTTCATTATAAAATTTTTTTTTATAGAAAAATTTTCATTAGAAAATTTTTTCTATAAAAAATTTTCTTTTTAAAATTCTGTATAGAAATATTTTCATTTCAAAATTTTTTCTACCGAAAATTTTTAATTTTAAAATTTTTTCTACAGAAAAATTTTAATTTAAAAATTTGTTCTATAGTAAAGTTTTATTTTCTTATTTTTTTCTATAGAAAAGTTTAATTTTAAATTTTTTTCTGTAGTAAAATTTCATTGTAAAAGTTTTTTCTATAGAATTATTTTCATTATAAAATTTTTCTATAGAAAAATGTTCATTATAAAATTTTTACTATAGAAATGTTTTCATTCATTTCTATAGAAAAATTTTCATTAGAAAATTTTTGCTATAGAAAAATTTTCATTATAATATTTTTTCTATAGAAAAATTTTCATGATAAAATTTTTTCCATAGAAAAATTTTCATGATAAAATTTTTTTATATAAAAAAAGTTCAATATAAATTTTTTTCAATAGAAAAATGTGCATTACAAAATTTTTTCTATAGACTAGAGTATTATAGTTTTTATAGTCTCACGAGTCTCTTACACGTTTGTACATATCTAAAATAAATGCATAAGTAATATAAATAAAATAATTTGAAAGCACTTGTGGCAAATATTAATACCTTAATGGGTTTTATTTATATTTATTGTATTTTGCTCATAACTCATTAGCAACATTTGCATTTGCCACAAAATACTAATAAAAGAAACAAAATGGAATAAAATTCGAATAAAAATCATAGAAGCATTAACATGTTTCATTTCATTCGAGTGAGGCAAAAATGTCTATACATAATTTCGTTTTTAAGTCTTAAATAATGATTAATATTGCTGGAACGTGATGTGGTAAAGAAATTGCTAATGCAGTGGAAAATTAATTGTATATTTGGAAGGAAACTAAAATTATTTTAAGAATATTAAAGTGAGATCTATAAAAAATTGTTAGTATCTTATTAAATTTTTATTAGTTTGAGTTTAATTAATTAAATTCTTGCATATAAAATGAAATTATGAAACTTAAATAACTCTAACAAAAAGTTCTATATTTGATAGTCCAATCGATTTTTACATACAGTCAGAGTGAAAATAAACATAAAAACCAAAAAATAGTTTTATGAGAAAATAACTATAAATCTCATAATGACTGGAGTTTTAATAATAGTAAACCATCCAGAGGAATGGAAATAGAAAGGAAAGAATAAATATTAATTTCAATAATCACTAGTTTTGGGCCCACACGACCCTCTCCCCCTTATACAGAAAGAGTAAAAACAATAAATTTCAATATTTCTATGGCTTTTAATCAAATAAAATAAATCACGTTAACACCTTTTCGTTTATAAATACCAACACATCTAAACACAGAACATTCACAGACAAACATGGAAATACTTTCACATGCATGTACAGGATGTTCCGGACTTACATACAAGCATACGTACATACATATGTATGTATATATGTCTCTAGTTCCAATACATAAATACCTAAATGACAGTAAAAATATCGAAATGGGAGCATGAGTCGGAGAAAGTATTCGTATAAGATATAACCCTTAAAAATTATGACCCAAAAGTACTGCTAATAACTTTTTATGCCATAACTTAGGGCCAAACAAATACTCCAACATTCTTCTAACATTTTCAACATATTCTAACATTTAAACCATAAACATGAAATATCTAGGTAAAACTTATGGCTTCTTGCAATAATAACAAACAAACTTGAAACGAAACTAAACGTGTTAGTATTAACAAACAAATATCTCATACACTCAAAATTGTATATTGGTAAATTTTACTAAAATAGAATTTTAATCAAATAGGAAATTTTCAAAATTTCCTATTTTTATAGGAAATTTTCAAAATTTCCTATTTTTATAGGAAATTTTCAAAATTTCCTATTTTTATAGGAAATTTTCAAAATTTCCTATTTTTATAGGAAATTTTCAAAATTTCCTATTTTTATAGGAAATTTTCAAAATTTCCTATTTTTATAGGAAATTTTCAAAATTTCCTATTTTTATAGGAAATTTTCAAAATTTCCTATTTTTATAGGAAATTTTCAAAATTTCCTATTTTTATAGGAAATTTTCAAAATTTCCTATTTTTATAGGAAATTTTCAAAATTTCCTATTTTTATAGGAAATTTTCAAAAATTTCCTATTTTTATAGGAAATTTTTAAAATTTGGTGTTATTATAGGAAATTTTCAAAATTTCCTATTTTTATAGGAAATTTTCAAAATTTCCTATTTTTATAGGAAATTTTCAAAATTTCCTATTTTTATAGGAAATTTTCAAAATTTCCTATTTTTATAGGAAATTTTCAAAATTTCCTATTTTATAGGAAATTTTCAAAATTTCCTATTTTTATAGGAAATTTTCAAAATTTCCTATTTTTATAGGAAATTTTCAAAATTTCCGATTTTAATAGGAAATTTTCAAAATTTCCTATTTTTATAGGAAATTTTCAAAATTTCCTATTTTTATAGGAAATTTTCAAAATTTCCTATTTTTATAGGAAATTTTCAAAATTTCCTATTTTTATAGGAAATTTTCAAAATTTCCTATTTTTATAGGAAATTTTCAAAATTTCCTATTTTTATAGGAAATTTTCAAAATTTCCTATTTTTATAGGAAATTTTCAAAATTTCCTATTTTTATAGGAAATTTTCAAAATTTCCTATTTTTATAGGAAATTTTCAAAATTTCCTATTTTTATAGGAAATTTTCAAAATTTCCTATTTTTATAGGAAATTTTCAAAATTTCCTATTTTTATAGGAAATTTTCAAAATTTCCTATTTTTATAGGAAATTTTCAAAATTTCCTATTTTTATAGGAAATTTTCAAAATTTCCTATTTTTATAGGAAATTTTCAAAATTTCCTATTTTTATAGGAAATTTTCAAAATTTCCTATTTTTATAGGAAATTTTCAAAATTTCCTATTTTTATAGGAAATTTTCAAAATTTCCTATTTTTATAGGAAATTTTCAAAATTTCCTATTTTTATAGGAAATTTTCAAAATTTCCTATTTTTATAGGAAATTTTCAAAATTTCCTATAAAAATAGGAAATTTTCAAAATTTCCTATAAAAATAGGAATATTTTTATATATATATTTTTATAGGAAAAAAAAAACCAAAAGTTATTTACTGCAATAATTTTTTGAGTGTAATGAAAAATAAACAACTAAACATTTACCAGTCTAACAAAAATAGTCTAAACATGTTCTCAATATATGTGAGAATATATATGAGTATTAGAAAAATTAATAGATATAGTCTAGGCGGGAAATTGGATTACACTGGGCAACAATATTTAACTTTAGTTATAAGCTTTGATTGTCAGTCGATTTTTGCTGATTACAACAAAAACAATAAAAACTTTAAATTGATAGTCGTTATTGATAATGCGAACTTTTGATGTATATTATAAGATATGGCTCCGATTTTTGCTTTTACTTTTTAATAGCGAAATTACTTTCAAAAACTGTTATAAGGTTTTTGAAAGTAATTTTGCTATTAAAAAGTGGTTATTTCAACATAAAAGACAGGGAAAAGATTGGTCTGCAGAGTTTAATGATTGAGAAATTATTTGACGATGTTTTTTGTTAAATGCTACAAAAACTACCATCATTATTAGGAGACACACATCTAGCCATTTGTCTATTGGACTTCATTCATTATGATTATCCCTCGAATAACTAGCCAAATCAACGCTAAAGCCCAATATCCATGACGCCAAAGTAATGCTTTGTATTTGGTATTACAGAGCATGGGTACAGATCTCGATATCTTACAGCGATGAAGTGTTTCCAATAGTAGTAAATCCCGGCAAAACGGAACTTGTTCTATTCTTAAGGAAATACAAAATATCAACATTAACTCTTCCATGCTTGGAAGGGGTAAAATTTATTCAAATATCTTGGGGTTATTCTGGACTTAAAACTGTCCTGGAACTTAAACACACAATCTACGATGTCTAAAAAATCAATTGCACTTTATCTATGCAGAAAATGTCTTGGGGCTTAAACCCTATGGTCTTCAAGAATATACCAATGCATGACGCACTTATTTGGTGTGAGGTTGTTTTGATAATCACACCTTTAAATGCACTATTTGTTATGCTTAACTGGCTCCCGGTCAAATTAATGGCTCAGCAAATCTAAGTTCGGCAATTTGACTAATTACAATTGGAATATGATATAATGACCATAGGACATTATATCATACTATATCATAGAATATGATATAATGTCCATAGGACATCTATTTCCACTCGCAAATCCCTGCCATCTCTCTTAGAGTTGGCGAGACCTTGCTATATTGAACTCTTCTGGGTATCTGGTCATAATTCTTGTAATATACCTGGTAACATCATTGCGCATAACCTTGCTAAATCTGGTGTTCTCCTGCGTCAGGAAGACGGGTCAACCCAGAACACTTGGTCTAAGAAACCACTTGTTCAATTTTAAAGCAAATATTGCCTATCTACGATAACAATCGTTCAAAATTCTCGGTTTATTTACCATGTAACCGAGTTCGCAACTTGAACTCAACCCTCACAGAGCACTGTGGTTTTGGATGGCATTATTAATCTTCAATATAACGACCTCTGTCGCAGTTATCATAACATTAAAGAGGAGGAGATAGTCACTCCCTTTTCATTAAGATAAATTTTTTCCAGCTACTAAGTGGCTTAAACAAGCTTTCTCTTCTAGTGGTCTAGTTCCACAAAGGGACCACTCTAGGACCTAAGCGATTCTGACTTAGTCATCAGCCACCTGCTTAACATAATCTACTTTGGGCAAAATATGTAGGATCCATTCAAAAAGTACTACTAGTTTTATATGTATATACTACCTGTAACGTGCGTGCGTTGCTGCGGCATCAACTAAAATAAATTTGAAGGAGTGATATTAGAAACCCTCATCGACTTATGCGCAACAACTGTAGTAAATAAACAGTTCACAATTGAATTAATTTTGAGTATTTTCATAGGCGCCACCTGTCAAAAATTGGTCTTAAAAATTTATAATCCTTCGTCGGCTTATGCACAACAACTTTGGTAAATATCATAACATGATTTAATTTATTGAATTAATAATTTAATTAACTTTAAGCAATTTTCAGTTTCGCCACCTTCGGAAATTGATCATACTAACTTAGGAACCTTCGTCTGCTCATGCGCAACAACTTTGCAAAATATCATAGCATGATTAAACAAACAGTTTACGACTTAACTAACTTTAAACTATTTTAAGTGGCGCCACCTATCGTAAATTGGTCATACCAACTTAGAAACCTTTGTCGGTTTTGGCGTATCGACTTTGCTAAATAAAATAATAAAAATAATAGCACGATCAAATGCAAGGTTTATGATTTAATTCATTTTGAGTAATTTTCTGTGACGCCACCTGTCGGGAATTGGTCATACCATCTTAGAAAAGTTCGTCGACTCATGCGCAACGATTTTGCTAAATATCATAGCATGATCAAATGTACAGTTCACAATTTAATTAATTTTGAGTAATTTTCAGTGGCGCCACCTGTCGGAAATCGATAATACCAACTTAGAAACCTTTCTCAACTCATGCGCAACAACTTTGCCAAAGATCGTAACATGATTAAATACACAGTTTACGACTTAATTAACTTTAAGCAATTTTCAGTAGCGCCACCTGTCGGAACTCGATCATACCAACTTAGTTATGTTCTTCGGCTCATGGACAGCAACTTTTCTAAAGGTCATAACATGATCAAATGCATAGTTTACTATTCTATAAAGGACATACAGACACACAAACATTCATTTTTATATATTTATGATGCGCAAAATAAAAGAGGACCTAAGGGTTTTGTTCAAGAGAGCTATTTTTAAAGATTTAAATACGTGCATCTTTGGTGTATCATCACTGAGCGTGTTGGTATTGGTCTCATTTGAAAGCGACACATCTCATGACCGCAGGAACGTGTTGGTCAACGCGCGTAAGTCGTCCCTACCTCTTGTTTTGCATAGGTCCCTCTCTCTATGGGCTGTTTTGTGTAGGTTACTTTCTCTGTATATAGATATATAATTCAAACGACAACATTCCAACTGGAACAAGGAGTACATCTCTTAGACAATGAGCTCCATCCGATTCTATTTTTAGACTCATTGAAAGTGACCTACGTTTTAACGCCGGCTCCGAATGCAAATGCATTAGTTCGAGAAGTTTTATATAGCTTAATACTCAATAACCAGTGGCTAGCTGAGTTATGATCTGAACCACTTTTTTGAATTTCTCAAAAGTTCCATATGTATATTTGGTACTTTTTTGGTGCCAATTGAATTCGGTACATTTTTTTAAAACGCATTTAACATAATGTATAATGTTCCTATTCATATTACTTTGGAGATGTTAAGTTATCATTTTATCCCTTTTTTACCCATTTTGGCTCCAAAATCAAAAAATAAAATACGTGTTTCATGTTTTTTTTACATCTATTGATTGCAGTACCAAGTTTCTTTCTATATTCTTTAGTTTAAAATATAAGAGTGGGTTAAAAAGGTGCCAAAAAAACTATTTTCACCCTTTTTTACCCCCTATCGGACATAGTTTCAAAAAAGTACCAAACACCTGTCCGCTTATTTTCAAAGCTGTTTAAAACGTAATTTTAATTTTGTTTCTATATCTATTACTTTAGGAGACATAGCGTTTTCGATTTTTTCCCCTTTTTACCCGTTTTTACCCTCTTAGAGGTAAAAGTTCCAAAAGTCCCTTCTTCTTCGACCTATACATCAAAAAAGATACCCACTGTCCAAAGTTTATCAAAATCGTTAGAGCCGTTTTCGCCATTCTATAGCCATTCTATATATATATATATATATATATATATATATATATATATATATATATATATATATATATATATATATATATATATATATACAATTATTGCTCGTTTAAGAATATAAGATATCTGTAGAACTGTAACAGTAAAATACTTAAAAGAAAATCCAGTTTTTTTGTCGCCTAGTGTAATTATTATTAACCTTAATATTTCAAAAATTCCATTAAAATCAAATTCATATTTGACCACTTCGGAAAAAGTAAAACCATCTAAATTGTTCTACATTTTTAAGATACCTTAAAATTTTTTTCAAAAATTGGAATAAAGTTTGCTCCAAATACTTTTCCTCTAAAAACTAAAACCATATATCTTGTATTCAAGAAGTACTTAGTCATCGCATTATAAATGATTTATAAATATGATCACATGTGGTAATAAGTAGGATTTCCTGGGTGTATTAGAAAATACTCCCACTAAAATATACCTTTAGTGTTTCTACTAATATTAATTTATATGCCAATATTTTACCTGAATAACTACAAGTCTAATTTTTCCTAAAACCATAAAACTTCTTAACAAACAAAACTTTCAAAAGATTTGTGTTAGTGCTAAGATATTTTGTGCAAAAGTTTTTGGTTTTTGTAAAGACTCCCAATGTTAACTGAATTTCACATCAATCAATATTAATTTCCGTTAATAATGAAATAAAAACAACAAACACGATTTCAAAAACGGAAAAGTGTACAAAAACTAAAAAACTAAACAGATTTTATAGATTTCATTATGGGTGAAAGCGAAACCCTTCTCTGGGATATACTACAGCACATGGCAAACAGCTCATGTATGGGTAGCACATACATGGAATTCATTCCAAACACATACAGTTATTGTTTATTAAACACGTACCAAGATCAGGGATTTAAAGGAATTTAATCTTAAACTAGCCTTAGCCTAAATCGCTTCTATATTAAAATTTATATAAAATGTAGCGGAAAAGCTATTTTCTAGGTAGAGAAGATTTAACCCATTCTGAAGTTAAACAATTTTTTAATGTCTATTTTTTACAGTTACCTGTATTTGATTAATCACAATTATATATAAAATAATTTTGAATTATTAAAGATTTTCAGATTGCCCTCCACATATTTCAAGACTTACCTAAAAAAATAGAAAAGAAAACAAAAATATTATAGTTAAAAATATTTGAAATGTTTTTAGTTCTAAAAATAATTTAAAAATTTTAAATATTTAAAATTTTTTTGTCATTACACCTTCACACAAGCAAGCAAAAATTCTTAAAATAGGCCACTTGGTCTCATAATAAATTTACATTTTTACATCACACACATACATACATACATTCAAGTCTGTGTATTTCAAATACTTGTATGGGGGTCTAAATAATTTTATAGGTATAAACAAATTTTTAATATCTTCTATTAAATTCTTAAACAACATTAACAGCAACAAAATGTTTTATTTACAAAAAAACAAAAAAAAAAAAACAAAATAAATTATGTAATTTTTTGTATTTTATGATATCCAACAAAAACTTCATACCAAAATAGATTAAATGTTTGTGCAATTTTTAATAGAAAGGCTCAAAAAATTTTACTATAAAAAAGTTTGCGAACGAAAAAATTTCTATAAAAAAGTTAACGATAAAACATTTCTAGAGAAAACTTGAAGACAAGTCAACATTTCTGCAGAAAAGTTGATGATGCTACAATATTTCTATAGAAGAGTCGTCGATAGGAAAACATTTCTATAGAAAAGTTTACGATAGGACAATATTTCTATAGAAAAGTTGACGATAGGAAAACAATTCTATAGAAAAATTGAGGATAGGAAAACATTTCTATAGAAAAGTTGACGCAAGGTAAACATTTCTATAGAAAAGTTGACGTTAGCCAAACATTTCTATAGAAAATTTGACGTTAGGCAAACATTCCTATAGAAAAGTTGACGTTAGGCAAACATTTCTATAGAAAAATTGACGATAGGACAACATTTCTATAAAAAAGTTAACGACAGAACAACATTTCTATAGAAAAGTTGACGACAGGACAACACCTCTATAGAAAAGTTGACGACAGGACAACATTTCTATAGAAAAGTTGACGACAGGACAACATTTCTATAGAAAATTTGACGACAGGACAATATTTCTATAGAAAAGTTGACGATAGGGCAACATATCTACAGAAATGTTGATAGGACAACATTTCTATAGAAAAGTTGACGATAGGAAAACATTTCTATAGAAAAGTTGACGATAGGACAACATTTCTGTAGAAAAGTTGACGATAGGACAACATTTCTATAGAAAAGTTGACGATAAAACAACATTTTAATTGAAAAGATGATGACAAAACAACATTTAAATAGACAAGTTGACGATAGGACAACATTTCTATAGAAAAGTTGACGACAGGAAAACATTTCTATAGAAAAGTTGACGATAGGACAACAATTCTATAGAAAAGTTGACGATAGGACAACATTTCTATAGAAAAGTTGACGTTAGGCAAACATTTCTATAGAAAAGTTGACGTTAGGCAAACATTTCTATAGAAAAGTTGACGTTAGGCCAACATTTCTATAGAAAAGTTGACGTTAGGCCAACATTTCTATAGAAAAGTTGACGTTAGGCCAACATTTCTATAGAAAAGTTGACGTTAGGCCAACATTTCTATAGAAAAGTTGACGTTAGGCCAACATTTCTATAGAAAAGTTGACGTTAGGCCAACATTTCTATAGAAAAGTTGACGTTAGGCCAACATTTCTATAGAAAAGTTGACGTTAGGCCAACATTTCTATAGAAAAGTTGACGTTAGGCCAACATTTCTATAGAAAAGTTGACGTTAGGCCAACATTTCTATAAAAAAGTTGACGTTAGGCCAACATTTCTATAGAAAAGTTGACGTTAGGCCAACATTTCTATAGAAAAGTTGACGTTAGGAAGACATTTCTATAGAAAAGTTGACGTTAGAAAGACCTTTATATGGAAAAGTTGACGTTAGGAAGACCTTTCCATAGAAAAGTTGACGTTAGGAAGACCTTTCTATAGAAAAATTGACGTTAGGAAGACCTTTATATGGAAAAGTTGACGTTAGGAAGACCTTTCTATAGAAAAGTTGACGTTAGGAAGGCTTTTCTATAGAAAAGTTGACGTTAGGAAGACCTTTCTATAGAAAAGTTGACGTTAGGAAGAAATTTCTATAGAAAAGTTGACTTTATGACAACATTTCTATAGAAAAGTTGTCTTTAGAAAATTTGTGGTATTCAGAATAGAAAAATTGTTTAAAAAATGTTATTAACTTCTGTGTATTGTAGTTATGAACTCCCCTAATAGCCATAGATACGTAAAGTTCCCTCCATGTGCATGTATTTCAGTTAGACTACATGACCTTTAGCACGTGCTTATAATGTAAGGTGTTTCCTCTGTAAATCTACTTTCCTTTTTTTTGTTTTGCTAGAAAAACAGCAAAAACCAAAAGGCATTAGAAAGAAACCGAAAAAACAACAAAAATCCCTTTTATGACTTTTAAACAACTATTCATTGTTCTAATACGAGAGTGTGTGGTAGTAAATGTTTATTGTTAGAAAATCATAAAAAAGGCGAAAAGAACGAAAAAAAAACTTAAGAGTTTGTTATAAACGATTATTGGTTACACTACGCTAAGGGAGCAATATATAGAGTTGGAGTTATGTTCGACAGGGGGAAATACTTGTCAAATTAAAATGAAACCCATCCTTTCTATAATTCTGTTAAACCAGAAAATTTCTTTCCGCAAAGTTTTTTTTAGATAATAAAAGTTTTTTGAGATTTTCTTCTGGACAAATTTTTGTTTTGTATAAACCCTTAAATTTCGTTTTATTCAAGTAAAAATTTATTGTATTAAAATTTACTTATTTGAATACATTTTAAACAAGAATTCAACTTAATTTTCTTTATACGAATATTTAAAAATATATTGTTACATTTTAAATGACAAATTTATTATTCATAGCCAAGAGTTGCTGTATGCAGTTGTTAAACTAAATATAACAGAGAAAGAATATTTCAGTGCAAAAAAAACTAACTAAAGCACGGATATCCGTAAATTACCACTTATGGCATTTATTGATTTTTGATTCCTATACCTGCTGGCCACAGAAATGCAAAAAAAAGTTAAATCGAAAGAAATCCACACAGAAAATGGTAATATATGTCATCAGTTGTATATATGCAGATGCTTATGTTGCTCCAAAGCTGGAGTATCTGAGGGAGTGTTGTATGTAGGTATTACCTATAGGATACCGGTGTAAGTATATGGATATGGTGCAGTTGATATTAAACATATGTGAGTACAAGAACCCAGTTAACAAACAATCAGGAACTGAAAATCTGTAAAAACAAGCTATCAGAATGTAAGAATATAGGCAGTGTATAAGATTATATACAGATTATTAGGGAAAATTCTCTGTGTAAATCAGAGTATAGGTTTACATCTAGGATATAAAAGTATCTTTAAACTGGAAAAGCATTAAAGTTTTAGTATAGCCAGAATATATAATATACTAGCTTGGAACCGAAGAGTCGCGACGTTGTACGAGTAATTTCCACTTTCTAGAAAAATTAGTAACAATTTTGCAATATTTTAAATACTTTATTTAAATATGTTTTTCTTTGTTTTATTTCTTTACTTATTACTATTGTCACGCATTTTTAAGTTATCCGCCACGGATAAAAAGTTTACTACTTTTAATTCTTCCCCTAGTTTCTAGAATGTTTCTGTTTCTGATGTTGTTGTTATTCTGGTAATGTCTGTAAGCAGAGCTACATGTTTCTCTTATTTGCTGTAAAGAGCACTCTCATTCTCTGTTGCTGTAATTTTAGATAATCTATTTTTACTACGTATGTGTGAGTGTGTTCTTGATCATGTGAGAATGTATTGGAACATGCATGAACTTTCGTAAGCCACATTGTTAGTGTAATCAACGACAGCAGCTCTTTGCTTACGTCTGCAGAAAATGCTAGAAACTCTCTTCTCTACTATATAAGGCCAATGAACGAATATTATCTGAACAGTTTTAATTGTGACGCGTATAAGAGAATAGTGTGACTAAGAAGTTTGTTTACAGTTTTTGTGAAAGTGTGTTTAAGATATATAAGATATGTTTCTAAATTTAACACAACTTGATGGTGGGTATATAAGATTCGGCACAGCCGAATATAACACTCTTACTTGTTTTTTTTTTAAATCACTAAGTCTACTTTTACATTAGTCTGGTTTGGCTTATCAAGTCTTGAATTCGTATGAGAAAAAACTGACAGAATTAAAATTCAGCAAACCTGACCGTACTATCAAGTTTACACGAAAATTTTGAAAATTTGTATGAAATATAAGGGGAAAAAAATGAAAACTGATAAAGAAAATGTTTGTGTGTGAACATGAATACAGGTTCAAAAGAAAGTTGAAGAAAAACTGATCAAGTAAACCTGATTCGAGTGAAACGGGCCTACCTAAAATTTGATCCTAAAAGTATGCCTTTCAATTAGAATTTACCTTTAATACAGAATTTTTTAGTCAGTTTCAAGTCGGAGGTTTAAGCTCTGTGGCCCGGCAAAAACAACAATACATATCGCGCTTGTTCAACAAGAGGGTATTAACTCAAAATTTTTAAATTTTCACTTTTTAGAAGAAATTGATGTGTAGTGGTCTTATCTACCCATTGTAAAAATCTGACATCATTTTCACTAAATTTCGCCAAAAAAACTACAGTTTTACCCCTCTTCTTTATTTGAAAGTAGTAGTTAAATAAAATAGTTTTTTGACTCTACTGAAAATTGTAAAATTTTGTGTTAATACCCTCTTGTTGGTCAAGTGCGATATAAGACAACAGCCAAGGTATTAGACTTTAGTTAAAGTTAAAGACTTTTCCGGGTATACGCGACAGTCAGAGTATAAGACTTAAAGATTACCAAGACATTATACTCGTATATTTTTCCAGCTGTTTTTATAATCCAGATGTATGTTATTATTAAATGAGCATGTGTTGGTCTTATACATTCACAAAACACAACAAGTACGAGTATTAACAATATTGTATGGGTGGTAAAGTTTTATTTGTGGCACGTTGTTCATGTTCTATTATTAATTTTCTTTGTATAAAATTTAAACAATTTCATGCCAATATTCACGCACAGGCTTTTAGTTGTGCTCAAATATTTTTACTTTTTTCTTTTTACCCATAATGCGGGCACAGGCTTGAAAACATTTTTTCATTCAAAATTCTTTATTTTTTGTAGGTTTTTGTTGTTTATAAAGTATTCCCTCCTTTTTCCGCCAATTTAATCCTTTTGTTTGGTGAATGATGACGAGTACGACGCTGATGATGATGATGGTGGTGACTGTGTCTGCATTGTTGCCGTTTTATTATTTTTGCTCTTTTTTTAGGGGATTTTTCTTCTGTATTTTTAAGGATGTGTGTCTGTTAATTGAACTTGATGTGGTTTTTTTCGGTAGAGTTTTATTGAAGCAAAGAAAAGATTTTTATTTATTTTCAATTTTATGATAAGTACAAAAATAACACATAAATGCTGATAAAGAACAAAAAATTTTCAATAATTCTTACAATTATGGCTTTCTTTAAGTCATAAATTTTTTTTGAGGATTTGAACCCAAAAAATGAAAAAAAAAATTTTTCAATTTTCAATGGGATTATTTTTAAAGAAATATTTACTTTGGTAAGTAATTGAATGAGAACAAATAATTAAGGATAGGAATTTATATTCTTTTTAGATTTTGCAGACAAATGAAAACAAATTCAGTCTAGCAGAAATTATTTTTTTTTTCGAAAGCCTTTAATATTTTTAAATCGTATTGAGTTTTATCTTTTAGTAATCAAAACTAAATTTTTAAATATACTATATGTACGACTATAAGAATCCTATGAACAAATGAAAATAGTTTGACTATTAATTAGGGTGATTGACATTTCCATACAAACGAATTTGATAGTGGCCCATTTCTATAGAAAAGTTGACGATAGGATAATATTTCTACCGAAAACTTGACGACAGGACAACATTTCTATAAAAAAGTTGACGACAAGACAACAGCTCTATAGAAAAGATGACGATAGGATAACATTTCTATAGAAAAATTGACGGTAGGATAACATTTTTATAGAAAAGTTGACAATAGGACAACATTTCTATAAAAAAGTTGATAATAGGACAACATTTATGTAGAAAAGTTGACAGTAGGACAACATTTCTATAAAAAAGTTGACAATAGGACCAAATTTCTATAGAGAAGTTGACGTTAGGAAGACATTTCATTAGAAAAGTTGACGTTAGAAAGACACTTCTATAGAGAAGTTGACGTTAGGAAGACATTTCTAAAGAAAAGTTGAAAATTTTCCTATAAAAATAAGAAATTTTTGAAAATTTTCCTATAAAAATAAGAAATTTTTGAAAAATTTCCTATAAAAATAAGAAATTTTTGAAAAATTTCCTATAAAAATAAGAAATTTTTGAAAAATTTCCTATAAAAATAAGAAATTTTTGAAAAATTTCCTATAAAAATAAGAAATTTTTGAAAAATTTCCTATAAAAATAAGAAATTTTTGAAAAATTTCCTATAAAAATAAGAAATTTTTGAAAAATTTCCTATAAAAATAAGAAATTTTTGAAAAATTTCCTATAAAAATAAGAAATTTTTGAAAAATTTCCTATAAAAATAAGAAATTTTTGAAAAATTTCCTATAAAAATAAGAAATTTTTGAAAAATTTCCTATAAAAATAAGAAATTTTTGAAAAATTTCCTATAAAAATAAGAAATTTTTGAAAAATTTCCTATAAAAATAAGAAATTTTTGAAAAATTTCCTATAAAAATAAGAAATTTTTGAAAAATTTCCTATAAAAATAAGAAATTTTTGAAAAATTTCCTATAAAAATAAGAAATTTTTGAAAAATTTCCTATAAAAATAAGAAATTTTTGAAAAATTTCCTATAAAAATAAGAAATTTTTGAAAAATTTCCTATAAAAATAAGAAATTTTTGAAAAATTTCCTATAAAATTAAGAAATTTTTGAAAAATTTTCTATAAAAATAAGAAATTTTTGAAAAATTTCCTATAAAATAAGAAATTTTTAAAAAATTTCTTATAAAAATAAGAAACTTTTAAAAAATTTCCTATAAAAATAAGAAATTTTTGAAAATTTTCCTATAAAAATAAAAATTTTTTGAAAAATTTCTTATAAAAATACAAAATTTTTGAAAATTTCCTATAAAAATAAGAAATTTTTAAAAAATTTCCTATAAAAATAAGAAATTTTTGAAAAATTTCCTATAAAAATAATAAATTTTTGAAAAATTTCCTATAAAAATAAGAAATTTTTGAAAAATTTCCTATTAAAATAAGAAATTTCTGAAAAATTTCCCATAAAAATAAGAAATTTTTAAAATTTTCCCATAAAAATAAGAAATTTTTAAAAAATTTCCTATAAAAATATTTTTTTTTCAATTTGCTATAAAAATAAGAAGCTTTTAAAAAATTTGCTATAAAAATAAGAAGTTTTTAAAAAATTTCCTATAAAAATAAGAAATTTTTAAAAAATTTCCTATAAAAATAAGAAATTTAAAACATTTTTTTTTAAATTTTCCTATAAAAATTTTTTTTCCTATAAAAATAAAAAATTTAAAAAAAATTTCCTTTTTAAAAATTTCCTATAAAAAATGAAATTTTTGAAAAATTTCCTATAAAAATAGAAAATTTTGGAAAAAGTTCCTTTAAAAATAAGAAATTTTTGAAAAATTTCTTATAAAAATAAGAAATTTTTGAAAAATTTCTTTTAAAAATAAGTAATTTTTGAAAAATTTCCTATAAAAATAAGAAATTTTTGAAAAATTTCCTATAAAAATAAGAAATTTTTGAAAAATTTCCTATAAAAATAAGAAATTTTTAAAAAAGTTTCCTATAGAAATAAGAAACTTTTAAAAAATTTCGTATAAAAATAAGAAATATTTGAAAAATTTGCTATAAGAATAAGAAATTTTTGAAAAATTTCCTATAAAAATAGGAAAATTTTAAAAAATTTCTTATTAAAATAAGAACATTTTAAAAAAGTTGCTATAAAAATAACAAATTTTTGAAGAAAAGTTGACTTTAGGAAGGCTTTTTTATAGAAAAATCAATCACCCTATTATCTAAGTGCCTCAGTGAGTCTCTTTATCTACATATGTATCTGTCCTTCTGTCTGTGGCTATTTATTATTAATTCAATATTTTGTTCAGATACTCGGATATACATTCATAGGTGTTGTATGAGTAATATTTATTAAATATTACTCATACTTAAATATTCATACACACATACATATGCAAATAAAGTTATATCATATAAATTTAATATTTTCATTACTATTTTCTTCTTGGTCTCTTTCGTTTTAAATTTAGCACAAATTTTTATAAACAAATTTTATTTTTGTTTTTTGGCTTGAATATTTTTAAATTTTGCAAATAAAAATACAGAATTTTCAACCAAAAAATAAATAAATAAAGAAGACTCTTATATATATTAAATGTGAGTACAGCTGTCAGTATTACGTTTGTAGATTTCTGCTCTTTAAAAAAATTTAATTTCTTTTTCTGCATAAAATAAATTTTATTGCTGTTGCCTTAGCTGTGCAACAAATTTTGCATTTTTATTTGTTCACTTTCACACTCTTGTGTGTATGAAAACAAAAAAGCATATAAATGCCGAACAAGTTACGACTTGCTAAAAGAAAGGCATAAGTTGGAAGTATGAATTTCGAATATTATCAACTGAAACAACTAAGAAACAAGAGCGATTATGATCCTATTTATGATTTAACTGCCAAAGATCATGATGTTATCTTAATCAGTTTTTCAACAAATCTTTCTTTTTTGAAATATTATTGTTTAGATATGATTTTCTTGCTGCAAAGGCCTAATTTCAAAACACACGGGTGTATTTTTTGTATATAAGAGTTGATCACAATTGGTTGAATTGAAATTTTGGAATGTTTCTTGCTTCTGGAAGGCACAGGATGATTTGTCCCATAAAATAAATCCCAAAAAGTTGGTATTGAATTTCTTTTATAAAAGACCTTCAAGAGTTCAGATATGGCTTCGTTTTGTCATTCAAGTACTCGCAAAGGAAAATACTATGGGGTTAGTTAGGCAAATTCTTTTTATGACATATATAAAATACCGTATTCTATTAAAATTAATAGCTCTGGTAAGGCAAAAAATGTTTCTAAAAATTTGAAAAATAGACCTAAAACTAAAATTTTAAATACATTCCAGTCATATCATAGGGTGTTATGTATCATTAAAACTATAATATTGTTCGTCAATGGAACATTGAGTGTTAAGTGCCTTCTTTTGCTTAAGGGATGAGTGTAGATAGATAAGTCAGACTCATTAATCGGACTCAGAAATTAGGCTTACTAGAAGTAAAATGCAAAAGGGGTAACTACACTTCCAATTTTTTTTTGCAGGAGAAGCAAAAAACTTTTAAACTACAAGAAGCATTAAATCCAAATTTTAGAATTGGGTCAACAATTGGCCATCATTTGGACTTATATGAGAGCTAGGGTCAAATGTGGACCGATTATCTCGAAATTTGGCAAATTGATTACAGTTGTTGTTAAAATTATGTATGCAAAAACTCAAAATTTTCAATATCTTTAGATTTACGAGCGTTTTAGTGATTTTTTTTGTCTCATTTAGTGCGTTTTTAAAGAAGAGTTTGTATGGGAGGTATGGTCAAATGTGGACCGATTTCAACGAAATTTGGTACAGTGATTTTCATTGACATAAGCAGTATTTGTTTTTAATTTCATGAAAAAATATTGATATTTGTGGCCAATATGTCAATTCCGGAAAGTGGGACCTATGGGAGGTACCATAAATAATGAACCGATTTTTACCAATTTCAATAGCAAAAAAATGATCTGTACCAAATTTCATCGAATTATCTTTAGAATTGCGACCTGTAGTTTGATTACAAGGTTTACATGGGGGTCCAGCCAGCCAGCCAGCCAGACGGACGGACAGACGGACATCGCTAAATCGACTCAGAAAGTGATTCTAAGCCTATTGGTATACTAAAAGGTGGGTCTAAGACAAATATTTCTATGCGTTACATACATCAGCACAAAGTTATAATACCCTTTCCACCTATGGTGGTGAAGGGTATAAATATTTCAAAGAAAAATAGTGTATGAAAATCATACACCTTTTTTTTATTATTTTTTAATAAAGTATGTTGAAATAGTTAGACAAGAACGGTCTGGTGGCAAATCCATCTATTCTGGTGAATAGAACAAAAATTTAGCGATGTCCGTCCGTCCGTCTGGCTGGCTGGCTGGACCCCCATATGTCAATTCCGGGATGTGGGACCTATGGGAGGTACCATAAATAATGGACCGATTTTGACCAATTTCAATAGCCATGGTCCCATTATCAAAAAAATGATCTGTACTAAATTTCATCGAATTATCTTTAGAATTGCGACCTGTAGTTTGATTACAAGGTTTACATGGGGCTCCAGCCGTCCAGCCAGCCAGACGGACGGACGGACGGACGGACATCGCTAAATCGACTCAGAAAGTGATTCTAAGCCTATTGGTATACTAAAAGGTGGGTCTAAGACAAATATTTCTATGCGTTACATACATCAGCACAAACTTATAATACCCTTTCCACCTATGGTGGTGAAGGGTATAAAAACGCACTAAATGAGACAAAAAAATCACTAAAACACACGTAAATCTAAAGATATTTGAGTTTATTTTTTGCATACATAATTTTTGTAACAACTGTAATCAAGTTGTCAAATTCCGAGATAATCGGTTCACATTTGACCCTAGCTCTCATATAAGTCCAAATGACGGAAACAGGTTAAATATATAAGTTTTGAGAAAATGTTTGTATGATGGTAAAATTTAGCAAATATTTGTCTTTATACAGGAAAAATAACACTTTTGACTTTAGTGGTGAAGGGTATTGTATGGTCGGGCTTGACCGACTATAGCGCTTTCTTACTTGTTTTATTTTAAATTATTTTAAAAAACCCAACTAACTAAAATAACTTCACTTACAGAATTATTAATCAGAAATTTTAAACACGAAATTATAAGCTATTCTTTCAATTGATGGTGTTTATGCGTATACACTATTGTTTTATTAAGGGGACGATATATTTTAGAATTTGCTTTTCTGTATGTTAGAGCCTATATTTTAGTGTATGTCTTTAGACCCTAAACAAAAGTACTTTAAGGTTTTTCTAAAAAAAATATGTCAAGCTTAACTATATGCAGAATCCTTGTGTGTTTGAGTATATGCGTATGTATGTATGCTTATGTATTTCCATGAATAAGAATATGATTATATTAAAATTTAAATATGCAACAAATTTTTTGCTGGCTGCTGCTGCTTAAAATGTTGGTGTTTTTATTGTTATATTAAATTAAATTCATAATAAATACATATATAAAATTTAAATGAATAACATACATATATACATACATATACAATTAACAAAAATGCATAAATAAAAAATATATATGTCATTTGAACATACAAATGTATGTATGTATATGGTTTTATTTTACCTGTGCATACATATTACATCTATCCATTTGCTACAATATTGTCATAACTAAAAATTAAAAGTTTTTTAAAAAAAAGCCTATAACAAATTTTTACTTTTCCTCTTTTAAATAATTTTAAATCTTTATTAAGATGTGGAAATTAATGTCATCTATCATAAATAATTTTAGGGTGTATTATTAAAGTTATGACCATTTTGCTGTTCATAATAAATACGTGAAATAAGTATCAACGTTTAGACGTCTGTCGTTATAGTAGATGCGTGTGTTTTTGAAGGTACTTTATTATGACTGTCTGTCTTTCTGTATCTCTGTCGCTATGTCTGTCTATCCTTAGGTGCCCAAAAAATTTAAGTTATTGTTTATTTTGTTTCTTGTAAATGTTTTTGTTTGTTTGTTTATTTATTTATTTTCCTAATTCTATTGTTTTTGTTGTCTTTAATAATTTGCATTTTAAAAAAAATTTGTTTTTGTGATAAACATGCAGTTTATTTAGACTACGAAAAAAAATTTAAATCAAAAGTCAATGACTTTAATTTACACAATTTATGCCAAAAATAATACTTAAATTATAAACGATGATAAATTTAGGGCAATAATAAAGTGCAAAATTTTATGGCGGAAGTTTGAAAAAAATTTTATATACAAAACTTTTCAATATTTTTTGTTTTTTTAACAGACTCTGTCTTTGTCTATGTGTTAGTCTATGTGTTAGTCTATGTGTTAGTCTATGTGTTAGTCTATGTGTTAGTCTATGTGTTAGTCTATGTGTTAGTCTATGTGTTAGTCTATGTGTTAGTCTATGTGTTAGTCTATGTGTTAGTCTATGTCTTAGTCTATGTCTTAGTCTATGTCTTAGTCTATGTCTTAGTCTATGTCTTAGTCTATGTCTTAGTCTATGTCTTAGTCTATGTCTTAGTCTATGTCTTAGTCTATGTCTTAGTCTATGTCTTAGTCTATGTCTTAGTCTATGTCTTAGTCTATGTCTTAGTCTATGTCTTAGTCTATGTCTTAGTCTATGTCTTAGTCTATGTCTTAGTCTATGTCTTAGTCTATGTCTTAGTCTATGTCTTAGTCTATGTCTTAGTCTATGTCTTAGTCTATGTCTTAGTCTATGTCTTAGTCTATGTCTTAGTCTATGTCTTAGTCTATGTCTTAGTCTATGTCTTAGTCCATGTCTTAGTCTATGTCTTAGTCTATGTCTTAGTCTATGTCTTAGTCTATGTCTTAGTCTATGTCTTAGTCTATGTCTTAGTCTATGTCTTAGTCTATGTCTTAGTCTATGTCTTAGTCTATGTCTTAGTCTATGTCTTAGTCTATGTCTTAGTCTATGTCTTAGTCTATGTCTTAGTCTATGTCTTAGTCTATGTCTTAGTCTATGTCTTAGTCTATGTCTTAGTCTATGTCTTAGTCTATGTCTTAGTCTATGTCTTAGTCTATGTCTTAGTCTATGTCTTAGTCTATGTCTTAGTCTATGTCTTAGTCTATGTCTTAGTCTATGTCTTAGTCTATGTCTTAGTCTATGTCTTAGTCTATGTCTTAGTCTATGTCTTAGTCTATGTCTTAGTCTATGTCTTAGTCTATGTCTTAGTCTATGTCTTAGTCTATGTCTTAGTCTATGTCTTAGTCTATGTGTTAGTCTCTGTCTTAGTCTATATCTTTGTCTATGTGTTAGTCTATGTGTTAGTCTATGTGTTAGTCTATGTGTTAGTCTATGTGTTAGTCTATGTGTTAGTCTATGTGTTAGTCTATGTGTTAGTCTATGTGTTAGTCTATGTCTTAGTCTATGTCTTAGTCTATGTCTTAGTCTATGTCTTAGTCTATGTCTTAGTCTATGTCTTAGTCTATGTCTTAGTCTATGTCTTAGTCTATGTCTTAGTCTATGTCTTAGTCTATGTCTTAGTCTATGTCTTAGTCTATGTCTTAGTCTATGTCTTAGTCTATGTCTTAGTCTATGTCTTAGTCTATGTCTTAGTCTATGTCTTAGTCTATGTCTTAGTCTATGTCTTAGTCTATGTCTTAGTCTATGTCTTAGTCTATGTCTTAGTCTATGTCTTAGTCTATGTCTTAGTCTATGTCTTAGTCTATGTCTTAGTCTATGTCTTAGTCTATGTCTTAGTCTATGTCTTAGTCTATGTCTTAGTCTATGTCTTAGTCTATGTCTTAGTCTATGTCTTAGTCTATGTCTTAGTCTATGTCTTAGTCTATGTCTTAGTCCATGTCTTAGTCTATGTCTTAGTCTATGTCTTAGTCTATGTCTTAGTCTATGTCTTAGTCTATGTCTTAGTCTATGTCTTAGTCTATGTCTTAGTCTATGTCTTAGTCTATGTCTTAGTCTATGTCTTAGTCTATGTCTTAGTCTATGTCTTAGTCTATGTCTTAGTCTATGTCTTAGCCTATGTCTTAGTCTATGTCTTAGTCTATGTCTTAGTCTATGTCTTAGTCTATGTCTTAGTCTATGTCTTAGTCTATGTCTTAGCCTATGTCTTAGTCTATGTCTTAGTCTATGTCTTAGTCTATGTCTTAGTCTATGTCTTAGTCTATGTCTTAGTCTATGTCTTAGTCTATGTCTTAGCCTATGTCTTAGTCTATGTCTTAGTCTATGTCTTAGTATATGTCTTAGTCTATGTCTTAGTCTATGTCTTAGTCTATGTCTTAGTCTATGTCTTAGTCTATGTCTTAGTCTATGTCGTAGTCTATGTCGTAGTCTATGTCTTAGTCTATGTCTTAGTCTATGTCTTAGTCTATGTCTTAGTCTATGTCTTAGTCTATGTCTTAGTCTATGTCTTAGTCTATGTCTTAGTCTATGTCTTAGCCTATGTCTTAGCCTATGTCTTAGTCTATGTCTTAGTCTATGTCTTAGTCTATGTCTTAGTCTATGTCTTAGTCTATGTCTTAGTCTATGTCTTAGTCTATGTCTTAGTCTATGTCTTAGTCTATGTCTTAGTCTATGTCTTAGTCTATGTCTTAGTCTATGTCTTAGTCTATGTCTTAGTATATGTTTTAGTCTATGTCTTAGTCTATGTCCTTCGTATATATGTATCTTAATGTATGTCTCAATCTATGTTTGTCTGCGTCGCAGTTTATGTTAAAGGAATTGATGAGGATTTTTCGATCGCAGACCTTTTCTATACTATGAGTATATTGTTAGTAAAACTGCTTAACCATAAAGCTACAGACCAAACTAATTTATTTGTTGGCATTAGTCGCTGTGCCGGTGCAATTATAATAAGCAATAATATAATTGAATAGCTGACACTTTTCAAGTATACTAAAAAGTTTAGTCTAGTATTTGCCAGGGGTTAAAAGTTTTTAAATTCCTCATTACGTTTAAAAATTTGTCTGGAACGAACTTGATATGTACATATAAACTTAATTTATCCACCTGTTCATTTTCCTGCCAGACTTTTCTTAAACAATTTTTGGTTGGTTAATAAAAACAAAAAAAAAAAAACAAATTAAAACAATTTCAACAAAATATTTAACATACCACGTCTTTGCAATTTGAAAATTAAGCGACAATAATTTTATTTAAAACAATTATTGCTAAAGAATTTTAATTACATTTTTTTCAGGCCTTTTAAAAATGTAAATTGTTAAACACCAGAAACAACAACAACAAAAGAATATATTTAATGATACATACAAACATTTTAATTTGTTTGTCTGCATTTAATATTTATTCTGGGACGGATACGGAAATTAAAATAAAAACCAAATTGTTTTATCATGATGGCGACCATAACAACGATCAACTGTTTATTTGTTTTTGTTGTTGTTTTTGGGCAAAAGTGCGTAAAATATAATTTTTCTTTTGTTGTTAATTTGGGTTTGCTTTTGTTATTATATTTATAATTATTATTTTGCTCTCAATTAATTTAAATTATTGGTGAATTGTTGGAGTTTTAAATAAAAACAGGAGAGGTCAGAAAAATAACAACAAGCTTTATGGAGTGCAAGAGAATATGTGGGACATCGAAATAAATATCTTAAATTTTTCTAAAACTAAATATAATGATATAAAAAAGTTGGCAGAATTGCCTTTTTCGAATTTTGTCTTTCTGATGAATCTTTTAGATATAAAAAGTAAATATTAATTCATGAAACATTCAGTTAACGATTTAAATCGTAGCAATTGAAATATTTATATTACAATGGCAAGGCGCTGCAAATAAGTTTTTAACTGAAGATTAATTAACCTTTTGTAAATATATATTTTTTGGCGAATAAAGCTGGATACTTAAAGTACTGAATCATGAAACTTTGAGTAAACTATTAAAACCATAAGAAAAATGAGTCACAATTTGGCAAATATTTTTTTATTTTAATCAAGTGGCTTGAAAAGTCCGTGACAAATACTTGGCACTACCAGTAATAAATCTATTTGTCTTTAGGTAGCCCTAATCTTTAATAGATACTTGTATAAATTCTATAATAATCAGACTTATATGATTTTGATCTAGAAAATCAATCGTTGAAAAATGGGTTTCTTCTACATACTTGATAAAATTAGAACTCACTGGACTCCCCAAAGATGAAAACATTACGGTAAAGCAGTGATGGGCAATACAATAACAAGTTAATGTATAGTTGAAAGAAAAATAGACATTGATAGAAATATTTCATAGAAACGTGATTGAATGCTCTAAATTATGATCAGCTAGGAATGACAGTTGAAAAGCAGATACGATCATCTGAAAATCGACATTCGGCTGGATTGGTATAGGAATTGGCGGCATCACCACAAAATTGAACATCTTAAAAGAGAAAATTTCAAGAACTGATATTGAAACGGAAACTAAAAGTTTTCGTGAAACGACATAAAAAATGTATATACAATTTTATGGTTTTTATTAACGAAGTTATCAATTGGTAACAAAAAATTATTTAAAATTATCAGGCCTGTTCTGAAAATCACGTGATTTGAAATCACATTCCGTTTTGAAATCACAAATGTGATTTGTACCTGTTCTGTAAATCACAATTTTTTACGTTTTTTTGTGTGATTTAAACTTCTCAAAACACAAGGAAATTTGTATAAACTAGTGCAAATGCACTATTTTTAATAATGTTTAGCATCATAAATAAAATTTGATTGATTTTATTAGTATTTTTGCAAAAACTTAACACTTTTAACGTTGAAAAAGTAAATTTTTCTACTTGGTTGGCTTTAAGAAAAATCACAAAAAGTTTAGCTTAAAATGAGTGTTTCCGTTTTTCCATATTTTTCAATGAACTTTTAAGTAAAATTATAAAATTATAAAAATCATATTAGGCTTTTAATCTATTCAATTAGTAATAGAAATAAAAATAAAATTACATGTAAAACAGACAAGTGGAAATGACAAAACTTTTGTGATTTTTGTTTGCAGAACACCTTTTATGTGATTTTAAATCACTTTCACAAAATGTGATTTTCAGAACAGGCCTGTATATATTCTTTACAAAAGAGAAGTTGGCGTATCTACGGGCGGCTTTTTTCAAGTTTTTTCAAGAATCTTTAATAGGGGCCAAGTAGTTTATGTGTAAGAAATTACCTTCAGAAGCTTTTTAGATATTCTTTAGATATTTTATACAAGAAAAGTGGGCGTGGCTGTGGACAGATTTTTCTGAAAAGTGGGCGTGTCTGTATGCAGATTTTTCTGATTTTTTGTAAAAAGAAAGGCTTCAAAGTCTTCCAGCAAAAAATATACGTAACAAATTTTCTATTGAAGAATTTTTTATATGAAAAATTTTCTTTAGAAAATTTTTTTATATAACAAATTTTCTACAGAAAAATTTTATATATGAAAAATTTTCTATCGAAACATTTTTGATATGAAACATTTTGTATATAGAAAACTTTCTATAGAAAAAATTTTTATATGAAAAATTTTCTTTACAAAAATTTTTTATATGAAATTTTTTTTATAGAAAAATTTTTTAAGGAAAAATTTTTAATTAAATTTTTATATAAAAAATGTTTTATATGAAAATTTTTCTATAAAAAAATTTTTTATATGAAATTTTTTTTATATGGAGAATTTTCTATAGAAATTTTTTTATATGAAGAATTTTCTACAGAAAAATTTTTATATGAAAAATTTTCTATAGAAAAATTTGTATATGAAAAATTTTTTATAGTAAACTTTTGAACTTTTAAACTTTTCTATAGAAAAAATTGTTATATGAAAAATTATCTATGGAAAAATTTTTATAGAAACATTTTCTATAGAAACATTTTTTATTGAAAAATTTTCAATAAAAATTAAATTTTTATATAAAAAATGTTTTATATGAAAATTTTTCTATAAAAAAATTTTTTATATGAAATTTTTTTTATATGGAGAATTTTCTATAGAAATTTTTTTATATGAAGAATTTTCTACAGAAAAATTTTTATATGAAAAATTTTCTATAGAAAAATTTGTATATGAAAAATTTTTTATAGTAAACTTTTGAACTTTTAAACTTTTCTATAGAAAAAATTGTTATATAAAAAATTATCTATGGAAAAATTTTTTATAGAAACATTTTTTATTGAAAAATTTTCAATAAAAAAATTCTTTATATGAAAAATTTTCTTAGAAAAATTTTTTATTTTAAAAATTTTGTATAGAAAATTTTTTTTTATTAAAAATTTTGTATAGAAAATTTTTTTATATTAAAAATTTTGTATAGAAAATTTGTTTATATTAAAAATTTTCTATGGAAAATTTTTTTACGTGAAAAATTTTTTTGAAAAATTTTTTATATGAAAAATTTTCTATAGAAAAATGTTTGATATGAACAGTTTTCCATAGAAAAATTTTTACATAAAAAATTTTTTATAGAAAAAATTTTTAGATGAAAATTTTTCTATAGAAAAATTTTTATTTGAACAATTTTCTATAGAAAACATTTTTATAAGAAAAATTATTTATAGAAAAATTTTTTATATGAAAAATTTTCTATAGAAAAACTTTTTATACGAAAAAAATTTTCTATAGAAAAATTTTTTGTATGAAAAATTTTCTGTAAAAAAATTTTTTTATATCAAAAATTTTTTATAGAAAAATTTTTTGTATGAAAAATTTTCTATAGAAAAATTTTTTATATGAAAAATTTTCTACAAAAAAAAAAATTTTTATGTGAAAAATTTTCTATAGAAAAATTTTTTATATGAAAAATTTTCTACAAAAAAATTTTTATATGAAAAATTTTCTATAGAAAAATTTTTTATATGAAAAATTTTCTATAGAAAAATTTTTTATAAAAAACAGATTTTATATGAACAATTTTCTATAGAAAAAATTTTTATATGAAAAATTTTCAATTGAAAAATTTTTTATACAAAATGTTTTTATATGAAAAATTATTATATGAAAAATTTTCTATAGACAAATTTGTTATAGAAAAATTTTTTATATGAAGAATTTTCTATAGAAAAATTTTTTATACAAAAAGTTTTTATATATAAAAATTTTCTATAGGAAATGTTCTATAAGAAAAGTTTTGTATAGAAACATTTTTATATATATGAAAATTTTTTATAGAAACATTTTTTATATGAAAAATTTTTTAAAGAAAAATATTTTTATATCAAAATATTTGAATAGAAAAAATTTTTTATATGAATAATTTTCTACAGAAATTTTTTATAGAAACAATTTGTATAGAAAATTTTTGTATAAAAATTTTTCTTAGAAAAATCTTTGATATGAGAAATTTTCTATACACAAATTTTTTATTTGAAAAATTTTGTATAGAAAAATTTTATATTTGAAAAATTTTCTTTTGAAAATATTTTGATATGAAAAATTTTCAATAGAAATATTCTTTATATAAAAAAATTTCTAAGACAAATTTTCGATATGAAAAATTTTCTATAGAAAAATTTTTTATAAGAAAAATTTTCTTTAGAAAAATTTTTTATATGAAAATTTTTTTATAGAAAAAATTTTTATATGAAATATTTGTTCCATACAAATTTTTTATATGAAAAATTTTTCATAGGTTAAAGCAACAAATATCTGTAGATTTTGACAAAATTTAGCACAAATATTAATTATATAAACAGAAATTACTGTATTTAATTTGGTCCGTTTTGGATCATAGGTTCTACTTAGGACCTACTGCTACATATCAGTTAATTTAGAGGAAAATAACAAAAACCCTAAATACAGAAAAATAATTTTATATTAATTTTTTGTACATACAATTTTTGTTTAAATTTAACTTAAAATAAACTTGTAGACAATCGGTCCATATTTGACTCTAACTCTTCTTCTTCGAAGGTAATACGGAGTTTACATCATTGGAAATTGATTTTACTTGGTACAAAAATTGTATGAGAAAAAATTAACATAAAATTGTTCTTCAGAATAAAAACGATTTTTGGTATTTTTATTTTCGCAAATAATCGAAATTTGACAGTAGGTCTTAAGGGGACCAATGGTCAAAAATTAAGCAATTAAGCGATTTGTTTTAATATATCTTTATTTTATACTTGTTTTATATATTGTATTTTTTAATATTTTTATCAAAATTTAAATTATTAAGTTACTGTTTCCTACATTTCGTGTCACTGTGTACATTTTCTAATTAAACACATAAATAGACCAATAATAAACAATTTTAATTTCTGTGGCTAAAACTAATAAACGAAATTGGTGCTCATTTCGGTGTTAATAGCAACAAATTAGCGGCAAAGCAATAAATAAGTAAATTAAGTTAAAATTATTAAATTAAAATTTTTACATTAACAGGACTTTTTACAACTTAAAAACTAAAGGAACACAGAAAAAAAAATTTACCCTCTAAATTTTTATAATTGGCATTAATAACTTTCCACTGGGCGCCCATGGTTAATAATTTAGATATTTATGTATATTTATATGGGAGCAAAATTCAAAAATAAAAAATTCCTTTGGTTTTACTGTACAAATTTGTTTAAATAATTATTTATAAATATTTATTGGTTTATGGTTTTAAAAATTCACAGGCACTGTTAATATTAAGAGAAATGGATAGTTGACGGAAATTTTTGGAAAGTGTTAAAAAAAAAAATTTATATAATATTTATTTATTTAAATAAATTTACCACTTTTCTCTATTTATTTTAAATTTATGTGATTTATTGATATTTTTTTTTTTCAAAAATTTCTTTCGCTTTTATCTCAAACAATTGATTTTTATCTGATGACCGTTTTAGCAAAAATTCACTTTTGTTTTACACCTTTAATAAAATATTTTCAATTTAAAGTGAATTCTGCTTCAAATTTATTTATTCTAGATATTTTTTTCTTCCTCTAGCCGTTTTCGTTATTCGTATATAAATTTAATATTTTTTGTTAAATAAATTTTTGTTGTTGCCTTTGTTGTATATGCTAATTTTCTTAATTTTTTTATTTTTATAGATATTTTTTCTTCTTAAATTTTTTTTTCTATATTTTTATTGTATAAACAATTTTTATACTGAGCGCGTTTATTTCGTTAGTCGAATATCGTTGAAACTGACGTTTCGAATAATGAGGTGAGTATTTTAAATTTTGTTAAGAACTCAATTGGTCATTAGTTTCTTTATTTCGTTTGCTGATTTTGTTTTTGTTAGTCGTCTTTTTTTTGCAAATATTTTTTTTTAACTTTTTGCCTTTAAATTCAAAATTTTACTTGTTTTTCTATGATTTCAGCTGTTTAATGAAATGTATTGAGAGTAGCTATCTCATCATCATCATCGAGGCGACGATGATGTAGGTTGATGTTGATGATATCAAGTTAAAAATGTGCTGATGACGACGACTATGGGAGATTGTAGATGAAACACATCATCTTTGAATAGAATGGTGGGAAAAAACTAATAAAATTTAAGAGTAAAAACTATTCACAATTAATTAAATGCAAATTTTGTGTTATTATATCAATTTTATAGCAATTAGTTATAATTGATCTATAATTTACTCTACAATTTTGCCATAGGGGCGCATTTGCCACCACTAATTTTCTTGAAAACCAACTTAAAATCTTTTTTGATGCTGTAATCGATTTTATATTCGTTTGTCATTGATATTCTATATGTCAAATTTTGACTGCTGTAGCTTTCATATTTAAAACATCAGGCGTGATTTATTGTTTCAGCAGATCCTGAAAAAAATATTTTGCTACAAGTATTTTTGTAATATTTTCCTTAGTTTTTTTTTGTTATCCTAAGAAATTATTCATTAGTTTAATAAACAATATAGTATTGAGAACAAATATTTTAAGTTTTTATCAATAAATCTATTTCTTATGTGAAAAATAGTTCTTTACATCTAACGACTCTACCTGGGGCACATTTGCCATACACATATAACAAAGCAACCGTCGACATTTTTTTGAGCCCGACATTTGTAATATCCCTAAAAAGGATATCGTGTTTTGGTTGCAAGGCCCAATCCATCTTCCATCTTAACATTTTTTTTAATGTTGATATGTCACAGAACAATGTTAACAGAGGCCCAATAGTTTAAATTTTGATCTCTGAATTTTTTACTGTTTTGTTTAATTTATCCATGTGAAATGAACTTGAATTAATTTTTTGGTTTGTTTATTTTGTATATTAAAGCTTTATAGAAATATAAAAATTTACTTTATTACAACATTTTTTTTACTTCTTTTTTTGTACCAAACTAATTGGCAATGGTGCCCCATGGATGGGGCACATTGGCCACTTTAAGTTAATTTGCTATTTTTCAAATTTGATACATAAAGAAAAGCCGTAGGCAATCTGAACCAACACAGTTTAAAGCTAACATATATAGGTCCCTATGAAGAACAAAAAAATTGTGATAACTCTCACGGTAAGAAACCTAGAGCACTTTAAAAAAAAGGTGGCAAATGCTCCCCCTTCTACCCTACTTCTAAAGGAAATATTTTGATTGTCATTTCAATGTTTTTCTCATTTGAACAGTGTATTTCCACAGGTATTCGTTAAAAATTACATACGGTTTGAAAGCTTATACTATTAGCTTTTCAATATTTTTAAAATGAACTGCAGCCCAATGCCACCGTTTAACAATTTTTTTCTATGTGAGATATAGTTCAAATTCAAAAAATTGTATTGTTTTTTAAAAGTTTTCTTGAACAAAACTTTGTTTTTTCGATAATCTTTGTTAAAAAGTATATATGCTATGAAAGGTAATAATACAAACTTAATAAAGCTTTTAAAATTAATTGCAGCTTTTTGCCACCGCTTAATAAATATTTAGTTTTTATGACTACACTAAAACTCAGCTGCTTACAGGCTTAGATTTCTATCTGAGCCTGGAACCAAAACATGAGTTATTGATAAAAAAAACAATTGTTCTATTGTGTTTATATTAAAATTCTGAAACATTAGGTTTTAGAGCTTTTAACAGTTCTAGGGCTTTAAACTGTGTAAATCGAATAAAACATTCTATACCCAAACGCAAAGAAACTTTTGATGTAAACATAACTTTTTCAAACATTTTTTAATGTAAAGAAAAGTTTTCAAAACTTCTTATTCAAAAAAATTTTATTTTTTTAATAAATTTTTCAAAAAATTTTTAATTTTATAGAAATTTTTCAAACAAAAATTTTTTTTTAATATTTGAAAAAATTTACAATTTTTATAGGAAATGTTACAAAAGCTTAAAACTTTAATAGGAAATTTTACAAAAATGTACTATTTTTATAAAAAAAAAATTCAAAAATTTCTTATTTATATAGGACTTTTTTCAACAATTTCTTATTTTCATAGGAAATTTTTCAAAAATTTCTTATTTTTATTAAATTTTTTTCAAAAATTTCTTATTTTTATAGGATTTTTTTTTTCAAAAATTTCTTATTTATAGGAAATTTTTTAAAAATGTCTTCTTTTTATAGGATATTCTTAAAAAACTTCGTATTTTTATAAGCAGTTTTTCAAAAATTTCGTATTTTTATAAGAAATTTATCAAAAATTTACTATTTTTATGGGAAAATTTTCAAAAATTTACTATTTTTTTAGGAAAATTTAAAAAAAATTTACTATTTTTATAGGAAAATTTTCAAAAGCTTACTATTTTTAAATGGAAATTTTCAAAATTTTACCTTTTCTAAAAATTTCCTATTATTATAGGAAATTTTTAAAATTTTTTTTAAGAATTTAATATATTTATATGAAATTTTTAAAAAAATTTTCAAAAATTTCCTATTATTATAGGAAATTTTTCAAAAATTTATTATTTTTATAGAAAATTCTTCCAAAATTAACTATTTTTATAGGAAATTTTTCAAAAATTAACTATTTTTATAGGAAATTTTTAAAAAATTTACTATTTTTATAGAAAATTTTTAAAAAAATTTACTATATTGATAGGAAAATTTTCAAAAATTTACTATTTTTAAAGGAAATTTTTCAAAAATTTCCTATTTTTATAGGAAATTTTTCAAAACTTTCCAATTTTTATAGGAAATTTTTCAAAAATGTACTATTTTTAAAGGAAATTTTTCAAAAATTTACGTTTTATAGGAAATTTTTCAAAAATTTACTATTTTTATAGGGAATTTTTCAAAAATTTACTATTTTTATAGTAAATTTTTCAAAAATTTACTGTTTTTTTAAGGAAATTTTTCAAAAATTTCCTTTCTTTATAGAAAATTTTTCAAAAATTAACTATTTTTATACGAAATGTTTCAAAAATTTACTATTTTTATAGGAAATTTTTAAAAAAATTTACTATTTTTATAGGAAATTTAAAAAAAAATTTATTTAATAGGAAATTTTTCAATAATTTACTATTTTTAAAGGTATTTTTTCAAAAATTCACTATTTTTATAGGAAAATTTTCAAAAATTTCCTTTCTTTATAGAAAATTTCCTATTTTTATAGAAAATTTTTTAAAAATTTACTATTTTTATAGGAAATTTTTCAAAAATTTACTATTTTTATAGGAAATTTTTCAAAAATTTACTATTTTTATAGGAAATTTTTCAAAAATTTACTATTTTTATAGGAAATTTTTCAAAAATTTACTATTTTTATAGGAAATTTTTGAAAAATTTACTATTTTTATAGGAAAATTTTCAAAAATTTACTATTTTTATAGGAAATTTTTCAAAAATTTATTATTTTTATAGGAAATTTTTCAAAAATTTGTTTTTTTAAGAAAATTTTTCAAAAATTTACTTTTTTAAGGAAATTTTTCAAAAATTTACTTTTTTAAGGAAATTTTTCAAAAATTTACTTTTTTAAGGAAATTTTTCAAAAATTTACTTTTTGAAGAAAATTTTTCAAAAATTTACTTTTTTAAGGAAATTTTTCATAAATTTACTTTTTTAAGGAAATTTTTCAATAATTTACTTTTTTAGTAAATTTTTCAAAAATTTACTTTTTAGTAAATTTTTCAAAAAATTTCTTTTTAGTAAATTTTTCAAAAATTTACTTTTTTAGTTAATTTTTCAAAAATTTGCGTTTTTAGTTAATTTTTCAAAAATTTGCTTTTTTAAGAACATTTTCTTTGGGGCTATATTAAGTTCCTTGCCTGCGTAGATAAACCAAAAACAATTGAACACCTGGACATACATAAATATATATTCGGAAGAAGTTGTTGAAAATTGGTGTTCCAGATTGCGCCTTCTACTTGCAAAAATCATTAAGATTTAAATAATACCTCATATTTTAATAACGTCAGAATGTAAACTTTCTCAATATGTGGAAATAAAAGATTACATTTTAACATTGTCAGAATAAACTGCAGCTAATTGCCACTGTTTGCGATTTTCTAGTTGAGATACACTTCTAATTAAAAAATGTTTGTTTTTAATCTTAATATTTTTTTATTTTAATATTTTCTGTACTAGTGCTTTCTTTTTCCAAGAATCTTCATCAAAAGTAATTTATACAATGAAAGCCCATGGTCGTTACTTAGTTCTGTTGTGAAAATAAACTGCAACTTTTTGCCTCGACTGAACCACAATTTTGTTTGGATGCGTACACTCTATTATTGTTTAAAAGTAGAAATTATTTTTTATTCTTTCTATGTTTGATTGAATAGTGCTTTGCTTGTGTTAGGAGGTTCTCTTAAAGATATATATGATACGAAAGCTTATTTTTGTTGCTTTTATACAATGTTAAAATCTTTTGCATATATTTGCCACGCTTTAACAAATCTTTTTATTTTATGCGTACACTTTCATTCTTTCAACAGCTTAAAATTACTGACTCGTAACGTTTAGTTTTAATCCAGGAGCAACTCTAGTGACTTAATTTATTAAGATAATTTACATTGTTGTATCCTATAGTCAAAATTTTCCTTAGCCTCGCAACTTTAAGTGTTTTCGATATTGCTAAAAAAAATTTTTTGTCTGGACTTGTACGGGGCTTCCTCAGTGCACCTGAAAATATCATACGTTATAATCGTTAATAGTTTCTAATGTTGCCAACACCTGTCATACATATCATATGAATTTAAATTTAAGTCACTCGATCCATTTAGAAATTGTGAACTTATTTCATTTTTATTATGATCTTGTTTTTTCATGATCATTCTACTATTTATGCATCGCTAGATATCACTAGACCTTTTAATGAGGACGATGTATTATTTTGTTTATCGAGTCTATGAAACCTAAACATGAAATTACTCTTAATTCTTTACGATTCCCGTAGGGTATTTGAGTGTTTTCTCTTTTTTTAATTGCAAAATTTCTCTTTTCATTAAATTTGAATAGATTTTTCTAATCTTTTTTTACCTTGAATTAGAAAAATTGTTTTAAATATGTTTTTCTCTTTTCATATTCATTTAATTAATTTGCATACAAAATAATGTAATGGGAAACATCCGAATAATATTTGAATATAAGTAATTACACTGAGCTAGTTCAAAAACCAAGGAGTACAAATTATTAAGATCTAGAGACTAAGACATAGATTAAGACTCAGACTAAAACATAGACTAACAAAGTTTTTCAAAAGGTATATATTATAATTTGTAAATTTTCAAAAAAAATTTTAAGGAAATTTTACACAAAATTCTTTTATTTTTTTTCTTATTTTTATAGAAAATCTTTCAAAAATTACCTTTTCAAACGATTTTTTTTAATTTCCTTTTTTCAAAAAAATTACAAAAAAATCCATTTTTTATACTAAATTTTTAAAAAATTTCTTGTTTTTATAGCAATAAATTTTTCAAAAATTTCTTATTTTAAAGAAAAGTTTCTAAAGTTTCTTATTTTTATAGGAAATTTTTTAAAAATTTCTTATTTTTATAGGAAATTTTTCAAAAATTTCTTATTTTTATAGGAAATTTTTCAAAAATTTCTAATTTTTATAGGAAATTTTTCAAAAATTTCTTATTTTTATAGGAAATTTTTCAAAAATTTAATATTTTTTTTGTAAAATTTTCAAAAAATTCTTATTTTCGTAGGAAATTTTTCAAAAGTTTCTTATTTTTTATAGGAAAATTTTCAAAATTTTCTTATTTTTATGGGAAATTTCTAAAAGTTTTTTTTATTTTTATAGGAAATTAAATTTTTAAAAGTTTTATTATTTTTATAGGAAATTTTTCAAAGATTTCTTTGAAAATTTAAAAAATTTTTTTTTAAGGAAATTTTACAAAAATTTCTTTTTATTAAACTAAATTTTTAAAAAATTTCCTATTTTTATAGAAAATTTTTCGAAAATTACCTTTTTAAACGATTTTTTTTTTAATTTCCTTTTTTTAAATAAATGAAAAAAAAATCCATTTTTTATAGTAAATTTTTAAAAAATTTCTTATTTTTTTTAGCAAATTTTTCAAACATTTTTAATATTTTCTAATAAATTTTTCAAAAATTTCTTATTTTTATAGGAAATTTTTCAAAATTTCTTATTTTTATAGGAAATTTTTAAAAAATTTCTTATTTTTATAATAAATTTTTCAAAAATTTATTATTTTTATAGGAAATTTTTAAAAAATTTCTTAGTTTTAAAGGAACTTTTTAAAAAATTTCTCACTTTTATAGGAAATTTTTAAAAAATTTCTTACTTTAATAGGAAATTTTTCAAAAATGTTTTATTTTTATGGGAAATTTTTCAAAAATTTCTTATTTTTTTAGTAAAATTGTCAAAAATTTCTTATTTTCGTAGGAAATTTTTCAAATTTCTTATTTTTTATAGGAAATTTTACAAAAATTTATTTTTTTTATAGGAAATTTTTCAAAAATTTCCTATTTTTATAGGAAATTTTTCAAAAATTTCTTATTTTTATAGGAAATTTTTCAAAAATTTCTTATTTTTATGAGAAATTTTTTAAAAATTTCTTATTTTGATAGCAAATTTTTCAAACATTTCTTATTTTTATAGGAAATTTTTAAAAAAATTCTTAGTTTTATAGGAAATTTTTCAAAAATTTCTTATTTTTATAGGAAATTTTTCAAAAATTTCTTATTTTTATAGCAAATTTTTCAAAAATTTCTTATTTTTATAGCAAATTTTTCAAAAATTTCTTATTTTTAAAGGAAATTTTTCAAAAATTTCTTATTTTTATAGCAAATTTTTCAAAAATTTCTTATTTTTATGGAAAATTTTTCAAGAATTTCTTATTATCATAGGAAATTTTTCAAAAATTTCTCATTTTGTTGGGAAATTTTTAAAATTATTTTTATTTTTATAGGAAATTTTTCAAAGATTTCTTATTTTTATGGAAAAATTTTTTAAAAATTTCTTTTTTTTTTTATAGGAAATTTTTCAAAAATTTCTTATTTTTATAGGAAATTTTACAAAAATTTCTTTCTTTTTATAGGAAATTTTTCAAAAGTTTCTTATTTTTATAGGAAATTTTTAAAAAATTGCTTATTTTCATAGGAAATTTTTCAAAAATTTCTTATTTTTTATAGGAAATTTTTCAAAAATTTCATATTTTTATAGTAAATATTTTTATAGTAAATCATAAGAAATTCTTGAAAGAATTTCTTATGATTATAGGAAATTTTTCAAAAATTTCTTATTTTGTTGGGAAATTTAAAAATTTTTTTTTAGATTTCTTTGTATAGAAAAATTTTCAAAAATTTCTTATTTTCATAGGAAATTTTTTCAAAAATTTCTTATTTTTTATATAAAATTTTTAAAAAATTTCTTATTTTTATAGGGAATTTTTTAAAAATTTCTTATTTTTATTGGAAAATTTTCAAAATTTTTTTATTTTGATAGAAAATTTCTCAAAAATTTGTTATTTTTATAGGAAATTTTTTTGGTTTTTCAAATCTCGAAATATAAATACATTTACTTTATTGTTCATATCTTTAGAATTAGGGAACCGACTAAACGACTAATTTTTTTTATATTTTTTTTTTATAAAAAATTGGTCTCTGTGCAGGCACGGTGTCTTTATTTTTTTTTATAAAGAAATTATAAATTTCTTTTTAACTATAAATAAATTCAATAAGAAATAGATGAAATATTTTAATTTTTTTTTTTGCTATTTAATTTTGTTATGAAATATTCGTTACCATTACGAAAAATACAAAAATTTTTTGTTTTGATAATTTGAATTACAAACAATTTTTTTTTCCAATTTCTTACAGTTTTTTTGTGTTTTTGTTAGGAATTTGATTTTGCCTTTTTTTTTACCCAAAGAAAAAATTTTCTTTGTTTGATTTGAGTTTTCTTAATCAAAAGAAAACTTATAGAAGAAAATTCATTTTAAGTATTTTGTAGATATAATGCATAAAAACAAGTAGGTGTTACTGTCTGTCGGTCTTGATGTCTTTCCGAGATTCTATGATAATCATGATGATGATAATAATGTTTTTTTTTTTTCACTTCACCTTGCACATGTCCACCCACAGTTGTGTTTGGTATGAATGTCTATAAACTCATGGATGAATCTTTGAATCTAAATATTTATTTGTGTATGGGTCTTTGTATGTGTATTCAAATATTGTTGTATCTATGTTTTTTTGCTTTGTTTATACATATCTTTTCAAGTCTTTTAAAATCTCTATTTATTTTTTCAAAATCTCAAATTATTCAGGTTCAGGTATATCTATCTCTAGTATATATAAACTACTAATGATAACATATTTTTTCTCATTTGAAATTCTTTATGTCCAGGTGTGAATTTAAGAATTTTTTTTCTTAAATAGTTTAAAATGTTTTCTTGCATATATACACACCCACTTTTAAGGTGAAATTTTTTCTGCTTATATACATTTATATATATTATAGATAAATGCCATTTAATTTAAATAAATCAATGACTTTTATTAGTTTTTATATAAGTATTCACGAGTATTTACCCGCATGATGATAATTTATTGTAGTTTATTTTGTTTTGTTGTCATACTTTTTCTGCTATTATTGAGTTTATTTATAATTGTTAAAGTCATTTAATTTAAACCACTTAAAAATGTTATTTTAATTAAGCTAAATTATTCATTTATTTGAATTTATTTATGTTTTTTTCTTTTGTTTGTTTGTAATACCTGAGTGATAAAAGTGAGATTTTAGCTGAAAAATCATTTATAATTTTTTATCGGTTTATCTGATTTATGAGCTTATGAGATGGAATCATGTTGATATCTATTTATTAATTTGAAAATCATAGCAATTTATTGTAATATTTATTTTATAGCACAATACATGTTTTTTTGAAATGGTATCCATCGAGTTCAAGATTAGTTCAGGGGTACCGCAAGGCTCTGTTCTTTATTATACTTGTTTATATTTCTAAATGTCCTTCCATGTCAAACTTTTAATCTTTTCTACTCTTTTCAAGATGATAGCAGCATTTTTTATCCCTATTCATTCACTTACAAGCCAAGCTTTTCAGACATTGGGGGAAATAGACCAAAACATATAAACATAATATATATGTACAATAGAGTGACAGGAAACTTTTTTTTCTTTGAATTCAAATGTTTTTATACGGAATATTGTGACACTAGGTCTAAAAGTTTAGATCTGAAAATTTGAGCCAAATCGGCGCGCATTGAGTCCAAAGTTTAAGAGCCCATTTGTACAGGGAAAAATAGGTTATGTTTTGTTTTTGCGAAATCTAGACCAAAAATGAATAATTTTTACAAGAAAAAATAAAAGCATATTAAAAATTTTCAAAAATTTGCTTTTTTTTAGGAAATTTTTCAAAAATTTACTTTTTTTAGGAAATTTTTCAAAAATTTACTTTTTTTAGGATATTTTTCAAAAATTTACTTTTTTAGGAAATTTTTCAAAAATTTACTTTTTATAGCAAATTTTTCAAAAATTTACTTTTTATAGGAAATTTTTCAAAAATTTACTTTTTATAGGAAATTTTTCAAAAATTTACTTTTTATAGGAAATTTTTCAAAAATTTACTTTTTATAGGAAATTTTTCAAAAATTTACTTTTTAAAGGACGTTTTTCAAAAATTTGCGTTTTATAGGAAATTTTTCAAAAATTTTAGTTTTATAGGAAATTTTTCAAAAATTTACTTTACATTTTTCAAAAATTTACTTTTTATAGGAAATTTTTTAAAAATTTACTTTTTTAGGAAATTTTTCAAAAATTTACTTTTTACAGGAAATTTTTCAAAAATTTACTTTTTATAGGAAATTTTTCAAAAATTCACTTTTTATAGAAAATTTTTCCAAAATGGGGAAAAAATGGGTTATTTTTTGTTTTTGCGAAGTCTAGACCAAAAATGAATAATTTTGACAAGAAAAATAATAGAATATTAAAAATTTACTTTTTATAGGAAATTTTTCAAAAATTTACTTATTTTAGGAAATTTTTCAAAAACTTACTTTTTATAGCAAATTTTTAAAAAATTTACTTTTTATAGGAAATTTTTCAAAAATTTACTTTTTATAGGAAATTTTTCACAAATTTACTTTTTATAGGAAATTTTTCAAAATTTACTTTTTACAGGAAATTTTTCAAACATAGGAAATTTTTCAAAAATTTACTTTTTGTAGGAAATTCTTCAAAAATTTACTTTTTATAGCAAATTTTTAAAAAATTTACTTTTTATAGGAAATTTTTCAAAAATTTACTTTTTATACGAAATTTTTCAAAAATTTACTTTTTATAGGAAATTTTTAAAAAATTTAGTTTTTATAGGAAATTTTTCAAAAATTTACTTTTTATAGGAAATTTTTCAAAAATTTACTTTTTATAGGAAATTTTTCAAAAATTTACTTTTAATAGGAAATTTTTCAAAAATTTACTTTTTATGGGAAAATTTTCAAAAATTTACTTTTTGTAGGAAATTTTACAAAAATTTACTTATTATGGTAAATTTTTAAAAAATTTCCTTTTACACAAATTTACTTTTTTATAGTAGATTTTTGAAAAATTTCCTTAAAAAAGTAAATTTTTGAAAAATTTCCTATAAAAAGTTAATTTTTGAAAAATTTCCTATAAAAAGTTAATTTGTGAAAAATTTCCTATAAAAGTAAATTTTTGAAAAATTTCCTATAAAAAGTAAATTTTTGAAAAATTTCCTATAAAAATTAAATTTTGGAAAAATTTCCTATAAAAAGTAAATTTTTGAAAAATTTCCTATAAAAAGTAAATTTTTGAAAAATTTCCTATAAAAAGTAAATTTTTGAAAAATTTCCTATAAAAAGTAAATTTTTGAAAAATTTCCTATAAAAAGTAAATTTTTGAAAAATTTCCTATAAAAAGTAAATTTTTGAAAAATTTCCTATAAAAAGTAAATTTTTGAAAAATTTCCTATAAAAAAGTAAATTTTTGAAAAATTTCCTATAAAAAAGTAAATTTTTGAAAAATTTCCTATAAAAAGTAAATTTTTGAAAAATTTCCTATAAAAAGTAAATTTTTGAAAAATTTCCTATAAAAAGAAAATTTTTGAAAAATTTCCTATAAAAAGTAAATTTTTGAAAAATTTCCTATAAAAAGTAAATTTTTGAAAAATTTCCTATAAAAGGTAAATTTTTAGAAAAATTTCCTTAAAAAAGTAAATTTTTAGAAAAATTTCCTTAAAAAAGTAAATTTTTAGAAAAATTTCCTTAAAAAAGTAAATTTTTAGAAAAATTTCCAATAAAAAGTAAATTTTTGAAAAATTTCCTATAAAAAGTAAATTTTTGACAAATTTCCTAAAAAAAATAAATTTTTGAAAAATTTCCTATAACAAGTAAATTTTTGAAAAATTTCCAATAAAAAGTAAATTTTTGAAATATGTCCTATAAAAAGTAAATTTTTGAAAAATTTTCTATAAAAAGTGAATTTTTGAAAAATTTCCTATAAAAAGTAAATTTTTGAAAAATTTCCTATAAAAAGTAAATTTTTGAAAAATTTCCTATAAAAAGTAAATTTTTGAAAAATTTCCTATAAAAAGTAAATTTTTGAAAAATTTCCTATAAAAAGTAAATTTTTGAAAAATTTTCTATGAAAAGTGAATTTTTGAAAAATTTCCTATAAAAAGTAAATTTTTGAAAAATTTCCTATAAAAAGTAAATTTTTGAAAAATTTCCTATTAAAATTAAATTTTTGAAAAATTTCTTATAAAAAGTAAATTTTTGAAAAATTTCCTATAAAAAGTAAATTTTTGAAAAATTTCCTATAAAAAGTAAATTTTTGAAAAATTTCCTATAAAAAGTAAATTTTTGAAAAATTTCCTATAAAAAGTAAATTTTTAGAAAAATTTCCTATAAAAAGTAAATTGTTGAAAAATTTCCTATAAAAAGTAAATTTTTGAAAAATTTCCTATAAAAGGTAAATTTTTGAAAAATTTCCTATAAAAAGTAAATTTTTGAAAAATTTCCTATTAAAAGTAAATTTTTGAAAAATTTCGTATAAAACGCAAATTTTTGAAAAATTTCCTATAAAAAGTAAATTTTTGAAAAATTTCTTATAAAACTCAAATTTTTGAAAAATTTCCTATAAAAAGCAAATTTTTGAAAAATTTCCTATAAAACGCAAATTTTTGGAAAATTTCCTATAAAATGCAAATTTTTTAAAAATTTCCTATAAAAAGTAAATTTTTTGAAAAATTTCCTATAAAAAGTAAATTTTTGAAAAATTTCCTATACAAAGTAAATTTTTGAAAAATTTCCTATAAAAAGTAAATTTTCGAAAAAAAATTCCTAAAAAAAAATTAATTTTTGAAACAAATTCTTATAAAAAGTAAATTTTTGAAAAACTTCCTATAAAAAGTAAATTTTTGAAAAACTTCCTATAAAAAGTAAATTTTTGAAAAATTTCCTATAAACAGTTAATTTTTGAAAAATTTCCTATTGAAAGTAAATTTTTGAAAAATTTCCTATTGAAAGTAAATTTTTGAAAAATTTCTTATAAAAAGTAAATTTTTGAAAAATTTCCTATAAAAAGTAAATTTTTGAAAAATTTCCTATAAAAAGTAAATTTTTGAAAAATTTCCTATAAAAAGTAATTTTTTGAAAAATTTCCTATAAAAAGTAAATTTTTGAAAAATTTCCCATAAAAAGTAAATTTTTGAAAAATTTCCTATAAAAAGTAAATTTTTGAAATTTTTTTTTATAAAAAGTAAATTTTTGAAAAATTTCCTATTAAAATTAAATTTTTGAAAAATTTCTTATAAAAAGTAAATTTTTGAAAAATTTCTTATAAAAAGTAAATTTTTGAAAAATTTCTTATAAAAAGTAAATTTTTGAAAAATTTCCTATAAAAAGTAAATTTTTGAAAAATTTCCTATAAAAAGTAAATTTTTGAAAAATTTCCTATAAAAAGTAAATTTTTGAAAAATTTCCTATAAAAAGTAAATTTTTGAAAAATTTCCTATAAAAAGTAATTTTTTGAAAAATTTCCTATAAAAAGTAAATTTTTGAAAAATTTCCTATAAAAAGTAAATTTTTGAAAAATTTCCTATAAAAAGTAAATTTTTGAAAAATTTCCTATAAAAAGTAAATTTTTGAAAAATTTCCTATAAAAAGTAAATTTTTCAAAAATTTCCTATAAAAAGTAAATTTTTGAAAAATTTCGTATAAAAAGTAAATTTTTGAAAAATTTCGTATAAAAAGTAAATTTTTGAAAAATTTCCTATAAAAAGTAAATTTTTGAAAAATTTCCTATAAAAAGTAAATTTTTGAAAAATTTCCTATAAAAAGTAAATTTTTGAAAAATTTCCTATAAAAAGTAAATTTTTGAAAAATTTCCTATAAAAAGTAAATTTTTGAAAAATTTCCTATCAAATCGTTAACTACAAAATCTTTGACTGCCAATATTTAAGTAGGTTTTGTAAATTTAAAATTGATTATTTTTCTCATAGTAAGATCCACAATTGCAGAATCTGTCCCCATCATTAACTTAATTTTTTTGGAATTTGGACTTATTCGACTTTTAAAATAAAGTCTTCAATATGTATATAAGTCTTGAAAAAAGTGTTTGTATGATGCCTATATTTAGCAAATATTAGACTTTATACACAAAAAAGAACACCTTATTAGTGAATGGTATCATATGATCGACTATACCGACTATAGTACTTTCTTTCCATTTAATAAAAAAATGAAAGCTTTTACGAAACAAAATATAAAACAAAATATATTTTTCTTCGTTGATTCAATATAATTTGACTTACTGTTTCTCGAATGTTCAGTTATTTTAAATTTTGAATGCTTACTTGTAAAGATAAGAAATGTAAAGTTAGTTAGAAGGAAATTAATAAAAAAATCATAAACATGCTTAATTTTATGTTCTTTATCTTCTCCATAATGGAGGTGTCACATTATTAAGGAAAAGTGATACTGTACATGTAAGGAATCACTCAAGATAATAAGTTCTGGTCTGGTGCACTAAGACGGGTTTGGAAAATAAATTTAAATGTGTTACAGTATATAAGTACAATAATATATACTTAACACAATTTCAAATATACATAAGTATGTCGCAGTGAACTTGCTATAATTAGAGTTAATGTGTATTAAAATTAAAAAAAAAAAAAAATCACATAATTTTAATACCTATAAGCACCTTAAGTGTTAAAGAAATTTAAACAATTTAACGATTTTTTGTTTGTATGTGTAATAATGCAAAAATGCAAATAAAATGATTAGTGTTTTTCATACTTATACGTATGAGTAATATTAATTTATTTTTCCTCGCTTTTGTATCATAAATATTAATCATACGCTTCATTAGAGACAAATGTAATAAATTTTAAAACACAAAATTAACGAATCCAATTACAAAAAAATTTATAACCCAACGCAAAAAAAAACCTATGAATAACTAGTGACAGGCAAAGAAATAGAAAAAATCTGAATCAAAAATAAACAGAATATTTTTTGCTAAATAAATTTTTGTATGTAAAATGGACATATAGAAATATAGAAAAATTCAAAAAATAGTGCTATGGTTGATTGCCTTAACTCTCTTCATTTGTGAGTTTATTTTCAAAAGAAAAATAAACAAATTTATTAAATTATTTTTGTTCAACTATCACATGATGACATTGTATTAACGTTTCTAAATATATACATATATTAATCTTTCATCAACAAGTTTTTGCCCTAAACAAATTTTGTGCATAATCATTTTAAAGCTAATATTTTTTGTACAAACAATTTGCATTTAGTCTGTTTTTCAAACACTAACGCATTCACTACATTTTCATATACATACATAAATATATATATGTATATACACTCACATATGTTTAATTATATTTTGTTCTATATACGAAAATAAAATTTTGTTTGCTCAAAATATTAAAATATTTTAATTTTATTTTATATGCCATTCTGGCCTTTTTTTCTTGCTATTTTGGCTTTTTGCATACTTTTAGTTTGTTGTCGATTTAAATGAGTTTAATTCGACTCAGTGCTAAAAATTAAATTGTTGCCAAAACATACTTGCTAATTATTTTAGGTGTTTAATAAAGTCGATCTTAGATACCCTATCACTAGTTCACCGGATACCTTAACACTAACACACATGAAAATACCCATAAAAATTACAATTCATAGGAAATTTTTCAAAAATTTACAATTTTTGTAGGAAATTTGCCAAAAATTTACTATATTTATAGAAAATTTTTCAAAAATTGACTATTTTTCAAAAATTTACTATTTTCATAGGAAATTTTTCAAAAATTTCATATTTTTATAGGAAATTTTTTCACAAATTTCCTATTTTTATAGGAAATTTTTCACAAATTTAATACTTTTATAAGAAATTTTTCACAAATTTAATATTTTTATAGGAAATTTTTCACAAATTTAATATTTTTATAGGAAATTTTTCACAAATTTCCTATTTTTATAGGAAATTTTTCAAAAATTTCCTATTTTTATAGGAAATTTTTCAAAAATTTCCTATTTTTATAGGAAATTTTTCAAAAATTTCCTATTTTTAAAATTTTCAAAAATTTCTTATTTTTATAGGAAATTTTTCAAAAATTTCCTATTTTTATAGGAAATTTTTCAAAAATTTCCTATTTTTATAGGAAATTTTTCAAAAATTTCCTATTTTTATAGGAAATTTTTCAAAAATTTCCTATTTTTATAGGAAATTTTTCAAAAATTTCCTATTTTTATAGGAAATTTTTCAAAAATTTCCTATTTTTATAGGAAATTTTTCAAAAATTTCCTATTTTTATAGGAAATTTTTCAAAAATTTCCTATTTTTATAGGAAATTTTTCAAAAATTTCCTATTTTTATAGGAAATTTTTCAAAAATTTCCTATTTTTATAGGAAATTTTTCAAAAATTTCCTATTTTTATAGGAAATTTTTCAAAAATTTCCTATTTTTATAGGAAATTTTTCAAAAATTTCCTATTTTGATAGGAAATTTTTCAAAAATTTCCTATTTTTATAGGAAATTTTTCAAAAATTTCCTATTTTTATAGGAAATTTTTCAAAAATTTCCTATTTTTATAGGAAATTTTTCAAAAATTTCCTATTTTTATAGGAAATTTTTCAAAAATTTCCTATTTTTATAGGAAATTTTTCAAAAATTTCCTATTTTTATAGGAAATTTTTCAAAAATTTCCTATTTTTATAGGAAATTTTTCAAAAATTTCCTATTTTTATAGGAAATTTTTCAAAAATTTCCTATTTTTATAGGAAATTTTTCAAAAATTTCCTATTTTTATAGGAAATTTTTCAAAAATTTCCTATTTTTATAGGAAATTTTTCAAAAATTTCCTATTTTTATAGGAAATTTTTCAAAAATTTCCTATTTTTATAGGAAATTTTTCAAAAATTTCCTATTTTTATAGGAAATTTTTCAAAAATTTCCTATTTTTATAGGAAATTTTTCAAAAATTTCCTATTTTTATAGGAAATTTTTCAAAAATTTCCTATTTTTATAGGAAAATTTTCAAAAATTTCCTATTTTTATAGGAAATTTTTCAAAAATTTCCTATTTTTATAGGAAATTTTTCAAAAATTTCCTGTTTTTATAGGAAAATTTTCAACAATTTTCTATGTTTATAAGAAATTTTCCAAAAATTTCTTATTTTTATAGGAAATTTTCCAAAAATTTCTTATCTTTATAGGAAATTTTTCAAAAATTTCCTATTTTATAGGAAAATTTTCTTATTTTTAGAGGAAAATTTTCAAACATTTACCAGTTTTAAATTTTTTTGTTTATTTAGAATGTAATCAACCGTTAAAATATGTTTATAATATATACAAATTACTGAAATGTCAAAAGAAATATTTGTTTTAGATTAGCAACAAAAAATTAAATAAAACAAGTAAGTTAGTTTTATGGCCGTTCAGCCTGACCATATGTTATCCTATGTGACCAAATTTTTTAAATTTTGTCATCATAACAACATTTTCTGTAGACTTGTATGTATATATTTATATAATTTCGTTATTGGAATTGAGCTGTGTTCAAATATGTTATATTTCAGGTTTTTTGTCAATACTTCTCTAAAATTTTATGAAAATATATCAAAACTTTTGGTCGAAATCTAGATTGCGATATGTCAGACTTAAATAAGGTCGATTGGTATTCTTTAAGGTGTGTATCAAGCCAATATTTCAATACGTTACAGAGCTCAGCATAAACTTATTATAACTTTCGAATCGATGGTTGTGTAGGGTGAAATTATGTGTCTCATTATTAAATAAAAGTTATTTTTGCTGACATTTAAATTATAATTTATTTTAAATATAATAGTTCAATGTATTAATTTTAGACATATGTGACGATGCCCTAAAATGTCTGTTGTGTATCTGTCTGTTTGTCTGTCTATTTGTGTGTCTTTCTTTTTGTTTGTCTGTCTGTCTGTCTGTCTGCCTGTCTGCCTATCTGTCTGTCTGTCCATCTGCCTGTCCGTCTGTTGAAATCAAGTTTGTGGAGTTCTTAGGGACTTGGAATATTTTATGGCCCCTTTTGCGTTTTAGTTCGCGATATGTCTGCATTTTTTAGGACTTTTTTATTTTCATATAAATATATAATCCATCATCCTTCTCTCGAAAATTTTCTTTTTAGCATTTTTTAATGTTCTTAACATTTGCTTCATATAACTTTTTGAAACTTTGGACATTATTTTAATGATACCCCCTACATCCGTAATAATACACTTAGGCTTGTGTAATTTTTATGTATTTTTATTAGATTATGTACAAATTATTACAAAAATCCAAGAACAAATAAATTCACAAAAATTTATTTTTATAGCCATAAAAAAGTTTTCGTATTTTATGGTGGAGGGGGGAGGTCATTATAAAGATTTCACGATATCGATATTATATAAGTTTGAAAGTATATAAAAATTTAATTTTGAAATTTTGTTTTTCATTTATTGATTTATTTTTGGTGACATAATGTCTTTAAAGAAATGTTTGGTGATAAATATGTCAATATTTCTTAAGAGAAATTGGAATGTTTCAAAATCTTTTATACAAATTTATCACAAATTTCGAAATAATTTCGAATGTTTAATTTTACGAAATTTTTTTAAAATATTTTTAAAATATCTCATTTTGGGTGTTGGAAAAAATTAGCTTAGAAATACTTTTCTTTTCTATTGGAGACATGTCGTATTTGACAATAAATTTAAAATTTCATTGATTTTTTTTAAATCTTTAATAAATTATCCCGCAAAGACTTTAAAATATTTCAAATTCCAAGGAAACATAACAAATTAAGAAACTCATTTTATAAATATAAAAAGCAAAATTTAACAATTTTTAGTAACACAATTTCAACTTAAAGACACAGTAGCTCGAGACTTATTTTATTCAAGAGATAAGTATGAAATGAAGGAGATAAGTATTAAACAAATTTTTAAAAGCCATAAAAATTTTATTTGTTAATAAAATTTAACAAAAATGTTGAGACATTTTGAATAGGGTAAAAAGCTTATTTCTCCTCTTAATTTTAAATGCTTGAGTCTTGAAATTTAACAAGTTAGTCTTAAGTAGACGACATCATTTGGTTAGTAATAAGCATTTGAAATCTCCTTAAAATTTCTTTAACAAGACGATAAAGACACAAAGCGTGAATAATTATTCTTGTAAATATTTTTGTCCGTTTCGGTATCTTGGAGTTTATTTCTTTGTTTTTTTGTTCAGCTAAATGTTGTGATAAAATAGTTTTAAGTTGATTTTAATTGGATGGTTATAGAAAAATAAAAATAACTTGAAATTATAAGATAGAATAAAATTTAATTAGAAAAGTTTTTTTTAAGGCTGAATACAAATTCTTGATTTTGGAATTAAATGATAAGTAATTAAGATGGATATAAAATGTAAGTTTCCTGGTGAAGGATAAAGATTTTATAAATGATTTTAATGGCTTTATGAATTTTTGATTCAGATAAAATAAGAATTTTAATAGGCGAAAGTCGATTTCTATCTATAATAACTCTTATAGTGCAATTTTTGAGACATTTTTAAAATGTCTCTAAAAGCTTGATCTTTTCACTTTCTAAAACTCTATAAATTTTGAAAATCGCTTTGCAAATCCGAGAGTTGGAGGTACTTAAGTACTACGACGTACCCGAAAACTGTTTTTTGCGAATGTTTAAAACTTTTACAAATCGGATCATGAAAACTACTAACCATGGAAGTGGTGTCTGCCAGTCTGCAACTTTAATATACTATAATAGTAAAAATTTGTTCACGTCAGCCGCATAGGGTTAATCTATGTTAATTGCCTATCTCTGTGGAAAGCGTTAAATAAATTGATATTGGTGTTAATTGGCGTTATAATAGCACCTGCCACATATCTTAAAGTATACTCTAAAAAGTTTAAGTTACAGACGTGTTGAAATGCCATTAGGTTCAGGAAATTTATGATGAGGTTCGATAAAACCATTTTTATACCCATCATCAAAAAAGATGGGGGGTATATTGAGATTGTCATTCCGTTTTTAATTCCCTTATTATTGGCTTAAAAAAATGAAGTCTGTCTGTCTGTCTGTCTATCTGTCTGCCTGTCTGTCTGTACATATGTATGTATGTATGTCTGTCTGTCTGTCTGTCTGTCTGTCTGTCTGTCTGTCTGTCTGTCTGTCTGTCTGTCTGTCTGTCTGTCTGTCTGTCTGTCTGTCTGTCTGTCTGTCTGTCTGTCTGTCTGTCTGTCTGTCTGTCTGTCTGTCTGTCTGTCTGTCTGTCTGTCTGTCTGTCTGTCTGTCTGTCTGTCTGTCTGTCTGTCTGTCTGTCTGTCTGTCTGTCTGTCTATCTATCTGTCTGTCTGTCTGTCTGTCTGTTTGTCTATCTGCTTGTCTGTCTGTCTGTCTGTCTGTCTGTCTGTCTGTCTGTTTGTCTGTCTGTCTGTCTGTCTGTCTGTCTGTCTGTCTGTCTGTCTGTCTGTCTATCCGTCTGTCCGTCTGTCCGTCTGTCTGTCTGTCTGTCTGTCTGTCTGTCTGTCTGTCTGTCTGTCTGTCTGTCTTTCTGTCTGTCTGTCTGTCTGTCCATATGTCTATCTGTCTGTCTGTTTGTTTGCCTGTTTTTCTGTCGTGTCTATATGTATATCTGTCTGTCTGTTCTTTTGCCTGTTTTTCTGCCTGTCTTTATGTCTGTCTGTGTGTCTGTCTGTCTTTCTGCCTTGCTGTCACTCTGTTTGTCTTTCTGTCTGTCTGTCTGCCTATATGTCTGTCTGTTATCTGTTTGCCTATGTTATTGAAGGAACGATATTGAAACTGGGCGAAATCGGTTTGCATTTGATCACAGCTCCCGTATAACCTCGCCTAGGCTAAACGCTTATTTGCTAACAAATGACAAACTATAACAGATATGATGATTAAATTTGGTATATTGAGGTTTTACATAAGCACTAGGCAGTATATAAAATTTCATCAAAATCGGTTTAAATTTAACCTTAGCTCTCATACAAAACACTTATGGAAACAGCCTAAATTCCACCTAAAATACACTTAGATGCCAATATATAATAAACTATAATACCACTTAATTTAGTACAAGGAATTTTTTATGTCTATGTCAGTAAGTGTGCAAAATTTTGTTACAATCGGTCACCATTTGATTGTAGCTCCCATATAAAAACTTACGGAGGGGGTTTCTGTCGCTCAAATGAAAGCGCCAGTTTTATTTTTCGAACCACGTCAAGGACTTGGTTGTCCCTACAAACATTTTTTTTTGGCTTTAATCAATAAATTAAATAAGTAAATAAATGTAATAGACTGGGATCAAGTGCGAATGATTTTTATTTTTTGAATAATATTTACTAACCCGAGAACTTTATCAATTTTTGATAAAACTTTTTAATACGAAATAGTATGTAAAATCAAGAGCTTCTTAAACTTGCACAGTGCTTCGATTTTGTTGATTAAATTTAATTGGAATTAAAAGTTTTATGTTTCAAATATAATTTTACTCAATTATTTATTTCTACTCAATAATTCTGTAAAATATAAGTACATTTGAACTACAAATAATTGTCTGCAGAAAAATATTTCAAATTAAAATATTTCCTGAAATCTATTAATAGACAAAAATTATTTAAGTATTTCAATTATTTATCATTAATGTCATATCCTATGACTAGAAAAATATTTCCCCAATTAAAATATTTTTCTTTTAGACATTTATTAAGAATTGTTCAAATTAAATTTTATTACAAAATGCACTCAAAAATTCTTTGAAATTAATTTTGTGAAACAAAATTATAAAATTTCAAAACTAAATAACTATAATAAACTTTAATGGTTGAACATGAAAATGAATGAGTTAAATAGAAATCCGTAAATGTAGATTTATTTAATATTAAAATGAAATTATGAAAATTATAATTACATTAATATGTAATAGAGATTTTTGTTAACCCCTTCAGGCTCCTTGATGCCTGTAGTTAACCATTTACAAAATCTTACATAACTCTTGTAAGTCTATACTTTTCTTAGAAATTATTTTTGAATACAGACACTGGATTTCAAGGGAATGTTTTTTAGAAATATTTATAAAATTTCATTGACCGATAAATAGTTTTTCAAACTTGGTATTCTTACAATTCTTAGCCGAGACACGAACCATTTTATACAAGATGTTACATTATTTATTATAAAATACTAAACATTTATTTAGACACGCAATAAAAATAGATTTAGTTCTTAAGACTTGGGGCTACAAAAGAAATAAATACATATGTACATAAATCATGAAAACATAAAAATGATTGATGCTAAATGAAATGACTAAGATTTGTTAGACAAATTGTTAAAATCACAAAACAAAAAGAAATCTAATCATTATAATTTATAAACAATTATTTATTTAGCACATATATTTTTTTGCTAATGACGTGTTATTACATATTTATAATAATCAAATACATAGAAAAAACTTATAATATATTTTATATATATGATAAATTTTGCAATGTGTAGGACTACAAAGAAATTTTTGAGAATAAATGATTGAATAGTTTTAGAATGTACAAATCTGTCATTTTGGCACAGCTGACTAATTTGTTTTAGGGATTTTATACTAAATATCTACCTGTTGTAGTCCGTAAATAACATCGAAATTTTGTTTTAAAAATAGAACAAACACAAAAGAAGCCACTAGAATTTTAATGAGCTAAATTGTGGCACTGTGGGGGAGATAATAAATAATCATTTCATATTAATACAAGTGGAAGAGTAAACAAACATACATTTCATGAGTACTTGTGTGTGCCTTTGCTTTCTCACATTAAATTATCGTCTTCATTAGTTGTTTTCGAATTAAAGTAAAAGCGGTAAAATTTTTATGGGACTTATCGATAGGACCATACGCCAAATCAATGTATGGAAGTGCAACATATTTATATTATAGAGTGTTTGGCTTAACTATACTGATATTTTAACTGAACTGTGAAAAACTATGCATTACTTTACGTTATGATTATGAATGGGATGCAGCTGTTATCTGGCGTCTCTAGCTCCTCGTGGTACATGGTAACCTGAACAACCTAGTTGAAGATGTGGTAACAACCCTTGTGGAATTCTAGGTCAGGGCTAATTTTAGATGGAGTTATCTTGGAGCCATTCCAATGTATTTGGTCCAAGAATATAAGATAATTGCACTTTCTAAAGTACCAAACTGCAGCGCCTGTTCAACATATTAGTAGAGCGGAAGCGGGCATCTGTCTCGGGTCGAGCTGTCCAATATACAAAAACGTGGCCTATGTGTTTGGACTCACAAATCACAAATCGACTTAGTGCTTACGATGTTTTAAGCAAGGAAAGAAACAACATTACATATAAAGGGGATAATTATACGGTTATTCCCCCTGCTACAGCAGCTGGCACAAAGACTTTGAAAATCTTATCTATGCAAAAATATTATGACTATTGATACCAATTCTGTCTGAAGATATCGGACTATAAAACATACTATAGGCATGAAGGGAAGATTAAAGTTTGCAACAAGGAACGTGTGCACGTTATACAAAACTGGAAAATTAGAAATGTCGCTTTATAAAAATTAACTTGTTGGCGGTGCAAGAAGCAAGATGGACAGGGCAAGGGAAGGTACGGAATGAAAATACTGAGTTTCTTTACTCCAGGTCGATAAGCATAGTAGGGGTGTGGGTTTTCTGATAACTAAAATAATAGCTGCAGCCATGATAGCACTGTATCTTATCAATGGGAGACTAATGGCAATAAAACATAAAACTAAAGCTTGTAGTTTGATAATTATCGATGTCTACGCTTCTACTAAAATCCAATCTAAAAAGTAAAGGCTTATCCATTTCGTGGTTTTAAATGTATAGGTGTGGAATTCGACATCTGTCAAACTAAGCTGTTAAACCAATTTTTTTCTTTTCAGTTGAAAGTCTGACAATAACGAAAACGGATTGCTTAAGTATCACACAACGCATAAAAATGATCAAAACATACTACAAAATGGTGATTCTGCTACAGTCAAAAATCGTGCTTTAATAGGAGATTATGGTTTACATAATCTTTCAACTACGCAAGCAATTGGCAAAATTGTGAAGAATTTGAAGAGACTGGAACGGTTACAAATATTGTAAGGCCTGTGCATTATCGCTTCGCTCGTTCCGCTGAAAATATCGCAGCTCTAAGTGAAAGTATTGCCGAAAACCCGAATGTGTCGATACCTCGTCGTTCTCAGGAATTAGGACTGTCTTATGTATTTATTTTTGCCTGCTATTGAAGAATACGACTTGGAGAATATGTGGTTTCAACTCGAGCGAATATGGCTTTATCGTAAGAGATATTTTCTGGCCGCGTAATTTTTCGTCGTGGCGATATCGGCTGGCCACCAAGCTGGTCGTCAAGTTATTGCTGAAATACCGCCCAATATGTGTCAAAAAGTGGCCTCAAAAGAATCAATGTTTGCAACATTTCTCATGGTGGTCATTTAAAGGGTGTGGTATTTCACATATAATGTCAACGTTCAAACTTATACGTGTTTTATTTACGTTCACTTTTGAAACTGCAAAATGGATAACCCGATATAAATATGAATTTTACGATGTACTGAGCAGTTGGTTGAACAGTAATGTACATAATTGTGATGTTACTATTATACTGGGAGATTTTTACGCCAAGGTAGGTTCAAACATCACCGGTTTGAAACATTACATTGTAAGCATGGTGTCGAAGTAAGAAATGATAACTGGGGAAGATTGATCGAGCTATGCTATGAAAGGAAACTTGTTATAGGTAGCACTATTTTTTCTCATAAGCTATCATCTTTACTTTGATATATAAATAGCAACCATCATTTAGTAACATGTAAAGTTCAATTAAAAGTAGCGGCCCTGAGGTCTGAAACGCAAAAACATTGGAAAATTTTGTAGGAAAATTGAAATCAGAAAGACATCCAAATGTCTTTATTACTTCCATAAGGAATCGGCTTCCAGATGTTATTAACAACTGCGACGCTAGTATTAACGAAATTTTTAAAAGTGTCATTTAGACGATTAGGATTTCATTTCATAAAAGGAAAATTTAAATTAAACAACGTAAAATTCCAAAAAAAAAAAATTAATGAAAACGGAGATGTTGAAGTGCTCCATACAACATACCGTCACCTATCCAAGAGAATAAAAAGGTCTACAAGGAGGGAAAAGAGAATGTGGATAGACGAACAAGCAAGCCAAGCTGAATCAGCTGCAAGTAAAGGCGACATGAAGAACTTATACAACATATCTAGAGCATTGTGGGGCACTCCTACATACACCAACAGTTCCATCTTGAGTAGTAGTGGTACTCTTCTTTCAACTCCAGATAAACAATTAATACGCCAGATGGAACACTTCAAGTCGACATTAAACAACCCTATCAGATAAACAATACTGATGGAAGTATATAATGAAACTAACCATGATGATATATTCATTGGCATTTCAGACAACCCCCAACAATATAAGAAATTAAGAACGCCATTAAAGGCAACAAGGCAGCGGGTTATGACAATATCTTAATTGAGATGCTTTTATGTGATGTTGAAGGATCAGCGATACTGAAGCACCCATTTTTATGTAATATATGAGAAGAATAAACTCTGCCAACCTCCTGCAATGTATACTAGTCAAAATACCTAAAAAGTGAAACTCCAAAGACTGCAATAATTACAGGGGTGTAACACAACTGGAATAAGACAAGAATGTATCTTGTCATCCATACTTTTTATCCTTGCCATCGACAATATAATCCACACGGCTCTAAATCGTAAACACTGTGTCCAATGGACATTTTTTTAACAACTCGAGAACTTGGAATATGCTGAAGACATATCGAGAGCCTATATTTAATACCTCCTATGGACCATTTTTATTTTTAAACACTTTTTTATTGAAACTGTTCTTTTATAAAAGAACATCTCATATAATAAAAATCATATGGAAGAAATCTATTAAGACAGTTACTGGCTTCTATTAAAGTATTTTGGATATTGAACACTTTTTTGCCTCTCCTTAAAAATGTTAATAGTCGGTATTGAATATAGTCTCACGATATGTCTTCTGAGGCAAAGCTCAAGCCACTAACGCTATCACTGTTGAATCTATGAAGCAAACGCGTCAACACATATCAATGTGTATAACGTGGTTATTGAATGTGTAGGTACTTTTAATCATCTTAGAAGTGGCATATTAACAAGGTAAAATCTGCATTCAGCATTCTTCGAGCTATTTGGAAATCTCAGCAAATATCAACAATATTCAAATTACGAATTACTCGAATGTCAAGTCCATCCTGTATTACGACTGCGATACTCGAAAACGCACAAATGCCATCGATAAACGCCTGCAAACCTTTGCAAACAAATGCTTACGGCATATCCTTCATATATGGAGGACAAACCGCATAAGAAATGAAAATCTTCTTAACGCGACAAATCAAATCCCAGTTTCTCTAGAGATATGTGAACGGAATGGCCATGGATAGGCCACACACTTTGAAGGCCAAATACCAACATTGCTCGACAAGCGCTTCGTTGGAATCCACAGGGAAGTGGCCGTCATGTTGGTGCACCTGCAAGAACATGGGAAGGTTAATTGACGCAGAGTTGCAAGTAGCAAACTATTCTTGGAAAAACGTATGATTAACATCTCGCAATAGAATCCGACATAAAAGGATGGTTGAGGAGCTATGCTCCACTGGGAGTCAAGCATAACAGAAAAGGTTATATCACTTTGCCCACAACATTGCTTTGTTTCCTATTTTTAATGCACATGGCTATTTTATTTTCTTTGCCCCACTGTTTTTCATATTTATTAAAGTTGGGATTCCATGGCAAAGCTTTAGTAAAATATTCATTTCATTTCCTAGAGGAGTTCATAAACATTTTCTGATAGTTATGGCAAGGGTAAATACAAGTGCATTTCGCCTGCCCAACTGTAAATTGGTCATAATTTAAATTGATAGTTAATTTAAATAGCAACTATATTTGTATTCCCTGTCGTTTATCCAGTAAGGTATCAACATATTTGATAAGAAGAATCCATAAACTTTTACTGCTAGTGGAAGCAAATCTAAATATTTGCCCTTATTATATTCCCTTTGCCCCACTGTAAGCTGATCATCATATTCTTTTATTGTTCATATCTTCATACAATAGATAGATGAATTGGCCGTATTATTAGTCATTACCTGTTGAGTGAATGCCAGAAAAGTTTTCACTCATACTCAGACTGTACGAGTACACGAGTGTTTGTCCAAATACATAAACTAAAAGTCATGAAGACAAATGAATTAACAAACAATTTTCATTTTTCTTTGTTATATCAAACTGTTTGGTATGAAACTATAAGAGTATATTATCTTATGCTATTGTTTGGTTGATTTTATGATTTTTCAAATGATTTTGTGATTTTGGCATTGAACTCTATAGACATGAAGGCGTTTGTTAAAGAATGAAACATGAAATAATTGCCAAAGAATGCCAAGATCTTTAGGCAAGAAATTAAGGGTCTTCTTATGTTGATGAGTAATAAAAGATGGATATACTAAACTAATTATTAAAAAAAGTAAATAATTCTGACTAAAAAATTTTCCACTTTGAACTGAAAAACTTAACAAATTAAATTTCTCGCAATTTTCTATTTTTATAATACGAAACAAAAATTTAATATAATTTTTATTTGATTACAATAATTTTAATAAATTTTCCTTGTAATTTTTCTAATAAGCACAGGTGTATTTATTAACATTTTATTATTGAAAACATTTTTGATTCTTTTTATTTTTCTTTTCTTCATTAAAGAATTGTTAATCAAGAATTTATATAGTTTCGCAGAAATTTGAACAAGAAAATTGGATACATATATGATTCTGAGATATTTGAAGGCTAAAGCCAAAACCACACAGTGCGTTCAATGATGTAGAACAAATAAAGAAATACATATGTACATATACATATTAAAAAACATATCAAAAATATAAATATTTTATAATAAATTTTGTTAATAATATTGTGCACACGCTCGAAAATTTGAGCGTTTAACATGAGGAAAATAACAAATATATAAATTCTCAATAAAAATGATGAAAAATATGTTATGATATTAAAAACATATTTTTACACTTTGTTTAAAAAAATCAAATAGAAAATGCTTAAACAAAAAACAGTAAATTTTTTTTATCAAAAAATTTTCTATAGAAATTTTTTTAACGAAAATTTTTTTTATCAAAATTTTTTCTTTAAAAAATTTTTATAAGCACTTTTTCTATAGAAATTTTTTTTATCAAAAATTTTTCTATAGAAAATTTTATTACAAAAATTTTTCTATAGAAAATTTTATTACAAAAATTTTTCTATAGAAAATTTTGTAACAAAAATTTTTCTATAGAAAATTTTTTTACCAAAAATGTTTCTAAGGAAAATTTTTCGATTGAAAATTTTTTATCAACAATTTTTCTATGGAACATTTTTTATCAAAAATTTTCTTTGGGACATTTTTGATCAAACATTTTTCTATGGAAAATTTTTTATCAAACATTATTCTATGGAAAGTTTTGTATCAAAAATTTTTCTATGGAAAATTTTTTTTATCAAAAATTTTTTTATAGAAAATTTTCTTAGAAAAATTTGCTTATAGAAAATTTTTTTATCACAAATTTTTCTATAGAAAATTTTTTTATCTAAAATTTTTCTACAGAAAATTTTTTTATCAAAAATTTTTCTAAGGAAAATTTTTTATCAAAAATTTTTCTATGGGAAATTTTTTATGAAAAATTTTTCTATGGAAAATTTTTTATAAAAATTTTTCTATATAAAATTTTTTATCAAAAATTTTCCATAGAAAATTTTTTTATGGAAAATTTTTTATCAAAAATTTTTCTATGAAAAATTTTATATTAAAAATTTTTCTATGAAAAATTTTTTATCAAAAATTTTTCTATAGAAAGTTTTTTTTCAAACAATTTTGTTTCAACAATTTGTCTAAAGAATCATTTTTTATCAACAATTTTTTAATAGATCATTTTTTATTAAAAATTTTGCTATTGAAAATTTTTTATCATCAATTTTTTTATAGAAAATTTTATTATCATAAATTTTTCTATAGAAATTTTATAAAAAATTTTTATATGCAAAGTTTTTTATAAAAAATTTTTATATGCAAAGTTTTTTATCAAAAATTTTTCTACAGAAAAATTTTTAATCAAAAATTTTTCTATAGAACAGTTTTTTTCAGTAATTTTTCTATAGAGCAATTTTTTATCAACAATTTTTTAATAGATAATTTTTTTTTATCGAAAATTGTTTATCATCAATTTTTTTATAGAAAATTTAATATCATAAATTTTTCTATAGAAATTTTTTTATCTAAACCCACAATCGAACCCACAACCTCTTAATAGATTTTTTTATATCAAAAATGTTTCTATAGAATTTTTTTTTATAAATAATTTGTCTATGCAAAGTTTTTTATTAAAAATTTTTCTATAGAAAATTTTTTATCAAAAATTTTTCTGTGAAAAATTTTTTATCAAAAATTTTCTATAGAAAATTTTTTTATCAAAAATTTTTCTATGAAAAATTTTTTTATCAAAAATGTTTTATCAAAAATTTTTCTATAGAAAATTTTTTATCATAAATTCTTCTATTTAAAATTTTTTTTATCAAAAATTTTTTTATGAAAATTTTTTATCAAAAATTTTTCTATGAAAATTTTTTTTTATCAAAAATTTTTATATTGCATTTTTTTTTATAAAAAGTTTTTTTATTTTTTTATCAAAAATTTTTCTATAGAAAATTTTGTATCAAAAATTTTTCTATGGAAATTTTTTTTATCAAAAATTTTTCTATAGAAACTTCTTTTATCAATAAATTTTTCTATAGAAACTTCTATAGAAACTTCTATAGAACATTTTTTTTATCAAATCTATAGAACATTTTTTATCAAAAATTTTTCTATAGAAAATTTGTTATCAAAAATTTTTCGATAGAACATTTTTTTATTAAAAAGTTTTTTACCCAAAATTTTTTATAGACATTTTTTTTTATCAAAAATTTTTCTATAGAATTTATTTTTATCAGAAATTTTTTTCTATAGAAAATTTTGTTATCAAAAATTTTTCTATATACATTTTTTTTATCAAAATTTTTTCTATAGACAATTTCTATGGAACATTTTTTTTATCAAAATTTTTTTTTTTTTAAAACTTTTTATCAAAAATTTTTCATTAGAAAACTTTTTATCAAAAAATTTTCATTAGGAAACTTTTTATCAAAAAATTTTCTATAGAATTTTTTTTTATAGAAAATTTTTTATCAAAAATATTTCTATAGAAAATTTTTTTTTATCAAAAGTTTTCTATAGAACATTTTTTACCAAAAATATATTTATAGACATTTTTTTTATCAAAAATTTATATAATTTTATTGCTATAAATTGGATTTTGATTTTGTTTCTTGTGTATTTTGTTTTTGTATGTTCTTTACTCATTTTGACGTATTTCATTAATTACCGTGTTATTTACTAAAATTACAAAAATTGTTCGGCTTCTGGTGGCATGGACTGCCTACACCTTCTGATAACACAGGCCAAAAAATTTAACTTTTTTTGTGTCTTATATTTCTTAGTCAGTTTGTATGCATTTGGTATAGGGCATCAATGCCTCTAATTCACTTTTTTCTATCAGCTCTATTATTTAAAAAAAAATTATATCTCAAAAAGTAAAGCTGGTCCGAAAAAAGTGAGTTAGAGGAATTCGAGCCCTATATAAGATGTATAAAAATTGACTTAAAAATTTAATGCACTATTGCTGGGCTTATTATTAACTTAAAATAAGCATTTTTATATACGAAAAGTGCTATTTACATTTTGGTATTTAATGTTTTTGTAAATACATTATCTTAAAGCTCCTAGAAGTAAGCAACAACATTTTTTTTAAATCTCATCGATTTCTTTTGAACCTTAGAGATATGTTTTGTGCCTTTATTGAAAATATCATAATACCGGACATGCGGGAAGTGTGTCGTTTAATCGACCAAACTCTACCGATTGATTCAAAATCCCTTCAGGAGTCGATTTATCAATCAAAATATAATAGATAATTTTATGAAATTCGTTACAAACATTTATTTTAAAGTTTTGAATATTTTAATAAAAGTTGGCCTCAGTGATGTGGGGTATAAAACGGCCATTTTTGACCGACTAAAGTGTTTTCTTACTTGTTATTATTGATTTCTATTTCAACAAAAAATTTAACTTAACAACTTGTTCTAATTGATAATGGAAACTAAATTGAATACAAAAAAAAAAAAAAATAATAAATTGAAATTAAATTAAATACAAATTTCTAGAATTTTTTATATTCTTTCATTAAACATTATTGTATCTAGAAAAAAACGAAATTTAAATATGAAAGAGCAACATACATTGGCTTCATAAATCTTTTGAAATCATAATGAAAATCCATAAATTATGGCTAATAATATTTAGTTTTGTTGTGTTTTATATATATAATGTGAACTCTACTAAAGTACCCAGCAGTTGTCAAGGGCATATAGAGTCTCCGACTAAAATAAAAAAAAGAAAACATGTTTTGATATTGGTTTATTATGAGAAAGGAAAGGCCAAAAGCTTAACAATACCTACTTTTACCACCATTATTATTGACATTCGTATTGCAAAGTGCTTCATAATATGACGTTCTAGTAACTCACAACAGCTTTATTGAACGGCCGGCCTAATACTGTTGGTCGCATTTAGATACACTTACAAACACATCATTATAAATGTATTTGTATATTCTTCCTTTACTTTTTATTTCCTATTTCCCTTGTTTTCATTTCTGTGTATTTTGAATTCTATTTTACTTAGCATGCTATTGTTCTATAAATTCTTAACCCTTTAATGACCTAATTCTGGGACATGTAAAATTATATAAATTTTCTATGAATAAAGATTGTGGATTGTGACAATTTATATAAGAAAGAGTGTGAATCGCAACATTTTCTAGAAAACTCTGTGGATTTGTAAAGAAGACATTGTGGTTTGAGATATTTAAAAGAAAATAGTGTGGCTTGTATGATTTTTCTATCGAAAAAGTTGTGGCTTGCAACATAAAACAAGTTGTGGATTTAACATTTCATATAGAAAATTGTGTAGCTTGTAATATTTTTGATAGACAAAGTTTTGAATTGCAACATTTTATATGCAAAAAGTTTGATTGAAGTTGGAAATCGAAACAATTCTTAAAAAGAAGTTGTGGATTGTAACTTTTTTTTTAGAAAAGTTGTGGGTTGTGACTTTTTTTTTTTTAAATATTATGGATTGCAATTCTTCTATCTATCGATCTATATATATATAAAAATCAATGCCACTTTTTGTTATAACTTTATATGTCAAGAACGGGTTCACCTATACAAACCAAATGTTTAGACTTTGTTTGGACTATTTAGTAGATTATTCATGTATAGTTTGCACAAAATCGGTCTAGCAATTCTTCATTTATCATATTTTTTGCAACCAATTAGTGTGTTCGAGTTTATAAAATCCATGGAAATTTTTTATATTTACATACATATTGTATAATATAGTTTCCATATATTGTATAAACTCTAGAAATTATCTTCTTCTATACATATTAAAAATTGATCATGTTATGATCTTTAGGAAAGTTCTTGTGCATGAGCCGACGAACATTGGTATGACCAAGTTCCAACAGGTGGCGCCACTGAACATTTATTAAAGTTAATTTAATCGTAAACTGTGCATTTGATTATGCTATGATCTTTAGCAAAGTTCTTACTCATGAACCGACGAGGGTTTCTAAGTTGGCATGAGCAATTCCCAACAGGTGGCGCCACAGAAAATTACTCAAAATGAATTAAAAAATAAACTCTGCATTTGATCATGTTTGAGTGTTCTTTTTGTAGTTTATAAAATCCATGGAAATTTTTTATATCTACATACATATTGTATAGTATAGTTTCCATATATTGTATAAACTCTATAAATTATATTCTTCTATATATACAAAAATTTGATCATGTTATGATCTTTAGGAAAGTTCTTGTGCATGAGCCGACGAACATTCGTATGACCAAGTTCCGACAGGTGGCGCCATTGAACATTTTAAAGTTAATTAAATCGTAAACTGTGCTTTGGATTATGCTATGATCTTTAGCAAAGTTCTTAATCATGAACCGACGAGGGTTTCTAAGTTGGTATGAGGAATTCCCGACAGGTGGCGCCACAGAAAATTACTCAAAATTAATTAAAAAATAAACTCTGCATTTGATCATGTTTGAGTGTTCTTTTTGAAGTTTATAAAATCCATGGAAATTTTTTATATCTACATACATATTGTTTAATATAGTTTTCATATATTGTATAAACTCTATAAATTATCTTCTTCTATATATACACAAATTTGATCATGTTATAATCTTTAGCAAAGTTGTTGCGCATGAGCCGACGAATATTGGTGTGACCAAATTCCGACAGGTGGCGCCACTGAAAATTTATTAAAGTTAATTAAATCGTAAACTTTGCATTTGATCATGCTATGATTTTTAGCAAAGTTCCTTCGAATGAATCGAAGAGGGTTTCTAAGTTGGTATAACCAATTCCCGACAGGTGGCGCCGCAGAAAATTACTCAAAATGAATAAAAACATAAACTCTGCATTTGATCATGCTTGAGTGTTCTTTTTGGAGTTTATAAAATCCATGGAAATTTTTTATATCTACATATATATTGTACAATATAGTTTCCATGTCATTTCTAATGTCATTCCTTCAAATTAATTTTAGTTGGCGCCGCAGCAACCCGCGCTGGGTGCAGCTAGTATTTTATAAGATTTTGATAACTTATAGTAACAAAAGGGTTAAATATTTTCTAACATTTTCGAATGCTTCATAGTGAGTAGCTATGTTTTGTATGCATAGAATTGTAGTTTTTTGTATCTTAAGTTTTTTTCAAACTATTTTCCTTTTATTGCTAGGATATAATTATAGCATTTCTTCTGCAACTTTGGTTTCTTAACATTAAACTTTACTTAAAGAGCAAAACTGGTAATAGTCATGGTTACAATTGAGAACAACCCTAGACTACCTTAACCATAATAATTAATTCTATTTATCTATACTAAATGTATTTCTTAAGATTTCCAGTAATAATAACAATAATTATAACATTTAAGAGTAAAATTAAAATTAACAATTAATAAAATTCTCGTCAGCTTTGTCATGGATTTATCCTTATTATTTTTGGTCAGCATAATTTTCTTAGTTTCTTTTTAACATCTCCTTTTTTCAATTAGAATACTTTTTCTTTTAGGTATTTGTTATTTAAGTTCTTTTAAAATATTGTGTTTTTATCTTAAATACTGTGGCATACTTTTAGGATTCGCATTCAATACAAATGCATAAATGTGTTTGAAAGTTTTTGTATGCATAGGAAAAACAATGAAGCAAATACAGTGGAGTCTCAATAATTTATTAAATAAGGTCAACGACTTTTTGCTTTCCAATTTTACTTATTAGAAGGATTTTTAATAAAGAGGTTTTTACATCGTGACTTTTTATATTAAGTACTTGAGAATGATTTTAAATCAAGAACATATTTATAGCAGAATTTTCTACAAAAATAAAATAGATAATGGAAAAAAATCATTGAAGAAGTTAAATATAAATTCAGCCTTATGACATCGAGATTTCACTGTTTATACTATCTTAGGGTTTTACTTTAATAATTCTGTTAAAGTTCTTTAGCAACAAGAAAAAAAATGGATATTGTAATAATAAATATATCAATTTAATTAAATGGTTATGGAAATTTATTTACTTACTAACTAGGTCACATTTTTGACCTATTTTTGCATACATAAGCAGTTTTTATATAGAAATGACTTAAGTAATAGTAAAGTGGGCATAAAAGGTTGAAAAAGATGCTAACATTTTGTTTATACTTGGAAAATTTGAAAATTTTCCTATAAGAATAAGATATTTTTGAAAAATTTCCTATAAAAATAAGAAATTTTTGAAAAATTTTCTATAAAATTAAGAAATTTTTTAAAAATTTCCTAAAAAAAAGGATTAACAAATAGCGGAAATAACTTTGCAAGGATTTCTTTCTTTAGCAAAAGTTAGTAATTTTTTTAACAATTTATTATTTTCACAGGGGATTTTTCTAAATTTGATTATTTCTATAAGAAATTTTTCAAAAATTTCATCTTTTTATAGAAAACTTTTCAAAAATTTTATATTTTATAGGAAATTTTTCAAAAATTATCTATTTTTATGGAAAATTTTTCAAAAATTTCCTATTTTTATAGGAAATTTTTTTAAAAATTTCCTATTTTTATAGGAAATTTTCTTATTTTTATAGGAAATTTTTCAAAAATTTCATAGTTTTATAGAAAATTTTTAAAAAATTTCATATTTTTACAGGAAATTTTTAGAAAATTTCATACTTTTATAGGGAATTTTTCAAAATATTGATATTTTTTAAAAATTCCCACATTTTAATAGGATTTTTTTAAAATTCCATATTTTAACAGAAAATTTTTAAAAAAATTCATATTTTTATAGGAAATTTTCAAAAATTTTATATTTTTATAGGAAATTTATTAAAAATTTCATATTTTTATTGGAAATATTTCAAAAATTTCATATTTTATAGGAAAGTTTTCAAAAATTTCCTATTTTTATGGGAAATTTTTCAAAAATATATAGGAAATTTTTTAATATTTTTATAGGAAATTTTTAAAAATTTCATATTTTTATAGAAAATTTTTCAAAAAATTTCATATTTTTATAGAAAATTTTTCAAAAATTTCCTATTTTTATAAGAAAATTTTTAAAACTTCCATATTTTAATAGGAAATTTTTCAAAAATTCCATATTTTAACAGAAAATTTTTTAAAAGTTTCACATTTTTATAGGAAATTTTTTAAAAGTTTCATACTTTTATAGGAAATTTTTAAAAAATTTCATATTTTGAAAAGAAATTTTTCAAAAACGTTATATTTTTATAGAAAATTTTTCAAAAATTTCATATCTTTATAGAAAATTTTTCAAAAATTTCATATTTGTATAGGACATTTTTCAAAAATTTCATATTTTTTGTTATTGAAAAATTTTTCAAAAAATAAGAAATTTAGAGTTTAAATATGTTTATGAATTAAACATTTCTAGAAAATTTCAAAATTTTTTGAGGAAGAACTTGTAGATTTAAAGATTTTCAGTTGATTTCATTTCTTACTTTAAGTTTAATTAAAGATATATAGTAAATATTTCCATTTGCTTACCTGAAAATAAAAGAAAATTTTAGGGAATTAGAAAATTTAAACACAATTTTGTAGATATTGAGAATAATACAATATTAGATATATATGTACTTATATATACAAACATCAAAACATTTCAAATTGTTTTCGAAATATATATTATTTTATGTATATAGAAATCACTTAATGAAGACCTGTACTAATAGTGAAATTCATGAATTTTAAGATTGTACTAAAATATTGCATAAGTCGTATTACTTTACCTTATTAAACACAAAACACATTTGCCAATTTAAATTTAATACCTGGCGCCTTAAACTGCCCTTTTATGGATGGAGGTGGCTGTAGGTTATAGAGCCAGTAAATTTAATCATAATCTCATTTCCTTGACATTGAATAAATCTTGTTATTTTCACTTATCTACAGAAATCTTCATTAAATTTTATTTAATCTAAAATTTAATTTTAAAATGTTCTCATACTCACACACATACACTCACACATACCTTAGCATATTTTAACATTTCCGTTTAACGTTTTTCCAAATGAATAAGAAATGAAAATTAAAAAGTAAAATCTTTCATTTTCTAATTTTCTTTTATCATTTTTTTTGCTTTTGGCATAAAAAAGAGTGTAAAAATAAGAGATTGTAATGTTTATTATATTGGACGCATTATAAAACAGTAGTAAAGAGTAATGATAATATAACGATAATATTTTATAATAAGCCTAGGAAAACACTGACATTAAGTCCTAGGCTTTGAATGTAGGTACGATGATAATACTGTGAGACAAAAGTAAGGGAAAACTAAATTCTTTACAAAAAGTTGGAAATTTTACAAAAATTTCTTATTTTTATAGGAAATTTTTCAAAAATTTTCCTATTTTTATACGAAATTTTTCAAAAATTTTCTTTTTTAATAGCAAATTTTTCTAAAATTTCCTATTTTTATAGGAAATGTTTCCAAAATTTTCTACTTTTATAGAAAATTTTTCCAAAATTTCCTTTTTTTATAGAAAATGTTTCCAAAATTTCCTATTTTCATAGGAAATTTTTCAAAAATTTCCTATTTTTATAAGAAATTTTTTAAAAATTTCCTATTTTTATAGGAAATTTTTCAAAAATTTCCTATTTTCATAGGAAATTTTTCAAAAATTTCCTATTTTCATAGGAAATTTTTCAAAAATTTCCTATTTTTATAGGAAATTTTTCAAAAATTTCCTATTTTTATAGGAAATTTTTCAAAAATTTCCTATTTTTATAGGAAATTTTTCAAAAATTTCCTATTTTTATAGGAAATTTTTCAAAAATTTCCTATTTTTATAGGAAATTTTTCAAAAATTTCCTATTTTTATAGGAAATTTTTCAAAAATTTCCTATTTTTATAGGAAAATTTTCAAAAATTTCCTATTTTTATAGGAAATTTTTCAAAAATTTCCTATTTTTATAGGAAATTTTTCAAAAATTTCCTATTTTTATAGGAAATTTTTCAAAAATTTCCTATTTTTATAGGAAATTTTTCAAAAATTTCCTATTTTTATAGGACATTTTTCAAAAATTTCCTATTTTTATAAAAAATTTTTCAAGAATTTCCTATTTTTATAGGAAATTTTTCAAAAATTTCCTATTTTTATAGGAAATTTTTCAAAAATTTCCTATTTTTATAGGAAATTTTTCAAAAATTTCCTATTTTTATAGGAAATTTTTCAAAAATTTCCTATTTTTATAGGAAATTTTTCAAAAATTTCCTATTTTTATATGAAATTTTTCAAAAATTTCCTATTTTTATAGGAAATTTTTCAAAAATTTCCTATTTTTATAGGAAATTTTTCAAAAATTTCCTATTTTTAAAGAAAATTTTTCAAAAATTTTCTATTTTTAAAGAAAATTTTTCAAAAATTTTCTATTTTTAAAGAAAATTTTTCAAAAATTTTCTATTTTTATAGGAAATTTTTCAAAAGTTTCCTATTTTTATAGGAAATTTTTCAAAAGTTTCCTATTTTTATAGGAAAATTTTCAAAAATTTCCAATTTTTATAGGAAATTTTTCAAAAATTTCCTATTTTTATAGAAAATTCTTCAAAAGCTTCTATTTTTATAGGAAATTTTTCAAAAATTTCCTATTTTTATAGGAAATTTTTCAGAAATTTCCTAATTTTATAAGAAATTTTTCATAAATTTCCTATTTTTTTAGGAAATTTTTCAGAAATTTCCTATTTTTTAGGAAATTTTTCAGAAATTTCCTATTTTTTAGGAAATTTTTCAGAAATTTCCTATTTTTTAGGAAATTTTTCAGAAATTTCCTATTTTTTAGGAAATTTTTCAGAAATTTCCTATTTTTTAGGAAATTTTTCAGAAATTTCCTATTTTTTAGGAAATTTTTCAGAAATTTCCTATTTTTTAGGAAATTTTTCAGAAATTTCCTATTTTTATATGAAATTTTTCAAAAATTTCCTATTTTTATAGAAAAATTTTCAGAAACTTCTTATTTGTATAGAAATTATATTCCTGTGACACAGTGTAATTAATATAGATACAGGATATCTTGGTCCCATATATTTGAGTCAAGTAAGAACGAAAGAAAAAGATGATGAAACCTAAGAAATAAATAAAATAACAAACGCCTTTGCTTTCTTGATTTTATGGAGTTATTAAAAACGGATATTGTTCATATACGTAGAAAAGCAAAAAAAGACTTAAAACCTAATGAACAGCCAACACCAGAGCCAAAGTAAACAGCGACAAAAGTGCCATTAACCAACCACCCAGACAGACAGACAATGGCTTCAGCATTCATCCAAAATGAATGGCAATGGCAAAATGAATGTAATGAAAAGTATTTAATATTATTTTGATGAAGACGAAGACAAAGCGGATGATGATGATAGAAGTTTGGAAAATTGCTATAAGACTCATAAGATGGAAGACTAAAAATCAACATCATAATAACTATGAAAAGAAAATTTTCATATAAATTTATAAGCGTTATATAAATAAGTTGCGTACGAGTAGATATTATAATGATAATAATAATAATGATGAACGGGATGAAATTAATTAACATTACATGCTAATGAAATTTTAATGTCCCTTTTTAACGGAACGGAAGTTGTATTTTAACAATATAAATTTACAGTTTAATGCATAAATAGGGGGGAAGCAGACAGACATAGAAGGCATTAATATACCTAGGGGAGTATATTTTAGGTAAAGATGTATATTCTTAATAAAATATACGAGGGTGGGAGGAAAAGAATTTAAGTTAGTTAAATAACTATAAATTTGATGTTTAGATTATACTCTTTATATTGTGTAAGATATCTGGGGTTGCTATAAATCAAGTTATATCTTTATTATATAATTTTCTAGAATATTTTTTTTTAAGATATCTTAAAAAAGTTCTTGTACAAAGATTTTCTAAATTTGCAATTTTCTGTAGCTGTTTTTTGGTGTTTTGATAGCCAAAAAATAAAGGTTTTAGAAAATGTAAGGTAAAGTACGAAATCTATCTAATTTTTTTTCAAAATTTTGTTAGAAAATATAAGATTTCTAAAATTGATGTTCAAGTCAAGGAAATTTGATGCATGAAATAGAAAAAAACAAATGTTTTGCTAATACCGTTTGGTTATACATATTAACATTTTGATCTTAAATTTATTTAAAAATAAAACATATATGAGTAAAACTTAAAGCTTAAATCTTTTTTAATTTGAATGAGATTATCATCGAAAGCATTTGTATTGTAAGTCTTAAGAATTTATCTCAAAAGTGTAAGAAAAACTAAGATTAATGATATATTTTATTCAAATTGTCAGTACTTTAGCATTTAAGACCCGACAAACTTTAGCGATTTAAAGGGTTAATATTAGCATACAATAAATAACTTTTTGAATTACATATAAATACTAATATTCTCAGTTATTTGGCTTCATACAAGTAAGCATGTATTTTATATTGTTTGTAAAAGTGTGTGTGTGTGTGTGTGTGTGTGTATATCCGTTTCCCTATAACTCCATACACATTTGCTTCCACGCGGGTGGTATTTCCGCTTTCATTTGACTTAACTCCTATTACTGTCGCTGTTATTCCTGTTAGTCAAGGCTGTCTTTGCTATTTACACTCCTCCCTTTCTTGTTTCTTTGTTAAATTCTTTATTATTAAGGCGTAAATTAGTTTTTTTTGTATATTCTTTATTAATAAATTTTTGCATTTTTCATTTTTGTATGTTTATAAATATGAGTATCTATGGTAACACTGTGGTACAGAAGCTTATGCAACAAACATGGCGGTCGCTGCCTGCCTCTGGCCTTATACCTCGGGCCAAATCGCCTCATTCAATATCGATCAAAAACTCAGACTTTTAAGCAAATATTGTGTAGGATAACTTAAGGATTTTTAAAATAAGTTGCAAAAAGTTTAATAAAATGTTGTATCTGACAAACACAAATGATTCTGAAATATCTTATATTTCAATCTATATCTAATACAGCGATTTGTCCCCTGGAACATAGAGAGTCATTCAAGGCAATACTGACCAAGAAGTCTTTAAATAAACCAATGACAATATAAATTGCATGTCGTATAATAACAAAATGATACTTTTTTCTGTTGCACAGTGTAATCTTTTTCTTTGTAACTATTTATTAGAAATATAACGAAAAAATGATACAAACTGCTGCTGCTTTATGTTAAAGTAAAAATGTATTGTGCATGACTTAATAATTTGTTTGAGTAAAAAATAAACGACAAAGGGAAAATAAAGAAAAGCTCGCGTATAATTAATGAAAGTTCTTTGTATTAAACTATAAAATCTAAGCTTTATTTTTTGTTTGTAATTTTTTTTGCATAGTAAATATTTGTTAAAATTTTTACGGCTTTTGTTAGCTCCAACGATTAATTTTTATCTTAGGTATCTGGGAGGCTTTTGCCTATGGGGCTAAAGTTTAAAAAGAAGGGAGCGGAGTATGACAAATGATGTATTTGGTATAAAGAAATTAATTTGTAAAATTTTAAAATAATTAAAATTTTTGCTTAAAATTTACTCTAAAAAACTTTTGCATATCATATTTACTACAAATTTTACAAATTTTAAATTCTTTTCTTCAACTTCCCTATAGAAAATTCTAACTATCTTCAACTTTTCTATTGAAAAAACTCTATAGAAAACTCTTCCTATCTTTAATTTTTCTATAAAAAACTCTTCTTATCTTCAAGTTTTCAATAAAAAAGTCTTTTTATATTCAACTTTTCTATAGAAAAGTATTTTTATATTCAACTTTTCTATAGAAAAGAATTTCTATTTTTGCTTTTCTATAGAAAATTCTTCCTATATTCAACTTTACTATAGAAAAGCCTTCCTGTCTTCAACTCTTCTATAGAAAAGCCTATCTTCAACTTTTCTATAAAAATGACTTCCCATTTTCAATCTTTCTATAGAAATGTCTTCCCATCTTCAACTTTTCTATTGAAAAGTCTTCCCATCTTCAACTTTTGAAAAGTCTTCCTATCTTCAACTTTTCTATAGAAAAGTTTTCCTATCTTTAACATTTCTAAAGAACAGTCTTCTTAACTTCAAATCTTCTAAGAAAAATTCTAAATATCTTCCAGTTTTAAATAGAAAGGTCTTCCTTTCTTCAACTTTTCTATAGAAGTCTTCCAATTTCATCAGCTTTTCTATAGAAGACTTCATCATCAGCTTTTCTATGAAAAGACTTCCTACCGTCAACTTTTCTATAGAAATGTTTTCCTTTCGTCAATGTTTCTATAGAAATTTCTTCCCATCATCAACTTTTCTATAGAAATATTTTCCTATCTTCAACTTTTCTATAGAACTGTTTTCCTATCCTTAACTTTTTTATAGAAATGTTTTCCTATCTTCAACTTTTCTATAGAAATGTTTTCCCATCCCCAACTTTTCTATAGAAATGTTTTCCTATCGTCAACTTTTCTATAGAAATGTTTTCTTATCGTTAACTTTTCTATAGAAATGTTTTCCTTTCGTCAACTTTTTTATAGAAACGTTGTTTTATCGTCAAGTTTTCTATAAAAATGCCTTCCTATCGTCAAATTTTCTATAAAAATATTGTCCTATCGTCAACTTTTCTTTAGAAATGTTGTCCTATCGTCAATTTTTCTATAGAAATGTTGTCCTATCGCCAACTTTTCTGTAGAAATGTTGTTCTATCGTCAACTTTTTTACAGAAATATTGTATGAACGTAAACTGTTCCATAGAAATATTGTCCTGTCGTCAATTTTTCTGTAGAAATGTTTTCCTATCCTCAACTTTTTTATAGATATGTTTTCCTATCGTCAACTTTCTATATAAACGTTGTTTTATCGTCAAGTTTTCTATAAAAATGCCTTCCTATCTTCAAATTTTCTATAAAAATATTGTCCTATCGTCAACTTTTCTTTAGAAATGTTGTCCTGTCGTAAATTTTTCTATACAATGTTTTCCTACCGTCAACCTTTCTGTAGAAATGTTGTGCTATCGTCAACTTTTCTATCCAAATGTTGTCCTATTGTCAATTTGTCTAAAGAAATGTTGTCATATCGTCAACTTTTTTGTAGAAAAGTTGTTTTATCGTCACGTTTTTTATAAAAATGCCTTCCGGTCGTTAAATTCCCTATAGAAATTTTGTCCTATCGTCAACTTTTCTATAGAAATGTTGTCCTATCGTCAACTGTTCTATAGAAATGTTGTCCTATCATCAAGTTTTCTATAGAAATGTTGTCCTATCATCAACTTTTCTAGAGAAATGTTGTCCTATCCTCAAGTTTTCTATAGAAGTGTTGTCCTATCGTCAACTTTTCTATAGAAATGTTGTCCTTTCGTTAACTTTTCTATAGAAATGTTGTCCTATCGTCAACTTTTCTATAGAAATGTTGGCCTTTCATCAACTTTTCTATAGAAATGTTGTCCTATCATCAAATTTTCTAGAGAAATGTTGTCCTATCCTTAAGTTTTCTATAGAAGGTTGTCCTTTCGTCAACTTTTCAATAGAAATATTGTCCTTTCGTTAACTTTCCTATGGAAGTGTTGTCCTATCGTCAACTTTTCTATAGAAATATTGTCCTATCGTCAACTTTTCTATATAAATGTTGTCCTATCCTCAAGTTTTCTATAGAAATGTTGTTCTATCGTCTATTTTTCTATAGTAATGTTGTCCTGTCGTCAATTTTTCTATAGAGATGTTGTCCTATCGTCAACTTTTTTACAGTAATGTTGTAATATCGTAAACTTTTCCATAACGGTGTTGTCCTATCGTCAACTTTTCTAAGGAAATGTTGTCCTATATTATATAACTCATTGATAGAATAATTTTTCTACATTTAACTTTGGGAGTTTAAGTTATCAAATCACTTCATTCAATCTCAACTATACATTTTTAGTTTATTTAAATTTTCAATTGAATGCACTCATAACAATTTAAACATTTAGACAATATCTTATAACTTTATCAACAAATGTAAAAATATTTCTTGAATTATTTCAAGTATTTAAAAAAGAATTTAAACAATTGCTAAAACAAATTTGTATATTCTATATATTTATAAAGTTTCAAAAATCCATTCATTCATCTAGATACTCTTATAAGTTATTTATTTACTAACTAAAGTGCAGTAAAGTTGGACAATTGAAAAGATTTTCTTATTTAGAAAAAAGTATTAAAATATTTTTTATAAAAAAAAATTGTGTCATACAAATATTTCCTCTTATGGTTTAGATTCTTATAAATATTTAACACAAGAACTTTTTTGAAATCAGACAAAAACAATTTTTCAATACAATACAAATTTTGGCTCAAAAATCTCTCCATATGCAGAAAAAAAGAAAAGATTTGACAATGATTGAATGTTAAGGAAACAAATTAAAATTGTATAGAAATTTTAGAAATTTTTTCTTGACATCTTTAAACAATATGTAATGCCATTTTCTAGATAATATCTAAATTGAGTGTATAATGTTTTAATAGATTGCAATTTTTTTCATTGGTTTGGTTTTTGGGTTAAAAAAAAGACAAATTTCGAAATAATAGGTTTTTAGAGAATATGTTAAGAAAAATGTAGAACAAATTAGCACTCGGTAGAGTTTTGTTTATTTAATAAATTTCATTAGAAATAAATATTTATTTAATTTAATTAAGATAAGAGGAAAGTAATTTTAAATTCTAGAAAGAAATTGGTTTGATTAAGGAAAAAAACGAAATTATGATTTTATCTCCATAAATAAAAGGAAGGAAACAAATGTAAGATTTTATTGAATTACAAAAGAAGACCTAGAATTTGAGTTTTTAAAAAAATAGATATTAAAATTCATAGAATATGTCAGGTTATTTATATTTATTTTTAAATAAATGACAAATGAATAATTGAAATGACAGAAATGTAAAATTCTTTAAGTTTGAAAGTAAATAATTGAAATTATGTTTCTTTACTTTTTGAGTGAGTTCGGACAAATGAGTGTAATTTGGTGTTACTCTATATAAATTTTATATATTGAAAATTTTTCTTTAAAAATTTTTTGTGTTGAAAATTTTTCTATACAAATTTTTTATATTAAAAATTTTTCTATAGAAATTTTTTATATTTAATATTTTTAATAGAAATTTTTTATATTAAAATTTTTTTTATATAAATATTTATATTGAATATTTTTTAAAAAAATGTTTATATTGAATATTTTTCTTAAGAATTTTTTTTATCAATAGTTTTCCTATAGAAATTTTTTATAAAGAAAATTTTTCTATATTTTTTATATTGAAAAAAATTTCTTTCGACCTTTTTATTATGAAAATTTACATAGAATTTTTTTTTACATTGAAAATTTGTCTAAAGAAATTTTTTATATTGAATATTTTTCTATTGAAATTTTTTATATTAATCTTTTTTGGAATTTAAAATTTTTGTAAAAAATTTTTATATTGAAAATTTTTGTAAACTATTTTTATATTGAAAATTTTTCTAAATATATATATTTATATTGAAAATTTTTGTATAAAAATTTTGTATATTGAAAATTTTTCTATACAATTTTTTTATATTGAACATTTTTCTATATAGAAGTTTTTTATATTAAACAATTTTTACAGAATTTTTCTTATATTAATACATTTACTATAGAATTTTGTTTTATTGCAAATTTTTCTAAAAAAAAAATTTTATATTGAAAATTTTAAAATAGAAATTTTTTATATCGAACATTTTTCTTTAGAAATTTTTTACATAGAAATTTTTTATATTTAGTATTTTTCTATAGAATTTTTTTTATTAAAATTTTTTTTATTGAAATATTTACATTGAAAATTTTTTATTGAAATTTTTTCTAAAAAACTTTTTTATTGAACATTTTTGCATAAAAATGTTTTATATCGAAAATTTTTCTTCGGAAATTTTCTATATATTTTTCTTTAGAAATTTTTTATTTTAAAAAGTTTTTATAGAAATTTTTACATTGAAAATTTTTCTATACAGAAATTTTTTATATTAAAAAATTTATGCAGATTTTTTTTTATATTGGAACATTTTTTATAGAAATTTTTTTTAATGAACATTTTTCTAAAAAAATTTATTTTAAAAATTTTTCTTTAGAAATTTTTTATATAGAAATTTTTTATATTACAAATTTTTTTATAGAAATATTTACATTGAAATGTTGTCCTATCGTCAACTGTTCTATAGAAATGTTGTCCTATCATCAAGTTTTCTATAGAAATGTTGTCCTATCATCAACTTTTCTAGAGAAATGTTGTCCTATCCTCAAGTTTTCTATAGAAGTGTTGTCCTATCGTCAACTTTTCTATAGAAATGTTGTCCTTTCGTTAACTTTTCTATAGAAATGTTGTCCTATCGTCAACTTTTCTATAGAAATGTTGGCCTTTCATCAACTTTTCTATAGAAATGTTGTCCTATCATCAAATTTTCTAGAGAAATGTTGTCCTATCCTTAAGTTTTCTATAGAAGGTTGTCCTTTCGTCAACTTTTCAATAGAAATATTGTCCTTTCGTTAACTTTCCTATGGAAGTGTTGTCCTATCGTCAACTTTTCTATAGAAATATTGTCCTATCGTCAACTTTTCTATATAAATGTTGTCCTATCCTCAAGTTTTCTATAGAAATGTTGTTCTATCGTCTATTTTTCTATAGTAATGTTGTCCTGTCGTCAATTTTTCTATAGAGATGTTGTCCTATCGTCAACTTTTTTACAGTAATGTTGTAATATCGTAAACTTTTCCATAACGGTGTTGTCCTATCGTCAACTTTTCTAAGGAAATGTTGTCCTATATTATATAACTCATTGATAGAATAATTTTTCTACATTTAACTTTGGGAGTTTAAGTTATCAAATCACTTCATTCAATCTCAACTATACATTTTTAGTTTATTTAAATTTTCAATTGAATGCACTCATAACAATTTAAACATTTAGACAATATCTTATAACTTTATCAACAAATGTAAAAATATTTCTTGAATTATTTCAAGTATTTAAAAAAGAATTTAAACAATTGCTAAAACAAATTTGTATATTCTATATATTTATAAAGTTTCAAAAATCCATTCATTCATCTAGATACTCTTATAAGTTATTTATTTACTAACTAAAGTGCAGTAAAGTTGGACAATTGAAAAGATTTTCTTATTTAGAAAAAAGTATTAAAATATTTTTTATAAAAAAAAATTGTGTCATACAAATATTTCCTCTTATGGTTTAGATTCTTATAAATATTTAACACAAGAACTTTTTTGAAATCAGACAAAAACAATTTTTCAATACAATACAAATTTTGGCTCAAAAATCTCTCCATATGCAGAAAAAAAGAAAAGATTTGACAATGATTGAATGTTAAGGAAACAAATTAAAATTGTATAGAAATTTTAGAAATTTTTTCTTGACATCTTTAAACAATATGTAATGCCATTTTCTAGATAATATCTAAATTGAGTGTATAATGTTTTAATAGATTGCAATTTTTTTCATTGGTTTGGTTTTTGGGTTAAAAAAAAGACAAATTTCGAAATAATAGGTTTTTAGAGAATATGTTAAGAAAAATGTAGAACAAATTAGCACTCGGTAGAGTTTTGTTTATTTAATAAATTTCATTAGAAATAAATATTTATTTAATTTAATTAAGATAAGAGGAAAGTAATTTTAAATTCTAGAAAGAAATTGGTTTGATTAAGGAAAAAAACGAAATTATGATTTTATCTCCATAAATAAAAGGAAGGAAACAAATGTAAGATTTTATTGAATTACAAAAGAAGACCTAGAATTTGAGTTTTTAAAAAAATAGATATTAAAATTCATAGAATATGTCAGGTTATTTATATTTATTTTTAAATAAATGACAAATGAATAATTGAAATGACAGAAATGTAAAATTCTTTAAGTTTGAAAGTAAATAATTGAAATTATGTTTCTTTACTTTTTGAGTGAGTTCGGACAAATGAGTGTAATTTGGTGTTACTCTATATAAATTTTATATATTGAAAATTTTTCTTTAAAAATTTTTTGTGTTGAAAATTTTTCTATACAAATTTTTTATATTAAAAATTTTTCTATAGAAATTTTTTATATTTAATATTTTTAATAGAAATTTTTTATATTAAAATTTTTTTTATATAAATATTTATATTGAATATTTTTTAAAAAAATGTTTATATTGAATATTTTTCTTAAGAATTTTTTTTATCAATAGTTTTCCTATAGAAATTTTTTATAAAGAAAATTTTTCTATATTTTTTATATTGAAAAAAATTTCTTTCGACCTTTTTATTATGAAAATTTACATAGAATTTTTTTTTACATTGAAAATTTGTCTAAAGAAATTTTTTATATTGAATATTTTTCTATTGAAATTTTTTATATTAATCTTTTTTGGAATTTAAAATTTTTGTAAAAAATTTTTATATTGAAAATTTTTGTAAACTATTTTTATATTGAAAATTTTTCTAAATATATATATTTATATTGAAAATTTTTGTATAAAAATTTTGTATATTGAAAATTTTTCTATACAATTTTTTTATATTGAACATTTTTCTATATAGAAGTTTTTTATATTAAACAATTTTTACAGAATTTTTCTTATATTAATACATTTACTATAGAATTTTGTTTTATTGCAAATTTTTCTAAAAAAAAAATTTTATATTGAAAATTTTAAAATAGAAATTTTTTATATCGAACATTTTTCTTTAGAAATTTTTTACATAGAAATTTTTTATATTTAGTATTTTTCTATAGAATTTTTTTTATTAAAATTTTTTTTATTGAAATATTTACATTGAAAATTTTTTATTGAAATTTTTTCTAAAAAACTTTTTTATTGAACATTTTTGCATAAAAATGTTTTATATCGAAAATTTTTCTTCGGAAATTTTCTATATATTTTTCTTTAGAAATTTTTTATTTTAAAAAGTTTTTATAGAAATTTTTACATTGAAAATTTTTCTATACAGAAATTTTTTATATTAAAAAATTTATGCAGATTTTTTTTTATATTGGAACATTTTTTATAGAAATTTTTTTTAATGAACATTTTTCTAAAAAAATTTATTTTAAAAATTTTTCTTTAGAAATTTTTTATATAGAAATTTTTTATATTACAAATTTTTTTATAGAAATATTTACATTGAAAATTTTTATATTGAAAATTTTTTAAAAAATTTTTATATTGAAAATTTTTCTAAAAAAATTTTATATTGAACATTTTTGTATAAAAATTTTTGTATCAAGAATTTTTCTCCAGAAATTTTTTATATTGAAAATTTTTCTATAGAAATTTTTACATTGAAAATTTTTCTATAGAAATTTTTACATTGAAAATTTTTCTATACAGAAATTTTTTATATTAAAAAATTTATACAGTTTTTCTTTGTATTGAAACATTTTCTAACGAAATTTTTTTTATTGAAAATTTTTCAAAAAAAAATTTTATATTGAAAATTTTTGAATAGAAATTTTTTATATCGAAAATTTTTCTTTAGAAATTTTTTATATAGAAATTTTATACATAACAAATTTTTTATATAAATATTTACATTGAAAATTTTTCTAAAAAATTTTTATATTGAAAATTTTTGTATAAAAATTTTTTTTATCAAAAATTTTTCTCTAAAAATTTTTTATATTTAAAATTTTTATTTAGAAATTTTTTATATTGAAAATTTTTCTATAGAAATTCTTACGTTGAAAATGTTTCCATACAGAAATTTTTTTATATTAAAGAATTTATACAGATTTTTTTTTTAATTGAAACATTTTCTATAGAAATTTTTTTTATTGAAAATTTTTCCAAAAAAAGAAATTCTATATTGAAAACTTTTAAATAGAAATTTTTTATATCGAAAATTTTTCTTTAGAAATTTTTTATATAAATTTTTTTTATATTGAATATTTTTCTATAGAAATTTTTTATATTACAAATTTTTTTTAAAGAAATATTTATATTGAAAATTTTTGTATAAAAATTTTTTACATCTTAAATTTTTCTTTAGAAATTTTTTATATTGACAATTTTTCTATATAGAATTTTTTTTACATTAAAATATTGTCCTATAGTCAAATGAAATTTTATCCTATTGTCAACTTTTCTATAGAAATGTTGTCCTATCGTTAACTTTTTTTATAGAAATATTGTTCTGTCGACAAATTTTCTATAAAAATGTTGTCCTATCGTCAACTTTTCTATAGAGATGTCCTATCTCCAACATTTCTATAGAAATGTTGTCCTATTCTCAACTTTTCTAAAGAAGTGTTGTCCTATCGTCAACTTTTTTTATAGAAATGCTGTCCAATCGTCAACTTAAAAAAAAATTTATATTGAATATTTTTCTATAGAAATTTTTTATGTTACAAATTTTTTATAGAAATATTTATATTGAAAATTTTTGTATTGAAAATCTTCAACTTTTCTATAGAAATGTTGTCCTATCGTTAACTTTTTTTTTTTTATAGAAATGTTGTCCAGTCGTCAAATTTTCTATAGAAATGTTGTCCTATCTTTAACATTTCTATAGAAATGTTGTCCTATTCTCAACTTTTCTAAAGAAGTGTTGTCCTATCGTCAACTTTTTTATAGAAATGTTGTCCTATCGTCAATTTTTCTATAGAAATGTTGTCCTATCATCAACTTTTCTATAGATATGTTGTCCTACCGTCTACTTTTCTATAGAAATGTTGTACTAGCGTCAATTTTTCTATAGAAATGTCTTCCTCTCGTCAACTTTTCTATAGAAATGTCTTCCTATCGTCAACTTTTCTATAGAAATGTCTTCCTATCGTCAACTTTTCTATAGAAATGTCTTCCTATCGTCAACTTTTCTATAGAAATGTCTTCCTATCGTCAACTTTTCTATAGAAATGTCTTCCTATCGTCAACTTTTCTATAGAAATGTCTTCCTATCGTCAACTTTTCTATAGAAATGTCTTCCTATCGTCAACTTTTCTATAGAAATGTCTTCCTATCGTCAACTTTTCTATAGAAATGTCTTCCTATCGTCAACTTTTCTATAGAAATGTCTTCCTATCGTCAACTTTTCTATAGAAATGTCTTCCTATCGTCAACTTTTCTATAGAAATGTTTTCCTATCGTCAACTTTTCTATAGAAATGTCTTCCTATCGTCAACTTTTCTATAGAAATGTCTTCCTATCGTCAACTTTTCTATAGAAATGTCTTCCTATCGTCAACTTTTCTATAGAAATGTCTTCCTATCGTCATCTTTTCTATAGAAATGTCTTGCTATCGTCAACTTTTCTATAGAAATGTCTTCCTATCGTCAACTTTTCTATAGAAATGTCTTCCTACCGTCAACTTTTCTATAGAAATGTCTTCCTATCGTCAACTTTTCTATAGAAATGTCTTCCTTTCGTCAACTTTTCTATCGAAATGTTTTCCTATAGTCAACTTTTCTATAGAAATGTCTTACTATCGTCAACTTTTCTATAGAAATGTCTTCCTATCGTCAACTTTTCTATAGAAATGTCTTCCTATAGTCAACTTTTTTATAGAAATGTCTTCCTATCGTCAACTTTTCTATAGAAATGTCTTCCTATCGTCAACTTTTCTATAGAAATGTGTTCCTATCGTCAACTTTTTTATAGAAATGTCTTCCTATCGTCAACTTTTTTATAGAAATGTCTTATTATCGTCAACTTTTCTATAGAAATGTCTTCCTATCGTCAACTTTCCTATAGAAATGTCTTCCTATCGTCAACTTTTCTATAGAAATATCTTTCTATCGTCAACTTTTCTATAGAAGTGTCTTCCTATCATTAACTTTTTTATAGAAATGTCATCCTATCGTCAACTTTTCTATAGAAATATCTTGCTATCGTCAACTTGTCCTAACTTTAAGTTTTCTATGGAAATGTTGTCCTGTCGTCAGCTTTTCTATAGAAATATTGTACTAACATCAACTTTAGCATACTTTTAGGATAATCTAAATGATATATAAAATATACGATTCACTACATTGTAACTTATTTATCGAAAGTTCCCTGATAGTAAAAGAGTTTCATTTAAACTAAACGTTTTACAAATAAACGCATATATTTAGATATTAAATGTTATGAAACTTTTTTTTATCAAAATAAATTATTTTAACAACCCCTAAGGTATGTAACACAATATTTGTTTAAATGGCTGAGTTTTCGATCGATATCGAATGCGACGATTTGGTCCCTGATCTACATGATTTGTGCTAATGGATCAATGTTCTTGGGTTTAATAAAGATTAGCACTAACATTTCCACTTCACTTTTGGTGGAATGGTCCTTCAATTTTGAACTGCTGGATTAATTAAACTTACAAACACCGATGCATAATATTTTGACACAAATACTTAAACATCAACATTGATTTTCATTTAAAATCGACAAGTAGTTAGACAGACGTCACATTCATTTACATCCACTTCTTTTGGCGGAATTACATCAATTTCAAAACATACCTTCAATCGAGATATATGGACGAGGTGAAACATTATCAAATGAGCGATTAATAACAGATGTTGGTAGTGAAATCATGTCAATGGCCATATGTTGAACACCGCAGCCATCACCACTACCTCGACGACCACTATATTGTTCTTGATGTTGCAGTTGGGGATGCTCATGTTGGGAATGCTCATGTTGCTGCTGTTCGTGTTGTTGCTGCTCTTGTTTTTGAGGCTGTATTGACGATGGATATAGATGTTGTTGTTGATGGTGATGGTAAGCCATTGTTTTATTTGCTGTTGCTTTTGTTATAGGTGGTGGTGGGGATGTGGCTGACGAAGTTGTTGCTGTTGTTGTTGTCGTTCCTATTGTTGCAGTACCTGTGGTATTCAAATTACGCATTTTTGGTTGTTTTACTATAATAAAATATACAATTTTCAAATAAAATTGTCGGATTTTGTTGGAGGTTAATGTGGCATGTAATGTAGGTAAAGTAGGGTTGGAGTGGAAAATTTGTTAAAAATTTTGGAAAAATTTATGTTGCCCGTGTTTGGAGTTTTTTTTTAACCTTTTTGAAATAGTTTTACATCTGTTAGTCTTAACTGTCATTTCAAAAATGATTTACGATTTCACAGCACGTATTTATTATCTGTTATTTGGCTTTTGAGAATGTTATTGATTATGTTGTTGTCTGCAGTTATTGTTGTTGCTGCTGCTGTTGCTTGTGTGTTGGTGTTTTTAATTTTGTTGTTGTTGCTACTTTTGTATTGCACTGGCGTTATTTGATATTACCTTGTTTGGTTGCATCAATTGCATTAATGCGTTGTAATTCATCACATGTCGCTTCATCATCATCGCCCTCATCATCATCATCATGGTGGTGCTTCTCATGATTGGCGCCGTTGGCATCATTAGCTGCAACACGTACAATATCATTCATCGCTGCGCACTTATGGCTTCTGATATCTTTGGCTGTCATGTTGGCATGTCCATAATCATATGGGGTCTTTGTTGCATTTTCACCTGCAACTGTTGTTGCATGTATGGCATCTGTGGGACAGTAGGGTATAGGTGTGCACGCGCGTACTAGTAAGCCAATATTATGACCTTCCACCTGTGGCACATAAGCGACTGGCTTTTTGCAACTGTCACCGCCAGTGTAAGATGTTGATGGCTGTGTTGAAGTAGCTTGATGGGGATAATTGGTTTGAGAATGACCACGTGCCGGCGAGGGTGTACGATAACGACGGGCTGTTTGTGTGGAGTCCACAACATTTAAGCCAAACGGTGAGCTAGCTCTTGTGGGTACATGAGGTTCGATAAGTTTTGCTGGATATTTGCGTATGGGTTCTTCGTAGCTTTTACATTCGTCTTCATCCTCGCTTTGGATTTCCAAACCGAAGCTGGCAGGTAAAGGTGTGGTCGATCTTGCTTGCAGTTCTAAAATGTCGACAGGATTTAGGCCAAATGGAGAGTTAGCTCTGGTGGCTACATGAGGTTCCGCTAAGGGAGCGGGGTACTTACGAATATGCATTTCCTCCTCTGATTTAGGAAGAGAAGAATGCGAATAGTAAGAACCCGAGGCTGGAGAAGGTGTACGATGATGAGACATTTGCTTGGTCTCTTGAGAAGAATGCGAATGATGATGACCACATGCTGGAGAAGGTGTACGATAACGAGGCATTTGCTTGGCCTCCAGAGAAGAATGCGAATGATGTTGACCACGTGCTGGAGAAGGTGTACAATGATGAGCTGTTTGCTTGGTTTCCACAGCATTTAAGCCAAATGGTGAAGTAGCTCTTGTTGGTACATGAGGCTCTATTAGTTTTATCGGATATTTGCGTATGGGTTCTTCGTTTTTACCACAAATTTGCTCATCTTCACTCTTTACCTCCAAGCCAAAGCTAACAGGTAAAGGTGTTGTTGCTCTTGCTGGCAAATGGAAAACGTCAACAGCATTTAGGCCAAAAGGTGAGTTAGCTCTTGTGGCTACATGAGGCTCCGCCAAGGGAGCAGGATACTTGCGTATATTCATTTCCTCCCAGGTTCTATACGATGAAGGTGAGGGTGTGCGTTGACGACTTTTAAAGCGTTTAGGCGATGTCGACTGCGAACGTTTCATATTTTTAACTTCAACTGCATTTAGACCAAATGGTGATGAGGCTCGCGTTGGCACATGAGGTTCAACTAATGGTGAAGGATATTTTCTAGTTGCCCCCAATGAATCCTCAGCTATACGTTTCTTTCTCAAACGTGTGGGTGACACTGAATTTGAGCGTTCCTGTTTAAAGGGAATTTCAACTGCATTCAAACCAAACGGTGAGGTGGAACGGGTGGGCAAGTGAGGCTCTATTAAGTGAGCTGGATATTTTCTGGTCTCTTCCAATGGGAATTGTTCGTGTTGTTGTTGTTTGCTACTATGTGTGCGTGGTTTTGATGTTCCCGTTGATTGCATTTCAACGTGACCACTTAAGGTTGAAGGAATTTCATATGCAACTAATGGAGATTTGGTACAAACTTGAGCAATTTGTATCTCATGCCTGGCTTTGGCCATTTGCACAGACGACGAGGAGGATGTTGATGTTGTTAATACTGTTGTTGGTGGCTTTGGCTTCTGCTCCTGGCTTGAAGTTGTTTGTGTTTGATTGTTAGTGCTGGCTAACACATCCTCCCAGGATATTTGACGCATTGCGATATAGGGACTGGGTAGCTCATAGGAGGATTTGTAAGTGTTACTTAATTCACTGCCACTGCTGTGATTACTTTCACCTCCCTCCTCTTCCTTTTCTTGTTGATGCTGCAATTGCTGTTGCTGATTTGTTTGAGGTTCCACATTTTTGTTTATTTCATTAGCCTTGTCAGCTTCATCAGGCTCATATCCTGAACTACTAGGTTTATTATCTTCATGTGTTTTATTATGCCTTTGGCCAGGTTTGCTGTTATTACTTTTGACCACATCATCATCACTAGCCGCAGCAGCAACAGCGTTAGCTTCATTGGTATTCCTCTTTAGTTGCTTGTCATATTTTTGAAATTGCTTATCAGCTATTTTGTCAGCAAAATCCTTAATATGCAATTTCAGCTGAGATTCATTACCTTTAGTTGATTTTAGATCATTGTCATGCTTACAAGCATCTCCTTGGCTTGAGGCATTTCCTAAATGGGATATGTTGCAATTTTGCATTATTGCTACATCCTTTGCAAGAGATTCGTGTGTGTGAGTGGTTGACGACGAAGCTGGTGATGCTTTTGGTATTTGTGTGGGTGTTTGTGTTTGCTTAGGTATTTGTTGATTTAAATTTGATTTGCACTTCTCATCATCTTCAGTTGCTTGTACGTGTATGTTAACTAGTTTTTCTTTCGTTTCATTTTCCATTTTGCCAAGCGTGTCAATTACCTGCTCGACAAGTTGTTCCTGCTCCTGACGTTTTGCCAGAAAATCAAATACCAAATTTTTCTTATTTTCCTCCTTCGAGGATATAGCTGACACAGTCATTTCGTTTTTCTTAGTAGAAACTTCAGCTGAAGTTGTTGGAGGCTGTTGTTGTTGATGATGATGTCCATGATGTTGCTGACTTTGTATTTGATCTTTTATTAGCTTGTCATTGACCAATAATTGCTCTTTTCCACTAACAGCTAGTGCTTTGTCTGTCTTAGTTTGTGAAAAGGTTGGAGGTTCTGTTTTTGTAGTGGCACTTGTTCTTAAAGATAAGGGAGGGGGTATTGGTGGTGGTGGTGGTGTAGGAGTTTTTGTTTTTATGGGTTCTATTGTTTCTTCTTTGATGTGTATGTGTTGGGCTTTTGAGTGTTCGGGCTTAGTTTCATAGTGCAAGTCTTTTAATATCTGATGCTGCTGCAGTTCTTTCATAATTGGTTTAAGCTGTTCAGTTGCAGACTTATCAAATTCACTTAAATGTTTGGTCAACATATTTAGATCCATTAAAACTTTATCAACTATAGGCATATATTCCTCATTCTCCTGTTCCTGTTCTTTTGGCTGTTGTTGTTGTCTTTCCTCTGTACCACTTTGTTTCCGGTTTAAAGGTTTCACTTCCTGCATAATATTTGTAATTTTTCTTAAAATTTCCTTTAAAGGTGTCTCTTTTTCCTGCTCAACCTCCTTCAAATGCTCAGAGATATGATGGGTGGTTTTAGGCTGTGGTTTCTTATCCACTGCAATGGTTGACTTTAAGGCCGTTTTAGCATTTTCAATATATGCATCAATTTGCCTTAGGTGTTCATTTATGGATTTTTGTATATGCTCATATTTTGCTGTTAGATTGGCAATTTCAGATTTATGCTGACTTTTTGTTTCCGCTTCAATATCTTTTTTAATTTCATCCTTTTGAGGTAACTGCTGTTGTTGTTGTTGTTGCTGTTGTAATTTGTGTTCCTGTTCTGCTTGCCAGGACCTTATGGTATTATTGGCAAGTGGTATACCATTATAGGGATCATAGGGACCATAAACATATTCACCATCTGTATAGAATACACCAGTTTTGTTTGAAACCTCACCTTCTTCTCCTTTTGCATTTGTTTTAACAAAGCCTAAGGGTCCAGTTTGATGTGGCTGTGTCAGTGGTTGTTGCTGTTGAGATACGTGAGTTAAGTTGGCGGAGGAGTAAGGTTTGCAGTTTTCCTTGTCTTCCATATTCATTTGCGTTTTTCGTTTAGTGTTGACACTTGTTTGACGTGTAAGCTGGATGCCGTTGGCTGTGCTTGGCAAGCGTGTTACATACATGTCTGTCTCTGCTTTCGTTTCCATTAAGTCATCATTTTTGTTATTGCTTTGTAGTGGTGTTGGTTGCTTCGAAGCCTCTGGCTTAACAGGTTTTTCCAGTGATTGTAAATTTTCTTTTTTCTCGGTCTCCTTTAAGTCTGTGGCTGTCCGCTGTGAATCAAAATCATTAACCCCTTTAATATTGGCCTTAAGATTTGAGGATTCCATCCAATGTTGCATTATCTCCTCGGTGGGAGAGGGTACTATGGTTAGGGCAGCTGGTATATAAGCCACGGTATTATCTTGCAAGTCTATGGACCGTAAATAAATACAAGAATCATCATAGAGTTGGGAGTCTCTTAAAGATTTTTGACTTGAACTCAAGGTTGGCTCTTTATCGCTTTGCTCTACTTTAACAGGCACTTTGGGGCAGGTTTTGGGTATCTCTGGTAAAGGTATATGCTCCAGGTCATCCAAGTTAGTATTAGGTTTTGAGGGATTTCCCGGATTTTGGTTGTTTTTGGGTTGATTTAGAGACTTAACTTCAATGTTATGCTGCTGGGCATCAGCATCATAGGAAATCTTGATTTCTGTGGCCAATTTCATGGAACGTCTTTGTAGCTTTGGCGACATCCTGGGCTTTTGGGGAGGTAATTGCTTTTGTTGTCTCGCTTCCCTGCCCCTCTCTAGGGAATAGGCCTGACGTCTCTGAGCTGGAGTCTTTAAGACCTTTTGAGCAAGCGGAGGATTGAGTGTGGAAGCCAAAAGATTTTCATAGCTATGCCATTTCTTGGATGAAGCCAAATGTTCATAAAATTGTCTTTTAGGCTCCACCAAGCCAATATCTTCATCGGCTGCCTTAACCTCGGGATGGGAAAAGCCCTTGGCCTGGGGAACTGTTATAGTTTCGCAAACATCATCTTCTTGGGTTACTTTGTTAGAAACATTAAAGTCATGTTCTTTTTCTTTTAAAAAACTTTGTTGCTGACATGTTTCCAAGTCTTTTTTAACAGTTTTTGTTTCTTTGTTAAGACTGGAAGTATTCGCATGGCTAGTGGCCGTTTGAGTTGATGGATTTTTTCTTAATAGCTCTTCATGTTTCAACAGATTAATCATTTGTTTAGGTTTAGTCTTTGCAATACCAACCGAAACTTCTTGCAAATCAGACGATTCATCTCTTCCCACCCCTCCTTCTACACCATCTCTATTGCCAACATTTCTATGTTGCTGCTGCTGTTGCTTTAGCTTTCTTTGCTGCTCCCTTCTTTGTCTCACCTCTTGGGCTGTGGGCTCTATTATTCTTGTGGGACTATTAAATTTTTCCCTTATCACATCAATGCCATGACGTTTACAAACAGTCTCATCAAATTGTAACGCATTGTCAATTGATGTGCTACGAATATGCTGCTGTTCATGTTGTTTCAAAAATCTTCCATGTTCATTAGCATTCGTTGTTGGCAAGTCATGTTGTTGTTGGCGTTTGGCAGTCGTGTCTGTGTCAGCAGCTGTCATTGTCGGTGGCCAGCTGTGCTCACGTTTATGTAAATTTCTTCGTGTTGCGAGACGATTTATCTTCAAAACCGTATCACGGTCAATTGTTATGTCTTGCTGATGGCTTAAGTATTGCGTTTTGATTTGCTCCAATTGCTGTTGATGCACCGGTGTATGTGGTCGCTGATAGAATCGCTGTCTGGCACGACTTTGTCTTTCACATTTTAACGAAGGCTCTATTTTTTCTACTTTATGTTTGGTTTATATATATTAAAATGTTTAAATTTTATTTTAAGGTATAATATATTTTTAAATGTAAATTTGGGTTTTTTGTTTTGGTGTTGAGAAAAAGGACATTCACAAACACGTAGGAAAAGAAAAAGAGAAATGTTATTTATTATTTCTTATCTTCATAATATTTTTTGTCCTTTAAGTTTTAAGGAAAATTTCATTTTCTACTTAAGATTTTTTTTTCAGCCTCAAAAAAAGATTTTTTATTTTAATTTTGTCATATTTCTTTATCACACGGACTATAATAGACTAGCTCTAAAAAATTGTATACCCACCATCAAAAAGAATGGAGGGTATATTGAGATTGTCATTCCGTTTGTAATTTCCTTAATATTGGCTCAAAAATGAAAAACGATATATATATTCTGAATCCTTATGAAATTCTAAGACGAGCGATGTCCATCTGTCTGTTTGTCTCTATCTATCTATTTCTGTCTGTCTGTCTGTCTGTCTGTCTGTCTGTCTGTCTGTCTGTCTGTCTGTCTGTCTGTCTGTCTGTCTGTCTCTGTCTGTCTGTCTGTCTGTCTGTCTGTCTGTCTGTCTGTCTGTCTGTCTGTCTGTCTGTCTGTCTGTCTGTCTGTCTGTCTCTGTCTGTCTCTGTCTGTTTCTGTCTGTTTCTGTCTGTCTCTGTCTGTCTCTGTCCGTCTCTGTCCGTCTCTGTCTGTCTCTGTCCGTCTCTGTCTGTCTCTGTCCGTCTCTGTCTGTCTCTGTCTGTCTCTGTCTATCTCTGTCTGTCTGTATCTGTCTGTCTCTGTATGTCTCTGTATGTCTCTGTCTGTCTCTGTCTGTCTCTGTCTGTCTCTGTCTGTCTCTGTCTGTCTCTGTCTGTCTCTGTCTGTCTCTGTCTGTCTCTGTCTGTCTCTGTCTGTCTCTGTCTGTCTCTGTCTGTCTCTGTCTGTCTCTGTCTGTCTCTGTCTGTCTCTGTCTGTCTCTGTCTGTCTCTGTCTGTCTCTGTCTGTCTCTGTCTGTCTCTGTCTGTCTCTGTCTGTCTCTGTCTGTCTCTGTCTGTCTCTGTCTGTCTCTGTCTGTCTCTGTCTGTCTCTGTCTGTCTCTGTCTGTCTCTGTCTGTCTCTGTCTGTCTCTGTCTGTCTCTGTCTGTCTCTGTCTGTCTCTGTCTGTCTCTGTCTGTCTCTGTCTGTCTCTGTCTGTCTCTGTCTGTCTCTGTCTGTCTCTGTCTGTCTCTGTCTGTCTCTGTCTGTCTCTGTCTGTCTCTGTCTGTCTCTGTCTGTCTCTGTCTGTCTCTGTCTGTCTCTGTCTGTCTCTGTCTGTCTCTGTCTGTCTCTGTCTGTCTCTGTCTGTCTCTGTCTGTCTCTGTCTGTCTCTGTCTGTCTGTCTGTCTGTCTGTCTGTCTGTCTCTGTCTGTCTGACTGTCTGTCTGTCTGTCTGTCTGTCTGTCTGTCTGTCTCTGTCTGTATGTCTCTGTCTGTCTCTGTCTGTCTCTGTCTGTCTCTGTCTGTCTCTGTCTGTCTCTGTCTGTCTCTGTCTGTCTCTGTCTGTCTCTGTCTGTATCTCCGTCTGTCTCTGTCTGTCTCTCCGTCTGTCTGTTGTCGGCATTATAAAACCTTATCAAAATTATTTAGGTATCTAAAATTTGAAACAAATATTCTTCATTTCTTGAAAAATTTTGGTATTGAAATTGGGAGAAATCGGTTTACATTTGACCATAGCTTCCGTATAACTTCGCATATTATAATAGATATGATGATAAAATTTAGCACAGAGAAGTTTTTTTCAGTTTTATTCAGTGTGTAACATTTCATCGACATCTGTTTACATTTAACCATAGCTCCCATATAAAACTCTTACGAAAACAGCCTAAATTCCACCGAAAATACACTAAAACGTGAATAAATGATAAATTTTACCACCAATGGCCACTAAATTTAGCAGGAGGAAGTCTTATGTCAATGCTAGCCAGTGTGAAAAATTTCATTACAATCGGTCACATGTAAAAAACTTACGGAAACACAAAAATACAAAAAAGATGGGGGGTTTGTGCCTGTCTGTCCAACAAATGAAAATACTATAACGTCTTTAAAAAAAAGCTAGAGAAACACAATTTAACAGAAGTATTTTCGATATCTTAAAAAAGTTGTGTACTGAAAATGAGCCAAATAGGTTCACATTTAGTAAGAGCTCCCATATAACCCCGCCCCGGGAATCACATTAATGCTAATTCTATCCAATTGCAATAGCTATGACGACAAAATTTAGAACAGAATAGTTTTATGCAACTATTGATCAGAATATCAAATTTTATAGGAATCGATTCATATTTGACCATAACGCCAGTTAAAAGCAATTAAATTATAATTTATGAGTTCAAATATTTTACCAACAATACCAACAAGCGTAACAAATTTTTTCGTATTTTGTTCGTATTTTGAAAAAGTTGCACCCGCGCACAGTGGGAGAATACGGCCAAAACTCAATAACTTGGTCATTTATTGACTTTTGTTCTTGAAATTTTTAGTGTATATAAATAATATACCTTTAGTTAAACTGAAATAGTTTTTTTTTAAGAAAATATAAAGTCTGTGGTCACATAAAACTGGACTACTAAACATGCTAAAAAACTCTTTGCTGGCGATTATAAAAATTATTTACATAAATAGGATAATATATGAAAAGAATACCTATCCTACGATACATGACTTGACAAAATCGGATATGTCATTTCAGAGATAGTGGGTTCATACTATGAGCTTAAAACCAGATTTTGTATGCTTCTAACAAACCTACAGAAAAACTCTAAACATTGAATATTTTTATAAAAAAATTGCGAGTTCTTGAATAATATTAAATTTTCAGATTTTAAAATTTTTATTGCGTCCACAATAATGTGACCACCACCTATATAGTAAAATAAATTATACAAAAGTCATTTAAAATTAAAAATTTTGTTGTTTTTTATCTTTATATATAAATTTTGCATAGAATTAGAAAGGAAACTAAAGAAAATGGCATAAAAATATTACATCACGCCTATATTTCACTTCATGTAGTGATTTTTTTTAGCGATAAATTGCAAAAAATTGTGAAAAAGGGGTGTTACTGAAAACGTTATAATTCTTGAAATGGGATGCAAATGGATATGAAATTCATTGGGCTTAATAATGATTGACTTCAGCTATTAGAGAGTGTTGGGCTTCAATCTCTAAAAATCTCTAAAAAAAATTCGCGGTCTATCAAACTTTGTATTAATTTTTTTTTTTTTTTAATTTTTTATGGTTTTTTTAACCGCTAGATTTCTAGAAGAAGCATAGGTCAAAAGATATTAAAATAAGCGCTGTTGATTAGTAAAAGCTATCTACTTTTTAATTCAAGAAAGAAAAAGTCAAAATTTTACACGTATTCCAAAATTAAGCGAATTTTATATATGCGTTCAAATATACAAATAATTTTATTACGAACATATAAACAAATATTCAAACTTTGAGGAATTATTACAGCCTTAGCAGGCAATGCAGTATGGTAAAATTTTGGGATTACATGTTTTGAAATGTCAGCTCTAATCTCACACTAAAATTTCTCAAAAAAAATTAAAAACATTTTTGGGGGTTTTGGCCGTAATTTCCTACTGTGCCGCGTAGATATATGAGATATGTTTAAAAATTTAACACAACTTGATGTTGGGTATATAAGATTCGTCACAGCCGAATATAATACTCTTACTTTTTCATTTTTAATGACCGATTTTGTTTTCCCAGAAAATCTTTATATAAGAAACGTTTTATAATGTTTTGTATTTATTCATTTCATTTTATTATTTTTTTTTCTTCTACTCTATTTATTACTCAAAAGTTTTAGAAAGTTAGAAAATATTTTAGATTATCTTTAAGTATTCTTAAGGATAATATTTACATAAAACTAATGGACATTTTTGTTTATGGAATTTAAATAATTATATATCTATTATAAAACCCATAAAAAAAACTAAGCATCAAGCATTATTTAAAATTGTATATATCATTTTATAAAAAATACTGAAACAATTAGAAAATTGAAAAAATATTGTTGAAAACATTATTTTTGGAATAATGACAGTAGAGTGTCCCTGAACATATAAAGTGTACCATGTGTTTTGGGTTTGTATTGATTTTTGCAACATTCTAAAATTTGAGAATACCAATCGATTCAGAATCACTCGCTCGGTCGATTTAAGAAGGTCTGTCCGGCTGACTTGCTTTTCATGTTACACACATTATTACACACATTTTTTTGAATTAAAGTTAACTTCAGCCAAAGTATAGCTTATAGTTGTCTTAAATAGTTTACCAAATTTTGTCTCATTAGACCTATATTTTAATAAAATGTATGTATATATTCTACTTTTGTAAAACATATAAATATTAAGATAGACCAATATTAATACACTTCACCACCATAGGTGGAAAGGGTATTATAAGTTTGTGCTGATGTATGTAACGCATAGAAATATTTGTCTTAGAACCACCTTTTAGTATACCAATAGGCTTAGAATCACTTTCTGAGTCGATTTAGCGATGTCCGTCCGTCCGTCTGGCTGGCTGGCTGGCTGGACCCCCATGTAAACCTTGTAATCAAACTACAGGTCGTAATTCTAAAGATAATTTGATGAAATTTGGTACAGATCATTTTTTTGATAATGGGACCATGGCTATTGAAATTGGTCAAAATCGGTCCATTATTTATGGTACCTCCCATAGGTCCCACTTCCCGGAATTGACATATTGGCCACAAATATCAATATTTTTTCATAAAATTTAAAACATATAATTCTTATGTAAACCTAAATCACTGTACCAAATTTCGTTGAAATCGGTCCACATTTGACCATAGCTCCCATACAACCTCTTCTTTAAAAATGCACTAAATGAGACAAAAACAAGTAAGAAAGCGCTATAGTCGGTCAAGCCGACCATACGATACCCTTCACCACTAAGGTCAAAGGTGTTATTTTTCCTGTGTAAAGACAAATATTTGCTAAATTTTGCCATCATACAAACATTTTCTCAAAACTTATATATTCAACCTGTTTCCGTCATTTGGACTTATATGAGAGCTAGGGTCAAATGTGGACCGATTATCTCGAAATTTAGCAAATTGATTACAGTTGTTACAAAAATTATGTATGCAAAAAATAAACTCAAAATTTTCATTATCTTTAGATTTACGAGCGTTTTAGTGATTTTTTGTCTTATTTAGTGCGTTTTTAAAGAAGAGTTTGTATGGGAGCTATGGTCAAATGTAGACCGATTTCAACGAAATTTGGTACAGTGATTTAGGTTTACATAAGCAGTATTTTTTTTAAATTTCATGAAAAAATATTGATATTTGTGGCCAATATAGCAATTCCGGGAAGTGGGATCTATGGGAGGTACCATAAATAATGGACCGATTTTGACGAATTTCAATAGCCATGGTCCCATTATCAAAAAAATTATCTGTGCCAAATTTCATCAAATTATCTTTAGAACTGCGACCTGTAGTTTGATTACAAGGTTTACATGGGGGTCCAGCCAGCCGGCCAGCCAGCCGGCCAGCCAGCCGTCCAGCCAGCCAGACGGACGGACGGACGGACGGACGGACGGACATCGCTAAATCGACTCAGAAAGTGATTCTAAGTCTATTGGTATACTAAAAGGTGGGTCTAAGACAAATATTTCTATGCGTTACAAACATCAGCACAAACTTATAATACCCTTTCCACCTATGGTGGTGAAGGGTATAAAAAGTAAGAAAGCGCTATAGTCGGTCAAGCCGACCATACGATACCCTTCACCACTAAGGTCAAAGGTGTTATTTTTCCTGTATAAAGACAAATATTTGCTAAATGTTGCCATCATGCAAACATTTTCTCAAAACGTATATATTCAACCTGTTTCCGTCATTTGGACTTATATGAGAGCTAGGGTCAAACGTGGACCGATTATCTCGAAATTTGGCAAATTGATTACAGTTGTTACAAAAATTATGTATGCAATAAAATAAACTCAAAATTTTCATTAACTTTAGATTTACGAGCGTTTTAGTGATTTTTTGTCTCATTTAGTGCGTTTTTGAAGAAGAGTTTGTATGGGAGCTATGGTCAAATGTGGATCGATTTCAACGAAATTTGATACAGTGATTTAAGTTTACATAAGCAGTATCTGTTTAAAATTTTATGAAAAAATATTGATATTTGTGGCCAATATAGCAATTCCGGGAAGTGGGACCTATGGGAGGTACCATAAATAATCGACCGATTTTAACCAATTTCAATAGCCGTGGTCCCATTATCAATAAAATGATCTGTGCCAAATTTCATCAAATTATCTTTAGAATTGCGACCTGTAGTTTGATTACAAGGTTTACATGGGGGTCCAGCCAGCCAGACGGACGGACATCGCTAAATCGACTCAGAAAGTGATTCTAAGTCTATTGGTATACTAAAAGGTGGGTCTAAGACAAATATTTCTATGCGTTACAAACATCAGCACAAACTTATAATACCCTTTCCACCTATGGTGGTGAAGGGTATAAAAATCACTAAAACGCTCGTAAATCCAAAGATATTAAAAATTTTGAGTTTATATTTTGCGTACATAATTTTTGTAACAACTGTAATCAATTTGCTAAATTTCGAGATAATCGGTCTACATTTGACCCTAGCTCTCATATAAGCCCAAATGATGAAAACAGCTTAAATATATAAGTTTTGAGAAAATGTTTGTATGATGGCAAAATTTTGCAAATATTTGTCTTTATGCAGGAAAAATAACACCTTTGACCTTAGTGGTGAAGGGTATCGTATGGTCGGGCTTGACCGATTATAGCGCTTTCTTACTTGTTTTCTTATATCTATATCTCGTGAACTATTCGAAATATAGCTTTTTTCTCCTCATTAAATATTTAACCCTTAATAACTCTGAGATAAAATATAAAAAAAACAACAACTTACCCAAATGTCGCAGAGAAATATATACCATATAGACACCGTTCGTGCGTCCATCCGTCCTTTCGTCCCTCCGTCCGACCGTCATTATTCTTAAAATTTCATCATCAACAATAAAATCTAATACGAAATTTTACTTTTTTTTTTGACAATTTTATTGTTTTGTTGTTGTTTTTCTGATTTTATCTCAAGACAAAATTTTTGGAATTAATTAAAAGGTAAAAATTTGCTGAAGAGACAACAGTAATATTTTGAATATTACTCGAGATATAGACTTAGGAATCAGTATATGTTTTTTTTTTGGAAATTTTACTAAGATCCGCAATCCCAGTCAGAAAATTTAATTATGAATTAAAAAAAGCTAATATTTCAAACCCCAGCTAGAATTTTTCTTCTACTATCATAATTTTTCAGATTTGGGGGTCTAAATTGGTTCAATACTTTTTTGAATCGATACTTTATATTTCATAAAAACTTCCAATTCAAAAATGACAAGAAAAGAGCGATCATACCGCTACTGTTAAAGAATGGAAGGCTAAAGTACGAAATGAGCCTACTTGTAGATGTTCTAAAACCAAGGCATGGCACAACTAATGATGGTAACATATCAATAAGATTTTTCTCAGATTCAGAAACTATTTCAAAAAGTCACTGGAGCAAATGAAGGATTACTTTAACGCCTCAATATCATATTAAAAGCGATAACTAGTGGACACCGCATCAATATTATAAAATTTGAAAAATATGCATATGAGACTGCCAAAATCTGTTTAAAATACTACGGATGGCACTACTATACTCCAGCACTGAACAAAATTTGCATTCATGACGTTGGCGTAATAGATCATTCCATTTTACCTATTGGACAATTGTCGGAATAAGATGCCGAGGCCAGAAATAAGCGATTCAGATTATACCATGAGAGTTACTTCAGCAGAAAGGAATCAAGGCGGGATGTTCTTAAAAGGCTATTTGTGAGCAGCGATCCGTTTTTATGCTGTAGTACGCCAAAAACTCGAAAAAGTTTTTTATATCTTGGCATTTAACAGCATTAAAGTGGTTTTCAGGAGGCGAGGTTATATGGGAGCTATGGTCTAATGTGCATCGATTGTCATAGAATCCTGGACAGTAGTTGATGTTTATCTAAAACTAAGCTGTACCAAATTTTGTCACTAAATCTCCTTTAACCAGAGACTTATCGTCATTTAAGCTATTTTCGAGAGCATATTTGTATAGGATGTATGCGAAATAGTTGATCTATATTGACCAAATTCAATTGGTTTTGTCTTTGGTACCAAAAATAAACATAAACGAAATTCAATGTGATTCTACTGAAAAATACGATCTGTGCTCATATTCTCTAATTTTGCGGGCCAAGCTTTAAAAGATTTTGCTATACTTGGTCTTTCCACCAAAGCTTAGGACGTCGTCTTCTAACATTAGGGGGACGTTTTTATTCTAACTTTAGCTTTTTCATAGCAATTGTTTTTTCTAGATGTGGGTTACTAGCCCGACATCCTAATGCACATTTTTATAGTTCTTATGGAAGATCTCGTGGCATATGTTAGCTTGGAAGATCAGTGTCCACAGTTGAGATGAAGGATAATCTAGATAAGTCTATGCTTACCAAATTAAGACCAATCAGAACCATTACTTGGTATTCAACATTCCTAAATTTCTTTCTTTTACTACTTTAAACCTAAATCTATAAAAAAAACAAGTAGGAAAGTGTTATAGTAGATCAAGCCCGACCATACGATACCCTTTACCACTAAGGTCAAAGGTTTTTCCTGTATAAAGACAAATATTTGCTAAATTTTGCCATCATACAAACATTTTCTAAAAACGAATATATTTAAGCTATTTCCATCATTTGGATTTATATGAGAGTTAGTGTCAAATATGGACCGATTATATCGAAATTTGGCAAATTGATTACAGTTGTTACAAAATTTATGTGTAATTAATTTGAAGTTCTCATTATTTTCAGATTAACGAGAGTTTTTGTGATTTTTGTTTCATTTAGCGCTTTTTTAAAGAAAAGTTTGTATGGGAGCTATGGTCAAATGTGGACCGATTTCAACGAAATTTGGTACAGTGATTTTAGTTTACATAAGCAGTATTTGTTTTTAATTTGATGAAAAAATATTTATATGTATTTATTTCAATTCCGGGTCCCACTATGGGAGGTACCATAAATAATAGAGCGATTTTGACGAATTTCAATTATCAAAAAAATGATCTGTGCCAAATTTCATCAAATTATCTTTAGAATTGCGACTCGTAGTTTGATTACAAGGTTTACATGAGAGTCCAGCCAGCCAGTTAGACGGATGGACGGACATAGCATAATCGACTCCGAAAGTGATTCTAAGCCTATTGATATACTAAAAGGTGGGTCTAAGACAAATATTTCTATGTGTTACATACATCAGCACAAACTTATAAAACCCTTTCCACCTATAATGGTGAAGGGTATAAAAAACCCAAAATTTTAATTTAATAAACGCATTTAAAAGTTTTGACCAAGTTTTCAACAAAAATACTTCACTGTGCGAAAGTCAAATACTTGTTTTATATGGACTAAACGTGGCCAAAGACCAAAAAGTCGAGGCGACCGTTTTTTTTTCTTTTTTTTTTATTGACTACCTTCAAAATAAATACGAAAATAATAATTACTTATGGACACATTCAATAAGGAATTAAAAAATAAAAACGACCGCAAATGTCCAATAAAATATCCATGAATTGGCTGACCCGGGAAAGAATATCAAAAACATTTCAATATCAAAAACATTTCCAGATTTTTTTTATAGATATGCAATAATATTCATTATTTTTGAATTTAAATTGAACACAAATAAAATTTACTAAGGATATACATAAATTATGATAAAAATATATATTTTCGCGAAATTCGACGATTTCAAATCTCTGGTACGGCTAAACGGTTCATGATATCGATTTCAGCTTTCTTAAGTTTTGTGCTATCATGTCTTTGTTTTAACACACTGGTAATTAAATTTTACATTTATAATATTTGTTAAACAAAATATTCAAAATGTAATAAAATGAGTTTTGAAACCTATATATGGAAAAAAAGAACTTTTCCAGTACGAACAAAATCGTGTAAATTCGATAATTTAGTAATTACTACACCATTTTCAATTGTAATTGAGAAATTTTCAAATTGAATTGAGAAATTTTCAATTGAAATTGAGAATTTTCAGTTGAAATTGAGAAATATTCAATTGGAATTGAGAATGTTCAATTGAAATTGAGAAATTTTCAATTGAAATTGAGACTTTTTAATTGAAATTGAGAAATATTCAATTGAAATTGAGAATTTTCAGTTGAAAATGAGAAATTTTCAATTGAAATTGAGAAATATTCAATTGAAATTGAGAATTTTTCAATTGAAAATGAGAATTTGTAAATTGAAATTGAGAAAATCCCAATTGAAAATGAGAAATATTCAATTGAAATTGAGAATTTTTAAATTTAAATTGAGAATTCTACAATTGAAATTAAGAAAAGCCCAATTGAAAATGAGGTTGATTTTTTTAATTGAAATTGAGAAATTTTCAATTGAAAATGAGAAATTTTCAATTTGAAATGAGAAATTTCCAATTGAAAATGAGAAATTTTTAATTGAAAATGAGAAATTTTCAATTGAAATTGAGAATTTTAGAATTGAAAATGAGAAAACCTAAATTGAAATTTCATTTGGGGTTTTCTCAATTTCAACTGAAAAATTCTCAATTTAAATTTAAAATTTCTCAATTTCAATTGAAAATTTCTCAATTTCAATTAAAAATTTCTCATTTTCAATTGAAAATTTCCCATTTTCAATTGAAAACTTCTCAATTTCAATTAAAAAATTCAATCTCATTTTCAATTGTGCTTTTCTCAATTTCAATTGAAAAATTCTCAATTTAAATTTAAAAGTTCTCAATTTCAATTGAAAGTTTCTCAATTTCAATTGGGATTTTCTCAATTTCAATTCAAAAATTCTCAATTTCATTTGAAAATTTCTCAATTTCAATTGAATGTTTCTCATTTCCAATTAAGATTTTCTCAATTTCAATTGAAAATTTCTAATTTTTAATTGAAAATTCTCAATTTCAATTGAAAATTTCTCAATTTCAAATGAAAATTCTCAATTTCAATTGAAAATTTCTCATTTTCAATTGGAAATTCTCAATTTCAATTGAAAATTTTTCAATTTTAATTGAGTATTCTCAATTTAAATTTAATATTTCTCAATTTCAATTGAAAATGGTGTAGTATTAAAATTATTAACTATATCTTAGTTTGCAATTTTTTTTGATAAAGTAAATTTTTTTTGTAGTATATTCTTTTTCATCATTTTCAGACAATCTTTCTAAAATTCGGCGAAGATGTTTTCTTATGTATTAAATTTACTTCTAAAGTAAATTTTTACAAAATTTTTGTTTTTATAGCAAAAATTTCTTTCTGTAGTAAATTTACTAAATTTAGTTTTTGTAGCAAATATTTGCCAAATCTCTAGATCTATGGTAATTCTTTTTGCATAATTTTCAAAATTAAAATTTTTGCCATATCCTTATTATAATAAGAATTTGTAAATTTGCATACTTTTTAAAAGTATAAATAATTAAAATTGTATTAACAAATAGTTTTCCCTGTAGTAAATCTTAACTCCATAAAATTAAATAATTCTCATACAAATATTTATTAAAAGCATTTATTTATTTGCTGTGTGTCCTAAGTATATAGTGATACTGCATTCTCTAATAAAATTAAAATTACAAATAAAATATGCATACGAGTACGAATTTATTTTTATTTTTCCTATTACATATGAGACTCTGGCCAAAACTAAAATGAAATTTTCCTCAAAACACTACTTAAATTAATTAAAAATAGACACAGAAGACACATATGGAGCAGGGGGGCACAACAAATAGACATACGCCCATAAAAAAAAGATAAATTTAGAAGAGATCCCCAGCTAGAGAAATAAACAGCACAAAACAGAACATAAATAGCCAAAGAATTAATTTGATAAACAAATTTTGGGTGACATGTTTTTTTGGAAATTGAAAATAAGAACTGGGATAAATACATGGAAATTTATATAACGAAGAGGAATATTTATTTGGTCATATTTGAGTGTATATTTTTGAAACTACAAAGATTCATAAAAAGATTCTATTATGGGAAATGGAATTTTTTAAAATCTACTGTGAAATCTACTTTAAGGAAATTTTTGCAAAATTTTCATTCTATAGAAAACTTTTGCAAAAAATTTCTTTCTTAAAAAATTTTTAAAAATTTTGGTTCTAAACAAAATTTTACAAAATTTTCTTTATATAGAAATTTTTCATTTTCATTCTAATGTAAATTTTTGTATTTGTTCCGCACATTTTTTTATGCAAACTTGTCATTTTATAGTAAATTTTTGTAAAATTTAATTCTAAAGAAAATGTTTACAAGATTTTAGTTCTTTTTTAATTTTTTTTTAAATGTTCAATATTTAATTCCACATAAATTTTTTCTCCATAATAATTTTTTGCAAAAATTATCATTCTATAGAAGATTTTTTCAAAATTTTTTCAAAGATGGTCATTCTATAGCAAATTTTTATTCTTTAGCAAATTTTTGCAAAATTCTTTATTCTATAGCAAATTTTTGCAAATTTTTTTTTTTTTTAATTTTTTTACAAAATTTTCATTCTATAGAAAAATTTTGCAAGATTGTGAGAAATGTCTTCCTATCGTCAACTTTTCTATAGAAATGTTTTTCTATCGTCAACTTTTCTATAGAAATGTCTTCCGATCGTCAACTTTTCTATAAAAATGTCTTCCTATCGTCAACTTTTCTATAGAAATGTCTTCCGATCGTCAACTTTTCTATAGAAATGTCTTCCGATCGTCAACTTTTCTATAGAAATGTCTTCCGATCGTCAACTTTTCTATAGAAATGTCTTCCTTTCTTTTCTATAGAAATGTCTTCCTATCGTCAACTTTTCTATAGAAATGTCCTCCTATCGTCAACTTTTCTACAGAAATGTCCTCCTATCGTCAACTTTTCTATAGAAATGACCTCCTATCGTCAAATTTTCTATAGAAATGTCTTTCTATCGTCAACTTTTCTATAAAAATGCCTTCCTAACGTCAACTTTTTTATGGAAATATCTTCATATCGTCAACTTCTCTAGAGAAATGTCTTTCTATCGTTAACTTTTCTATAGACATGTCTTTCTATCGTCAAATTTTCTATAGCAATGTCTTCCTAACGTCACATTTTCTATAAAAATATCTTCCTAACGTCAACTTTTCTATAGAAATGTCTTCCTATCGTCAACTTTTCTATAGAAATGTCTTCCTATCGTCAACTTTTCTATAGAAATGTCTTCCTATCGTCAACTGTTCTATAGAAATGTCTTCCTATCGTCAACTTTTTTTTAGAAATGTCTTCCTATCGTCAACTTTTCTATGGAAATGTCTTCCTATCGTCAACTTTTCTATAGAAATGTCTTCCTATCGTCAACTTTTCTATAGAAATGTCTTCCTATCGTCAATTTTTCTATAGAAATGTCTTCCTATCGTCAACTTTTCTATAGAAATGCCATCCTATCGTCAACTTTTCTATAGAAATGTCTTCCTATCGTCAACTTTTCTATAGAAATGTCTTCCTATCGTCAACTTTTCTATAGAAATGTCTTTTTTTCTCAATTTTTCTATAGAAATGCCTTCCTATCGTCAACTTTTCTATAGAAATGTCTTCCTATCGTCAACTTTTCTATAGAAATGTCTTCCTTTCTTTTCTATAGAAATGTCTTCCTATCGTCAACTTCTCTATAGAAATGTCTTCCTATCGTCAACCTTTCTTTAGAAATGTCTTCCTATCATCAACTTTTCTATAGAAATGTCTTCCTATCGTAAACTTTTCTATTGAAATGCCTTCGTTTCGTCAACTTTTCAAAAGAAATGTCTTCCTATCGTGGACTTTTCTACAGAAATATCTTCCTATCGTTAACTTTTCTATAGAAATGTCTACCTATCGTCAACTTTTCTATTGAAGTGTCTACCTATCGTCAACTTTTCTATAGAAATGTCATCATATCCTATGGTCAACTTTTCTATAGAAATGTCTTCCTATCGTCAACTTTTTTATAAAGATGTCTTTCTATCGTAAACTATTCTGTAAAATTTTTTTCCTATTGTCATCTTGATAAATATTCATTCCATGCAAAATTTTTAACAAAGTTTTCATTCCTTAAAAATTTTATACAAAATTTTCATTCTTTACAAAATGTTTACAAAATTTCATTCTTCAGAAAATTTTTACAAAACTTTCGTTTTAAGCAAGTTTTTACAATTTTTTTTTCCATAGCAAATTTTTGCAAAATTTAATTTTTTTAGCCATTTTTTTTTTAAATTATCATTCTATAGCAAATTCTTGCCAAATTTTCATTATATAGGAATTTTTTCAAAATTTAATTCTTCAGACAATTTTTACAAAATTTTCATTCTAAGGCTATTTTTTGAAAATTTTTTCCATAGCAAATTTTTCCAAATTTTCTATTTTTTTAAATTTTTATTCCATAGAAATTTTTACAAAATTTTCATTCTTTAGCAAATTTTTAAGAAAAATGTATTTTATGTGAGTATAAATATTAAAACCTGTATAATAAAATACTTTTGATAAAAATTTATAGAAGATTTGCAGATATTTCAATATGGGCCAGGGATGGAAGTTTCTAAATACCTTGTGAAATTTAATTTTTTAGATTTTCATCACAAAGAATTTGCAATAGAATTATCTTTTAAGTTTAAATACCAACCTACTGTAACTAACAGAAATTATTTTAGTTCTAAAATTCATAGGTCTTTCGACATCTCTTATAAGAGGTAATTACTACCTCCCATTCCCTGTCAGTGTGGGCATATGTTTGCTGACGATTGAAGATTTATTAAATTAAAATAAAATTCAAATAAAAACCCGAAACACATAAAAATATTCTTTTTTAGTTTGTTTTGTATATGAGATTTACGAATAACATTGAAATTAGCAGCTGTTGTTCAAAAAATGTAGAATTTATTTCTATTTTTCTTTTTTTTCGAATGAAAAATATTTTGTTGTTTTGCATATTTCTTTGATTTTTGGCATCGTATAAATTGAAAAATAATTCTAGAAACAAAATTCCTAAGCAGACAAGGTAAATCAGTTTAAAAAACGATTTATCAACCTTCTTTCTTGCAGCCAGAGCAGCAGCAGCTACCAAGTGAGAGGTTAAAAGAAAAATTTTATTAAAAAATTATATGTTTGGGTAATATTGGGTTATCAAATGGATTTAGGAAACAAAAAACATGTTTTTCATTTAAATAGTAATTTAAAATAGAGCAGGTGAAAATTTGCATAATTTATATAAAAAAGCAAAAGTTTTGATAAAATTTCGTGTCTTCTCATCATCAACTTTTCTATAGAAACGACAACTTTTCAATAAAAATGTCCTACTAACGAAAACTTTTGTATAGAAATGTCTTCCTAGCGTCAACTTTTCTAGAGAAATGTCTTCCTATCGTCAAATTTTTTATAAAAATTTTCCTATCGTCAAATTTTTTATAGAAATGTTTCCAGTCAATTTTTCTATAGAAATATTTCCTATCGTAAACTTTTCTATAGAAATGTTTCCTATCGTCAACTTTTCTATAGAAATGTTTTCTATCGTAAACTTTTCTATAGAAATGTTTCCTATCGTCAAATTTTCTATAGAAATGTTTCCTATCGTCAACTTTTCCATAGAAATGTTTCCTATCATCAACTTTTCTATAGAAATGTCTTTCTGTCGTCAACTTTTCAATAGAAAAGTCTTGCTATCATCAAATTCTCTATAGACATGTCTTCCTATTCTCAACATTTCTACAGAAATATCTTCCTATCGTCAATATTTCAATAGAAATTTTTGAAAAATTTACTTTTTATTATAAATTTTTCGAAAATTTACTTTTTATTGTAAATTTTTCGAAAATTTTCTTTTTATAGTAAATTTTTGAAAAATTTACTTTTTATAGTAAATTTTTGAAAAATTTACTTTTTATAGTAAATTTTTGAAAAATTTACTTTTTATATTAAATTTTTGAAAAATTTACTTTTTATAGTAAATTTTTGAAAAATTTACTTTTTATAGTAAATTTTTGAAAAATTTACTTTTTATAGTAAATTTTTGAAAAATTTACTTTTTATAGTAAATTTTTGAAAAATTTACTTTTTATAGTAAATTTTTGAAAAATTTACTTTTTATAGTAAATTTTTGAAAAATTTACTTTTTATAGTAAATTTTTGAAAAATTTACTTTTTATAGTAAATTTTTGAAAAATTTACTTTTTATAGTAAATTTTTGAAAAATTTACTTTTTATAGTAAATTTTTGAAAAATTTACTTTTTATAGTAAATTTTTGAAAAATTTACTTTTTATAGTAAATTTTTGAAAAATTTACTTTTTATAGTAAATTTTTGAAAAATTTACTTTTTATAGTAAATTTTTGAAAAATTTACTTTTTATAGTAAATTTTTGAAAAATTTACTTTTTATAGTAAATTTTTGAAAAATTTACTTTTTATAGTAAATTTTTGAAAAATTTACTTTTTATAGTAAATTTTTGAAAAATTTACTTTTTATAGTAAATTTTTGAAAAATTTACTTTTTATAGTAAATTTTTGAAAAATTTACTTTTTATAGTAAATTTTTGAAAAATTTACTTTTTATAGTAAATTTTTGAAAAATTTACTTTTTATAGTAAATTTTTGAAAAATTTACTTTTTATAGTAAATTTTTGAAAAATTTACTTTTTATAGTAAATTTTTGAAAAATTTACTTTTTATAGTAAATTTTAGAAAAAATTTACTTTTTATAGTAAATTTTTGAAACATTTACTTTTTATAGTAAATTTTTGAAAAATTTACTTTTTATAGTAAATTTTAGAAAAAATTTACTTTTTATAGTAAATTTTTGAAAAATTTACTTTTTATAGTAAATTTTTGAAAAATTTACTTTTTATAGTAAATTTTTGAAAAATTTACTTTTTATAGTAAATTTTTGGAAAGTTTACCGTTTATAGTAAATTTTTGGAAAGTTTACCGTTTATAGTAAATTTTTGGAAAGTTTACTTTTTTATAGAAAATTTTTGAAAAATTTACTTTTTTTTTTAGTAAATTTTTGAAAAAGAAGAAAATTTTTCAAAATTCACTTAAATTTGGGTAATAATTTGTATGGGGCCTGTAGGGTAGCACAACTAAAATATACCCTCTTTAAATTATATGTCACAGATTAAGAGATTCTGTTAAATTCATCACCTAATTTGTGTTTATACAAAAATTCGAAAAGTCATTAGAAATGTTTAAAAATAGTTTGAAAAATTGTATAATTAAAAAAAATATATTTTATCTCATTTCAGATTTTGTCTCGTTGTGCTGATAATTTTTGTGCTATTTTTAACCTAATGACACACAAAACTATTAAAAATTTAAAAAAAAGTCATTTATATCAAAACAGTCATGTGGATATAAAATGTAAAAAAAAATATAAAAATATTTTGAGACATGACTTTAGTTGCAAAAAGGCTTAAGTGATTTTTTACAAGAAAATAGAAATATCAAAATTTAAAAAAAATGTTTGAACAAATTTTAAGTTTATTTGAATATATTTGATAATTTAATGGATCATCTTAAAATCTTTGAGATTTTCGTATAGGAATATTTATTTTTTTTTTCAAATTTCCAGATACGCCCTTTTGTTGTCTTTGTGGTTTATACTTATGTATTTTACGATTTTAATATAATCAAATTGAAGTGTTGTAGTTGCTGCTGATACTATAATTACATTTGAATTTTTATCATATTTAAGCCTATAAATAAATCATTAAGGACTGTCTGCTTAAGGATCCCCCTACAGTTCTTTTATAGTTTTTTTTTTTATGACTACTTATAGTTTTTCATTATTAGTGCGTGCTATTTTTCAGATTTTATGTTCTCTAGCACATCTCTTAACCAATAATAATTTGTGGCAAGCACGTATGAAAAACAGTTTCAATAGCAACAGCAGCAAATGGGGGCAGTAGCAAAAAATAAAAAAAAATGAGGATAATTGGTTTCATAAATGAAACTATAAAATTATATATCCATAGAGAGCAAATGGACCTTAAAACACAAATACATAATCAAATGTGGGGGGCATACTGTTATGAGCATAGATGTATGCGTTAATAGTTAAGGCTAGAGGGAATTTGGTTAGGGCCTTTACTAGGGAAACCTTTAATGATTTTGTGCATATAAGTGCTTAAAGACAAGAAAGTAAACCTGGCAAAAATTTTCCAAAAATTTACTAAAAAAACCAAATTTTTGGTAAAATTTACTTAAGAAAGTAAATTTTGAAAAAATTTACTCAAGAAAGTAAATTTTGCCAAAAATTTACTTAAGAAAGTAATTTTTGCAAAAACTTACTTAAGAAAGTGAATTTTGCAAAAATTTACTAAAAAAAAAACAAATTTTGCAAAAATTTACTAAAAAAAAATTTTTGCAAAAATTTACTAAAAAAACTAAATTTTGCAAAAATTTACTTAAGAAAGTAAATTTTGCAAAAATTTACTAAAGAAAGTAAATTTTGCAAAAATTTACTTAAAGTAAATTTTGCAAAAATTTACTTAATAAAGTAAATTTTGCAAAAATTTACTTAAGAAAGTAAATTTTGCAAAAATTTACTTAATAAAGTAAATTTTGCAAAAATTTACTTAAGAAAGTAAATTTTGCAAAAATTTACTTAAGAAAATAAATTTTGCAAAAATTTACTTAAGAAAGTAAATTTTGCAAAAATTTACTTAAGAAAGTAAATTTTGCAAAAATTTACTTAATAAAGTAAATTTTGCAAAAATTTACTTAAGAAAGTAAATTTTGCAAAAATTTACTTAAGAAAGTAAATTTTGCAAACATTTACTTAAGAAAGTAAATTTTGCAAACATTTACTTAAGAAAGTAAATTTTGCAAAAATTTACTTAAGAAAGTAAATTTTGCAAAAATTTACTTAAGAAAGTAAATTTTGCAAAAATTTACTTAAGAAAGTAAATTTTGCAAACATTTACTTAAGAAAGTAAATTTTGCAAAAATTTACTTAAGAAAGTAAATTTTGCAAAAATTTACTTAAGAAAGTAAATTTTGCAAAAATTTACTTAAGAAAGTAAATTTTGCAAAAATTCACTTAAGAAAGTAAATTTTGCAAAAATTTACTTAAGAAAGTAAATTTTGAAAAAATTTACTAAAGAAATTAAATTTTGCAAAAATTTACTCAAGAAAGTAAATTTTGCCAAAAATTTACTTAAGAAAGTAATTTTTGCAAAAACTTACTTAAGAAAGTGAATTTTGCAAAAATTTACTAAAAAAAAATTTTTGCAAAAATTTACTAAAAAAACCAAATTTTGCAAAAATCTACTTAAGAAAGTAAATTTTGCAAAAATTTACTTAAGAAAGTAAATTTTGCAAAAATTTACTTAAGGATGTAAATTTTACAAAAATTTACTTAAGGAAGTAAATTTTGCAAAAATTTACTTAAGAAAGTAAATTTTGCAAAAATTTACTTAAGAAAGTAAATTTTGCAAAAATTTACTTAAGAAAGTAAATTTTGCAAAAATTTACTTAAGAAAGTAAATTTTTCAAAAATTTACTTAAGAAAGTAAATTTTGCAAACATTTACTTAAGAAAGTAAATTTTGCAAAAATTTACTTAAGAAAGTAAATTTTGCAAAAATTCACTTAAGAAAGTAAATTTTGCAAAAATTTACTTAAGAAAGTAAATTTTGCAAAAATTTACTTAAGAAAGTAAATTTTTGCAAAAATTTTCTTAAGAAAGTAAATTTTGCAAAAATTTACTTAAGAAAGTAAATTTTGCAAAAATTTACTTAAGAAAGTAAATTTTGCAAAAATTTACTTAAGAAAGTAAATTTTGCAAAAATTTACCAAAGAAAGTAAATTTTGCAAAAATTTATTAAAAAAAGTAAATTTTGAAAAAATTTACTTAGAGCCACTTTTTGACTTCGAGATCGGAGATTAAATTAATGTTAATCGCCAAATTTTGTTTTTGAGTGGTCGATTATCTTATTTTGTTCTCTAGTTTAAGCGGTCAATGTTGGTGATTTAATCTTCAGTGAGAACTGTCAAAACACACATGCATAATAAACAGCTGTTAAAAATACGTAAACAAACAGAAATTTATAGTTATTTTTTTGAAGTGCAGATGAAGATTTTAGCGACCTCGAAATTTATGAAAATTTAAATAAAACAATTATAAGAATGTTAAGAACTATTAGAACACGGCCAAATCATTTTTATTTGTATAATAACTATGAAATTCGCGCAATGTCTTCTTCTCCTACAAAAAAAGTTATGTAATTTTGACAACACATTTGACATTTGCAAAATAGGGTTACCATTTCTTGTTGATCGATATGGTAACACCATGAAGTTTAAACCACCACCCAAAAAAATCAAATGCAAATAATATGCACTTTTAGATTAGTTAATTAGAGAATAAATTTTATTTTGATATCAAACTCAAAAAGTGGCTCTTAAGAAAGTAAATTTTGCAAAAATTTACTTAACAAAGTAAATTTTGCAAAAATTTACTTAACAAAGTAAATTTTGCAAAAACTTACTTAACAAAGTAAATTTTGCAAAAATTTACTTAAAAAAGTAAATTTTGCAAAAATTTACTAAAGAATGTTAATTTCTATAAAATTATGCAAAAAAAAAAATTTTCAAATATTTATTATGGGCCTTAATTTTAAGGCCTCTATAATTTATATTTTCTCTTTTATCTGTTTTATTGTAATTTGTATTGATATCATATGGCGAATGTTGGAATAATCCTCGAAATTTCTTTTTAATCAATAAAGTGAAATGTAAATGTGCTGTAAAGCGGTTAAATTTTACCACTATTGCAACCATTTCAACCACATTCAGTCGTAGTTACGCATTTTTTTTTTTCAGTTAAAGGCCTACATAATTCATACTCGTGTGGGGGTTCATACCTAGCAAATTTAGTAAAATTTATGATAGAAATTGAAATTAAGCAAAAATTTTAAATGGAAATAAAGATTCTAAAAAGAAAATAAACTTAATAACAATTCACTTAAAGTTCGCAATTTAGGAAAAATTTTCCACGAAAATCAAGAAATCTTTTCCTATATAGTTATCAAAAGTTTTTTAAAGAAATGTTTTCCTATTATCAACTTTTCTTAAGAAATGTGCTATCGTCAACTTTTTTTAAGAAATGTCTTCCTATCGTTAACTTTTCTTAAGAAATGTCTTCCTATCGTCAACTTTTCTATAGAAATGTCTTCCTGACGTCAACTTTTCTGTAGAAATGTCTTCCTGACGTCAACTTTTCTATAGAAATGTCTTCCTGACGTCAACTTTTCTATAGAAATGTCTTCCTGACGTCAACTTTTCTATAGAAGTGTCTTCCTGACGTCAACTTTTCTATAGAAATGTTTTCTTATCGTCAACTTTTCTATAGAAATGTTTTCCTATCGTCAACTTTTCTATAGAAATGTCTTTCTATCGTCAACTTTTCTATAGAAGTGTCTTTCTATCGTCAACTTTTCTGTATAAATGTCTTTCTATCGTCAACTTTTCTATAGAAATGGTTCCTATCGTCAACTTTTCCATAGAAATGGTTCCTATCGTCAACTTTTCTATAGAAATGTCTTCCTATCGTAAACTTTTCTTTAGAAATGTCTTCATATCGTCATCTTTTCTATAGAAATGTCTTCCTATCGTCAACTTTTCTATAGAAATGTCTTCCTATCGTCAACTTTTCTTAAGAAATGTCTTCCGATCGTCAATTTTTCTTAAGAAATGTCTTCCTATCGTCAACTTTTCTTTAGAAATGTCTTCATATCGTCATCTTTTCTATAGAAATGTCTTCCTATCGTCAAATTTTCTACAGAAATGTCTTCCTATCGTCAACTTTTCTTAAGAAATGTCTTCCGATCGTCAATTTTTCTTAAGAAATGTCTTCCTATCGTCAACTTTTCTTAAGAAATGTCTTCCTATCGTCAACTTTTCTTAAGAAATGTCTTCCTATCGTCAACTTTTCTTAAGAAATGTCTTCCTATCGTCAACTTTTCTTAAGAAATGTCTTCCTATCGTCAACTTTTCTTAAGAAATGTCTTCTTGTCGTCAACTTTTCTTAAGAAATGTGTTCCTGTCGTCAACTTTTCTTTAGAAAAGTCTTCCTATCGTCAACTTTTCTATAGAAATGTCTTCCTATCGTCAACTTTTCTATAGAAATGTCTTCCTATCGTCAACTTTTCTATAGAAATGTCTTCCTATCGTCAACTTTTCTATAGAAATGTCTTCCTATCGTCAACTTTTCTATAGAAATGTCTTCATATAGCCAACTTTTTTATAAAAAAGTCTTTCTATCGTCAACATTTCTATTGAAATGTCTTTCTGTCATTAACTTTTCTATAGAAATGTCTTCCTATCGCAAACTTTTCTATAGAAATGTCTTTCTATGGTTAACATTTTTTTTAATTACTTCCTATTGTCAACTTTAATTAATAAGTGCTTTTCTTTCCTCAACTTTTCAATAGAAATGCCATCCTATAGCCAAATTATCCATAGAAATGTCTTTCTATCGTCAACATTTCTGTAGAAATGTCTTCCTTACGTCATTTTTTTTTGGTAAAATTCTCCTGAAATTTGAAAAACATGTAAATTTTTAAAGTTATATATAATATATAAACTTTCAAAATATAATAATATTTAATAAAACTATCTCAAAGTTATTTATAATTCAGTTATAGTTGTTTTTTTTATTCTAAATCTAATATCCAAATTGCCAACAAACCAATTTTACGATTTTTAAAGTTTGACTTTATCGAAGAAAAACTTTATCTGAAAGGTTTTCCCATAAAACTGAACACTTTTAAATACATAAAATAAATAATAAACCATCATCTCTACGAAATCAATTTACTAAATAACATTCAATATTTTAGCAAAAATAAAAATGAAAAAAATATAAAAACGAAAACTTCTAAACAAATTTTGCAATTCAACTAAAAGGTCAATTTAAGGCAAGAGCATTCATTCAACCGTATCCGAGAATATGTTTTGTAATATTTTGAATAATTTATGAGCCATGAGATGATAGTGATAATATGAAAATAATATTAAATCAACAATATACAGACAATTTATTAGAGAAATTCTCATAAAATGCGTAACATAAAAGTTTTCGTCTAATCTCAAGTTGGGCAAAACAGTTGGGTTGGAAAAAAAGTGTAGCAGGAGATGTGGAAAGAATCGAAGGCCGTAAAATATTTATTTAAAACGTTTTCGCATGTAAGTAATTTGTTTTATAGCCTTTTCAATTTTAGGTTTATACTTCATACTCGTATATAGTTTTTACGATTAGTTGGTATGTAAAGGCTAAATTTGTTTAAAATTTTAGTTGAAAAGTTGATATGTGTTCAACTAAGTGAATATAACATTTAAATATAACTTAACAGGGTGGAAAGGTCTATGTTAGATTTCGAAACTTTGACAGATGATAACGATCATTTTGATGACGTAAACATCGTTCGTATTCAGTCTATCTTGCAATATTATCACTTATTAACTTTTGAAGGTTTACAATAGAAAGATATTTCTATATAAAGTTGACAACAGAAAGTCATTTCTATAGCTAATTTGACGATAGAACAACATTTCTGCAGAAAAATTGGCAATAGGATAATATTTCTATAGAAAACTTAACGATATGAAAACATTTCTATAGAAAAATTGACTATAAGAAGACATTTCTTTAGAAAGGATTACGATAAGAAGACATTTCTTTAGAGATGTTAATGATAGCAAGACATTTCTTTAAAAAAAGTTGACGATAGGGAGACACTTCTTAAAAAATCTTGACGATAGGAAGAAATTTCTTAAGAAAAGTTGACGTTAGAAAGACATTCCTTAAGAAAGTTTGACGATAAGAAGACATTTATTAGGAAAAACTGACGATAAGAAGACATTTCTTAAGAAAAGTTGACGACAGAAAGACATTTCTTAAGAAACGTTAACTATAGGAAGATATTTCTTAAGAAAAGTTGATGATAGGAAGACATTTCTTAAGAAACATTGACGATAGGAACCAATTTTTTATGAAAAGTTAACGATAGGAGTCTTCCTATCTTAAAAAAAAAAATCAAGATAGGAAGACAAGTGACGATAAGAAGACATTTCTTAAGAAAAGTTGACATCAGGAAGATATTTCTTAAGAGAAGTTGACTACAGGAAGTCATTTCTTAAGAAAAATTGACGGTAGGAAAACACTTCTTAAGGAAAGTTGACGATAGAAAGACATTTCTTAAGAAAAGTTGATGATAGGAACACATTTCTGTAGAAAAGTTGACGATAGAAAGACATTTTAATAGAAAAGTTGACGGTAGGAAGACATTTCTATAGAAAAGTTGACGATAGGAAGATATTTCTATAGAAAAGTTGACGATAGGAAGACATTTCTATAGAAAAGTTGACGATAGGAAGACACTTCTATAGAAAAGTTGACGATAGGAAGACATTTCTAAAGAAAATCGGACGAAAGGATAATATTTCTATATATAAGTAGACGATATGAAGACATTTCTATAGAAAAGTTGACGTTAGGAAGACATTTCTATAGAAAAGTTTACGTTAGGAAGACACTTTATTAGAAAAGTCGACTTTGGGAAGACTTTTCTATAGAAAATTTAACTTTAGAACTTTTTTTTATAGAAAAGTTGACTTTAGGAGAACTTTTCTATAGAAAAGTTGACAATTGGAAGACATTTCTATAGAAAAGTTGACGTTAGGAAGATATTTCTATAGAAAAGTTGACGTCAGGTAGACAATTCTATTGAAAAGTTGACATTTTTATAGAAAAACTGACGTTAGGAATACATTTTAGAAGACATTTCTATAGAAAAGTTGATGATAGGAAGACATTTTTATAGTTTGCATTTAAAACAGATTCAAAATTAGAAATTGAAGGAAACTAAAAATATGAAACACTTGATTTAATTGCTTAGAATTCTTGGCTTTTATCTAAAGAATTAAATAAATTTAATTAAACAAATTGTTCTTCCTACTACAAAGTGGGAATTCAACTTGAAATAAGTATTTGCCATAAAAGAATTGAATTGGTTGCAAGTTGAAAGTACTCGTATGTATTCATTCATTGTTGCAGTTTATTCTTTCTAAACAAAAAAACTTGTTAAAAACAAGCAAAAAAAAAAGTAGAAGGGAAGCCTCTACAAACAAATATGAAAAATTGTGTATGAATACTAACATACATACGAAAATTTAAAGTAAAATATGGTAAATTGATTCTAGAAACTAAAAGTAAAAATATTTTCTACACATGTACTTAAAGGCTTCTTTTCTTTTTCTCTCTCACTCTATTTGAGACTCCTTGAGTCTTTGCATGCTTCGTAAAATCCCTTTTCAATCTAAAGCTCTAACATAGAAAAGTTTTATTTATGTATATTTTTTTCTTCTATTTTCATCTTAACATTTACCCTTATGGCTTAAAACAACAAGTTTTCCATTCGCAAATGCAATAGTACAGTTTCCATAGTTTTTTTTTATTTTTTCCAGAAAGGATACATTGTTGTTGTTATAAAATTCCTAAGTTACTGGAGGATATTTGTCAGCTAGTAAGTAAAAGTTTAGCATTAGCTGTTAGTTTTAGTTTTGTTTTTTAGCTTTTCTAAAGTTGCATTAGAAACTGTTGCGGCATTTAGCTATACCCACAAGTTATTCATGTTGCACGAAATGTCATCATTGGCATACGACCGACAGTCAATATAGTTGTAAACATGGAGATACACTTTATAGAAAATTGCTGCTTGCCACATGACCACAAAACAAAAAGTTAATGAAAACATCTAAGGATTTGCAAGGACTTACGCACACACGCTCAAATTAATACCATGACCAGCAATTGAGAGCAAGAGATAGTTTACACTTTTGGGTTTTTAGTTAATTTAAGTTTATTTAAATTTTATATGACACTTATGTGTGTGTGTGGGAGATAAAATTAATTAATTACTTGATTATTTGGTTGCAGGTTGGGGGATTAGGTTTTTGTATTTACAACACAAGCGAAAACAGATGCGATTACAAAGACTATGCAAAATTGAGTATGAGATAAATGACGAACTAGAACCGAACTAGAACAGAACTAGAACCGAACTAGAACAGAACTAGAACATAACTATAACATAACTAGAACAGAACTAGAACAGAACTAGACAGAACCAGAACAGAACCAGAACAGAACTAGAACAGAACTAGAACAGAACTAGAACAGAACTAGAACAGAACTAGAACAGAACTAGAACAGAACTAGAACAGAACTAGAACCGAACTAGAACAGAACTAGAACATAACTATAACATAACTAGAACAGAACTAGAACAGAACTAGACAGAACCAGAACAGAACCAGAACAGAACTAGAACAGAACTAGAACAGAACTAGAACAGAACTAGAACAGAACTAGAACAGAACTAGAACAGAACTAGAACAGAACTAGAACAGAACTAGAACAGAACTAGAACAGAACTAGAACAGAACTAGAACAGAACTAGAACAGAACTAGAACAGAACTAGAACAGAACTAGAACAGAACTAGAACAGAACTAGAACAGAACTAGAACAGAACTAGAACAGAACTAGAACAGAACTAGACAGAACCAGAACAGAACCAGAACAGAACTAGAACAGAACTAGAACAGAACTAGAACAGAACTAGAACAGAACTAGAACAGAACTAGAACAGAACTAGAACAGAACTAGAACAGAACTAGAACAGAACTAGAACAGAACTAGAACAGAACTAGAACAGAACTAGAACAGAACTAGAACAGAACTAGAACAGAACTAGAACAGAACTAGAACAGAACTAGAACAGAACTAGAACAGAACTAGAACAGAACTAGAACAGAACTAGAACAGAACTAGAACAGAACTAGAACAGAACTAGAACAGAACTAGAACAGAACTAGAACAGAACTAGAACAGAACTAGAACAGAACTAGAACAGAACTAGAACAGAACTAGAACAGAACTAGAACAGAACTAGAACAGAACTAGAACAGAACTAGAACAGAACTAGAACAGAACTAGAACAGAACTAGAACAGAACTAGAACAGAACTAGAACAGAACTAGAACAGAACTAGAACAGAACTAGAACAGAACTAGAACAGAACTAGAACAGAACTAGAACAGAACTAGAACAGAACTAGAACAGAACTAGAACAGAACTAGAACAGAACTAGAACAGAACTAGAACAGAACTAGAACAGAACTAGAACAGAACTAGAACAGAACTAGAACAGAACTAGAACAGAACTAGAACAGAACTAGAACAGAACTAGAACAGAACTAGAACAGAACTAGAACAGAACTAGAACAGAACTAGAACAGAACTAGAACAGAACTAGAACAGAACTAGAACAGAACTAGAACAGAACTAGAACAGAACTAGAACAGAACTAGAACAGAACTAGAACAGAACTAGAACAGAACTAGAACAGAACTAGAACAGAACTAGAACAGAACTAGAACAGAACTAGAACAGAACTAGAACAGAACTAGAACAGAACTAGAACAGAACTAGAACAGAACTAGAACAGAACTAGAACAGAACTAGAACAGAACTAGAACAGAACTAGAACAGAACTAGAACAGAACTAGAACAGAACTAGAACAGAACTAGAACAGAACTAGAACAGAACTAGAACAGAACTAGAACAGAACTAGAACAGAACTAGAACAGAACTAGAACAGAACTAGAACAGAACTAGAACAGAACTAGAACAGAACTAGAACAGAACTAGAACAGAACTAGAACAGAACTAGAACAGAACTAGAACAGAACTAGAACAGAACTAGAACAGAACTAGAACAGAACTAGAACAGAACTAGAACAGAACTAGAACAGAACTAGAACAGAACTAGAACAGAACTAGAACAGAACTAGAACAGAACTAGAACAGAACTAGAACAGAACTAGAACAGAACTAGAACTAGAACAGAACTAGAACAGAACTAGAACAGAACTAGAACAGAACTAGAACAGAACTAGAACAGAACTAGAACAGAACTAGAACAGAACTAGAACAGAACTAGAACAGAACTAGAACAGAACTAGAACAGAACTAGAACAGAACTAGAACAGAACTAGAACAGAACTAGAACAGAACTAGAACAGAACTAGAACAGAACTAGAACAGAACTAGAACAGAACTAGAACAGAACTAGAACAGAACTAGAACAGAACTAGAACAGAACTAGAACAGAACTAGAACAGAACTAGAACAGAACTAGAACAGAACTAGAACAGAACTAGAACAGAACTAGAACAGAACTAGAACAGAACTAGAACAGAACTAGAACAGAACTAGAACAGAACTAGAACAGAACTAGAACAGAACTAGAACAGAACTAGAACAGAACTAGAACAGAACTAGAACAGAACTAGAACAGAACTAGAACAGAACTAGAACAGAACTAGAACAGAACTAGAACAGAACTAGAACAGAACTAGAACAGAACTAGAACAGAACTAGAACAGAACTAGAACAGAACTAGAACAGAACTAGAACAGAACTAGAACAGAACTAGAACAGAACTAGAACAGAACTAGAACAGAACTAGAACAGAACTAGAACAGAACTAGAACAGAACTAGAACAGAACTAGAACAGAACTAGAACAGAACTAGAACAGAACTAGAACAGAACTAGAACAGAACTAGAACAGAACTAGAACAGAACTAGAACAGAACTAGAACAGAACTAGAACAGAACTAGAACAGAACTAGAACAGAACTAGAACAGAACTAGAACAGAACTAGAACAGAACTAGAACAGAACTAGAACAGAACTAGAACAGAACTAGAACAGAACTAGAACAGAACTAGAACAGAACTAGAACAGAACTAGAACAGAACTAGAACAGAACTAGAACAGAACTAGAACAGAACTAGAACAGAACTAGAACAGAACTAGAACAGAACTAGAACAGAACTAGAACAGAACTAGAACAGAACTAGAACAGAACTAGAACAGAACTAGAACAGAACTAGAACAGAACTAGAACAGAACTAGAACAGAACTAGAACAGAACTAGAACAGAACTAGAACAGAACTAGAACAGAACTAGAACAGAACTAGAACAGAACTAGAACAGAACTAGAACAGAACTAGAACAGAACTAGAACAGAACTAGAACAGAACTAGAACAGAACTAGAACAGAACTAGAACAGAACTAGAACAGAACTAGAACAGAACTAGAACAGAACTAGAACAGAACTAGAACAGAACTAGAACAGAACTAGAACAGAACTAGAACAGAACTAGAACAGAACTAGAACAGAACTAGAACAGAACTAGAACAGAACTAGAACAGAACTAGAACAGAACTAGAACAGAACTAGAACAGAACTAGAACAGAACTAGAACAGAACTAGAACAGAACTAGAACAGAACTAGAACAGAACTAGAACAGAACTAGAACAGAACTAGAACAGAACTAGAACAGAACTAGAACAGAACTAGAACAGAACTAGAACAGAACTAGAACAGAACTAGAACAGAACTAGAACAGAACTAGAACAGAACTAGAACAGAACTAGAACAGAACTAGAACAGAACTAGAACAGAACTAGAACAGAACTAGAACAGAACTAGAACAGAACTAGAACAGAACTAGAACAGAACTAGAACAGAACTAGAACAGAACTAGAACAGAACTAGAACAGAACTAGAACAGAACTAGAACAGAACTAGAACAGAACTAGAACAGAACTAGAACAGAACTAGAACAGAACTAGAACAGAACTAGAACAGAACTAGAACAGAACTAGAACAGAACTAGAACAGAACTAGAACAGAACTAGAACAGAACTAGAACAGAACTAGAACAGAACTAGAACAGAACTAGAACAGAACTAGAACAGAACTAGAACAGAACTAGAACAGAACTAGAACAGAACTAGAACAGAACTAGAACAGAACTAGAACAGAACTAGAACAGAACTAGAACAGAACTAGAACAGAACTAGAACAGAACTAGAACAGAACTAGAACAGAACTAGAACAGAACTAGAACAGAACTAGAACAGAACTAGAACAGAACTAGAACAGAACTAGAACAGAACTAGAACAGAACTAGAACAGAACTAGAACAGAACTAGAACAGAACTAGAACAGAACTAGAACAGAACTAGAACAGAACTAGAACAGAACTAGAACAGAACTAGAACAGAACTAGAACAGAACTAGAACAGAACTAGAACAGAACTAGAACAGAACTAGAACAGAACTAGAACAGAACTAGAACAGAACTAGAACATAACTAGAACAGAACTAGAACAGAACTAGAACAGAACTAGAACAGAACTAGAACATAACTAGAACAGAACTAGAACAGAACTAGAACAGAACTAGAACAGAACTAGAACAGAACTAGAACAGAACTAGAACAGAACTAGAACAGAACTAGAACAGAACTAGAACAGAACTAGAACAGAACTAGAACAGAACTAGAACAGAACTAGAACAGAACTAGAACAGAACTAGAACAGAACTAGAACAGAACTAGAACAGAACTAGAACAGAACTAGAACAGAACTAGAACAGAACTAGAACAGAACTAGAACAGAACTAGAACAGAACTAGAACAGAACTAGAACAGAACTAGAACAGAACTAGAACAGAACTAGAACAGAACTAGAACAGAACTAGAACAGAACTAGAACAGAACTAGAACAGAACTAGAACAGAACTAGAACAGAACTAGAACAGAACTAGAACAGAACTAGAACAGAACTAGAACAGAACTAGAACAGAACTAGAACAGAACTAGAACAGAACTAGAACAGAACTAGAACAGAACTAGAACAGAACTAGAACAGAACTAGAACAGAACTAGAACAGAACTAGAACAGAACTAGAACAGAACTAGAACAGAACTAGAACAGAACTAGAACTAGAACAGAACTAGAACAGAACTAGAACAGAACTAGAACAGAACTAGAACAGAACTAGAACAGAACTAGAACAGAACTAGAACAGAACTAGAACAGAACTAGAACAGAACTAGAACAGAACTAGAACAGAACTAGAACAGAACTAGAACAGAACTAGAACAGAACTAGAACAGAACTAGAACAGAACTAGAACAGAACTAGAACAGAACTAGAACAGAACTAGAACAGAACTAGAACAGAACTAGAACAGAACTAGAACAGAACTAGAGTTATAGCAAAATAAACAGCTTATCTTTTATTATTACTTAAAGTTGATTTAAAAGTTAAATATTTGAGAAGAATTGTAAATGATAACAAACTAGTGTAGAATTTTGTTATAATGTAATGGAAAGTTAGGAAAAAGAGTGATTTTCTAATGCAAATTTTAATATATTTACTAAGTACATATAATTAAATAATATAAGTATTTAAATAACATTACAGCAAATTTACCTATTTGACACTTAACATAACCATGCTCGTAAATAAATATTTAAATATTTATATTTCAATACCATTATCTGAAAATGCACTTTAGACAAAAAGGAAACCAAACAGACTGACTAAGTGATTCTACAAATTTTACAACAAACTTTAAGTTTAATAAACATACAATTTTGATACGAGTAACTTTTTAACCTCAATCAACCTGATAAACAGCAGACTTGACCAGTCAGCCAGTTGCACAACCTGCCAGCCAACTTGTCTAAATTGAATGTGTTTGTAGTAGTTTATTACACATTATTGACCTCATCATGAAGTAGCAGACAACAACTACATTTAGTCCTTACAATATAATAAGATAGCCAGTTAGCCAACTATACCGACTATATAATAACCAAACATCTAAACCAACAATTTTTCTTTTTTGGGAAAACACTTCAGACAGTTCTCTGCCAGTCCATGATGTCTTATTATGAGCATGTGAAGATAAAGATACAAAAGAGTTTATAGATGAACGGTCAGAAGTAAATATGGGGGTATGTCATAGAAAAATAAAACTTTCAAATAAATACTTGTTTGGAAATTTAAAAGGTTTTTCAAATTGTTTGTTTCCAAAAACAAGATGACTCAATTTGATTGTTTTAGTTATTTAGTTCTGTTCTAGTTCTGTAATGAACAAGCTTTTAGGCATACAAATATTTGAGATAATTCAAATATTCTGTTGATTTATGGTTTCTGAAAACCATTATTGGACCTTCATGAAAGGATTAGGACGAGGGAGCCTTTAACTGGCTAGCTAATCAGTCGTGAAGGGAGGTTCGTGTCCCATCCTAATCATGCGGATTGTCACATACAATAATAAATTTATAGACTCCCGAAATTAAATAAAAGACTGCAAATAACAAATCACAACTATATAATCAAATCTGAATTGAAATGGATATGAAATTGAAATTGATATATTTAACTTTCTTAATATTTAGGACTGCTCTATGATGTAATTGAGACAGTCATGGCTCTTTACCCTCCCTAACCTATGTTCTAACTATGCCGATATTTTGTTAGAACCCAAAAACTAGACCACAAGTTCTATTATTTTAGGTTACCATCGTCAACATTATCAAGGAAACACATTCGTTTAAATTTAGCAATTCATTACGAAAATTCTTATAAAGGTTTTATTCATCCCATTTAGGGTTTAATTTAATATCTAGGCAATAGTTTTAATTTTAGGATATAGTTTAAAAAAATTATCTAATTATATCAATATAATGATTAATTTTGAATCATAATATATCTAATCATCAATAATCGAATAATCTGATTGATTTTCAAAACATTCGACTTACGAAATAATCGGTAAACATATTCATATAAATTTTGTAAACAAAACAAATAAAACTTTTTTAAACATTACTTTTGTTTTTGTTATTTAACAAAAATGTAATAAAAGATCAACATACTTCATGTATACAATTTACTCTTAATAATTAACAAAGAATTAAAGTAAAACAAATCAAATCTTTCTCTTATGTTAACTAACAGATACTATGTTAATGTTGTATTTACATTTATATGCTAAATATAAAAGTAATGTTTTTTTCTGGTAAAAAAAAAATTTGATTAAGAAAAAAAAATATTGAAAAAAAAAAATAGAATTTAAGAGAAACTTACCAACATGTCCGACGTTCGAAGAAGGCCTTTTTCGATGTCCAATATGTTGTTTAAAAACGGAAGGAAATTGGATAGAAGTTTCGTGTGTTACTTATTTGGATATGTATGTATTTAGTTGTATGCATGTGTTGTTTTAATATGTTTAGATTTATATGATTAGGATTAAGTATTTGAATTGATATAAGTTGTAGAATTTATATAAAATTATGTTGTAAAGGTGTAGATTTTAGAACATTATTTACATTGTGATTTTCTTTTTACTAAATTTCTAACTTATTGTAAATATTTAACATTATTTTATTTTAAAGAAAATTTGAGCCATGAAAACCCTACATATTTAACAACATTATCAGTGTAATTTGTGTGATCGTGACGTCACTGTAACAAGCAGAAGAGACTTTTTTGTTACTTTGTTTTATTACACTTTATTTTAAATTATTCTTTTCTTTAATGCATGTAATGATATATTCCGATTCTTTTTTTATTATTTCTTTAATTTTACAATTTCTTTATTTTTATGATTTTAGTTACACCGTTTCCATTAAGAAAATATTTTTATTTAAATTGTTACTCTAGTTTTCAGCTCAAATTTGCTTTAAATAACTTTAACACTAAGGAAATTAATTATTAATAATCTTATTATATATTTAAGCAAACTTTAGCAAATTTTAGAATTATAATTATATGAATTTTGCACATGTTGGTTCGAAAACTTTAGTAAATTTTTTTAGCATTTCTTTTAGAGATTGTACACATTTTTACTAATTTAGGAATATTTAATTTTTTTTTTTTACGATTTTTAAAGCAAATTTTAACACTATTTTAAAGCGTTTGTACTAGCAAAATTTTACGAATTTGTTTTTTTAACATTATAGGATTTACGCCAGCTGTTTTGTATTTATTTTAAGGAGTTATTGAACTATTTAGGAACTGTTTAGGAACTAATCACTTTTTAATTAGCAAATTTTTAGGAAACATTAAAATTTTAAGCATTAATTTTTCCGTAGTTTCAAATACGCATTATTTTGGAATTTTTAGAAAATGTATAGCACAATCTAGCAATATTCGAGTTTTTCTTTTTCATTTTTTTAACCTTATTTTCTTATATTTAAGAATTTTTAAGAAATTTTCATATTTTACAATATATTTTCACTATTTTAAATAATTTTTAAAATTTTTAAGTATTTTCACTGCACTTTCAGCAATAACTGTTTGAATAATATTTTTGATGTTAGTTGCACTTTTTATCATCTGCTTTACCACTTTCCTTCTATAAAATCGCCGACAATGGAATTTACACAAAAATTTGTAGCTTTCAAAGGCGTCCCAAATGAAAGGCCTTTTATAATAAAATAATTCTAGGAAAATATAAATTAATTAAAACTTTAAAAATAATTGTCATTATTTAATTTTTCTTTTCCTCACCAATTAGGACTTTAAAAAAATTAATAAACAGCAAGGATAATGTCACAAAAGACTGTAATTGAAATTTTTAGCCTCTGGGATAGTATTATATTGAATAGTTTTCCTAAGAATAGGAAATTTTTCTTCCTTTTTGCTTTTTTTTCCAAGCTAAGGCTCCGAGGACTTTGGGGTATCCGACGACAAGAGGTTATATAGTTTACAATAACTTCGAAATTGATCTTGATTTTTAAAAAAAATGTATATGTAAGCTGGTAACTGGAAAATAATATTAATTGGAAACGAATTTACCTGATATGACGAATATTTGTAATATATCACCAATATTAAGTAAAGTTGAAATTTTTAAAGTAACTTTTTTTTTAAAATATTGAAGATTTTACAAACTTTGTAAAGGTTATTAAAATTTCTTTTAGAAAAAACAGTTCTGTTCTCGATGAAGGTTGAATATAAAAGGAAGTAGCGTGGTTTTTAAAAGTTAAAGGAAAGTTCTTGAAGCTATATTGGGGTACCAACTGAAAAAAAAATCGCCAAAAATAACAAGTAATCGCAAAAATAGTGGTATTGCCTGATTCCTAAAGATTAACCCTATTGTGCATAACAATCAAAAATAAACCGTTAAATTTTCAAATTGTGTTTTAAAACTTTCATATATAATTATAATAATTAATTATGAAGCTACCATTTAAGCCAAATGTAAAAAAATTTTTTTGAGGTGTTTATTGTTAAAATGTCCACCACAAACCAAATAATTCTGACTTCATGAAGAAAAGAATTAGGGGGAAAAAAGGACATTTACGTTTTCAAATCTTTTGCATGGTAAGTTCCTAGCAATTTACCTGACATATCTTCCAGTACATAGTAATGACTTCCTAACTTTTCCTTTACCCTAGCTTTTAAAAAAGTTGAGGCCAATTTGGCATTAAAATTTTTCTCAGCACTACTTTGTGCAAAATTGCGTCTAAAAACTATTTGACCTATATAAAAATTTGGGACTCTAACTCTTAAATCATATTGTTTTCTATTACGTTCATATGCTTCGCGGATAGATTTTCGAACATCATTTCTGATAGTTTGTAGTGTATCTTCTCGAGAAAGTGATATTGAGGGCTCATTAAGGAGATTCAGTTTTTTCAATATTTCGTAAGTGGAACCATGTGTAACCATGTTAAAACCGAAGAGAGCAAAATATGGGGAACAATTAATTGACTGGTGTATCGAATTTCGCAACGCACAACTAATTGCTGTTAAATGTTCATCCCATAACTTCTGATCTCCTTTTAAATATGCTCGTATACCAGCGATCAATGATCTATTTACACGTTCAGAAGCGTTCGATTGTGGAGAATAAACTGCTGTGTAAGTGTGTGAAATGCCATATTTCGTGAGAAAGGCTCCAAAATCATTAGCTCGAAATTGGCTACCGTTGTCGCTAACCAGAGTTTCTGGTACTCCATATATATGGAATATTTGCTTTTCTAGGAAATCTATTATTTTGTTGGACTTAAAGTTTTTTATTGGACAAAGCCAATGAAATTTGCTAAAGTGATCTAAAACGATTAATAGCCCTATATTTCCTAATTTACTTCTGGGATATGGACCGAGAAGATCAACATATAAGCGTTGAAAAGGACGTACTGAGACAATTGGTTTTCCCATAGGTGGTTTGGTTGCATAATTTGGGGCTTTTGAGCTCTTGCAAACGTCGCAATTTTGTATGTAGCCACGTACATCGCGTACCATACCTTGCCAAAAAAAATTCCTACGAATCAACTCGAGAGTCTTTCCAGTTCCACCATGAGAAGACGTGGGACTGTCATGTGCTCTACGTATAACCTCTTTTACTAACCCATCTGGAATCCACAGTTTCCATGACTGCTGATCTTGAACCTCATCGCCAGAATAATGTTGCGTACGAATATAAACATAATCGTCTACAATTTTAACATCAGGAAACTTACTTTCGTTGGAATTTACTTTATTTTTCAGCTGTTTATAGTCATCATCTTCGAAATGTGATGACTTTAAATCGATTTCCGGTTCTACAATTTCTAAAGCACAAATTTCTTCAGGTATCCTTGAAAGGGCATCCGGGACTACATTGTCCTTTCCTTTTCTATGACTAACTGCGAATTTGTATGCCTGTAATTTAAAAACCCATCTCGCAAGCCTACCGCTTAGATCTGGTTGACGCATTAACCATACCAAACTAGAATGGTCCGTAATGATTTCAAACTCTTGTAGCTCCAGGTAGCATCGAAACTTCTTAATAGCTTCTACAGCTGCTAAGCATTCCTTTTCTGTGACGCTGTAATTACGTTGAGCTGAATTTAACTTCCGACTCATGTATGCAACTGGCTTTTCATTATCTTCGTCGTCCAGTTGCACCAGAACTGCTCCTATACCGTAATTACTAGCGTCACAGTGAAGATAAAACTTTTTTTCGAAGTTCGGATTTACTAACACTGGTGCTGACGTGAGTAAACTTTTGATGTTATCAAACGCAGTCTGAGCTTCAAGAGTCCATTTAAATTTTTTCTTCGACTTCAAGACTTCGGTAATTGGATAAACTTGGGTTGCAAAATTCTCAATAAAGCGGCGGTACCAGCCCGCAAGACCTAAGAAACCTCTTACTTGTTTTAAATTCTTGGGAGTTGGCCAGTTTTGCACCGCTTTCACTTTATCTGGATCCGTTGTAATTCCTCCATCTCCAATAATATATCCTAAGTAATTTACGCTAACAACGCAAAACTTACTTTTAGACACGTTTAAAGTAAGATTTGCTTTTCTAAATTGGGCGGCTATTCTTAGTAGATGTTCCAAATGAGTCTCAAAATCTTCAGACACAATGATAAGGTCGTCAAGATATCCAAATATACAATGTCTAAGTTCAGGTGGTATTAGTTGATCCATGAGTCTGCACATGGTTTGGGGCGCATTACATAATCCGAAGGGCATAACTTTGAACTGGTACAATGGTCTTCCGGGTACTGTAAACGCTGTGAGAGCTTTGGATGTGTCATCAAGTTCGATCTGCCAATATGCGTCTTTGAGATCAAGCTTAGAGATGATGTTTGCCTTAGGAAGCCTTGAAAAAATGCCCTCAATGTTTGGGAGCGGGTAAGCATCTTTTCTTGTAGCCAGATTCAACTTCCTTGCATCTAAGCAAAGCCTTACTTTTTGAGGTTTTAAAACCAATCTCATGGGTGATGACCAAGGAGAAGACGACGTTTCAATTACTCCGAGAGCTAACATCCGATCCACTTCACCAAATATTAGTTTTTCAACTGCTGGGGATACAGGATAATGTCTCTGTTTGACCGGTGGCGAATCTCCTACATCAATTGTATGTTTTATTAAACATGTTCTACCCAAACCTTGTTTTTCAAAATTTGGAAACAATTCGATGATTGCATCTAGCTGACGACGTTGATTTTGAGATAAAGCATATAGTTTTTCAGTATCTTGCGAAGAATATGAAATTAACTCTGACACACAATCTGGCTTTGACATTAAAACTGACAGTTCTGAGGGACCATTAGGTATATCTCTAAAATTCACGATATCTGCTGAACAAACAACATCTGGTAGTAAGTTGAAAATTTTCCAGAAATCTACGCCGAGTATTAGTCTCTGATTTATAGAGGGAACAATGAAAAGTTTAATTGGGCAAGTTTTATCCTTATACTTCATATCGACATCTAACCATCCAATCACTACTTGAGCTTTGCCGTCTGCTGTTTTTACAAAAGATTTGCATTTGTTAAAATTTGGAAAAGAACTAAACTCTTGAGTAGCTAAGTCAGATCCAATGCAACTAATGTTGGCACCGGTATCCAACAAACCATATTCTGAAAAATGCAAAAAATTTACTCTAACGTAATAGCGCATATCCTTAGGGTTATTAATAATGGTAGATACAAACAATTTTCGACAAAGTTTTCTTATCTTCCAGTATCTTCGATAACGAATGGTAGATCTTTTTGGTTTAGCCTTTTTAAGACAAACAGCAGAGATAAATATTTCATCTCGTTTTTGTCGGTATAGTTTCCACCGCTCATGATACGGGAGTTTAGGGTATAAAATAGGTTTAAAATCAACATTACTCTGGGAAAAATTAGAATCTAGTCTTTTTAAAATAGATTTTGGTTGTATATTCAGGGTACTGGACAATTCATAATCACTAATCATTTTCGTATCATCAAAATTAATTATAGGTGGGTCAATATCATTTGTAAAAGTCTGGGTATGTGTTGAAAAATCAGAAGTGGTTTTATTTTCGCCAATGGCGTTGGAACTATTCAGTTTTTTGGAAAAGGTTGTCTCTTGGCAGCACATTTCTCACAATTTGGCCTATAGATCTCCTTGGCACCACATCCATAGCAAAAGATGTTTCTTTCTTTGACACAATCCATCCAGTGATGACCAACAATGTCACAATTCCAACATTTAGTTAAAATTGGACCTTGAATGGCATTAATGACATTGGACTCAAGAACTGCATCCACAGAAGTTTCTAGTTCAGGAGTATCTAATTCCGCAACGTATCTTCGAGGAGCAAATGGGTTTGGACGTGTTGAAAGATTCTTGCGAACATGTTCGTCATTGAGAAAATTCTCTCGCATTTGAACAAGTTTGCGCAAGTGTGGTATCGAGTGTATGGGTATATATAAAATATCTTGTCGAATTTCAGGTCTAAGATTTCGGGTCAAAATTTCAATTAAGTCCATTTCCGACATGGGAGACGATAACCTATCAATTATAGTTGAAACTGCATCAAAATAAGCATCAACATTTTCCCCGGGCTTCTGTTTCCTATTTCGAATTTCTTCCCTGATGTCGTACGAAGATTTAAAATCCCTATATTGGCAGCGGATTGCCTCACAGAAGTCATCCCATTGAATTGTTTGGACATTCTTATGATAACGCCAGAACCAATCCCTAGCTTTACCGGATAATAAAATATTTAAATTTTTACAAATTAAGGCAAAATCAGAATTAAAAGTATCTCGAGTTAATACCCTAACTCTATAGAGAAACTCTTCGATGTTTAGTCCTGATGAAGAACCATCGAATTTTAAGTTCCAATTTTGAATTATTGAACTTATCTTATCTGGATTATAAGTTGAACTAGACATGTTTGAAAAATTAGTAAAAGAATTTCTTGGGTTATTTTGAGACTGAGTTCGAATTGGTGTATTATGATTACCATTATTACGATTATCTCTTTCGTTGCGAGTAATATTTGAACTAAGATTCAAGTTTTGCAAGATCCGAGTGACACTTGTCTCTATCATGTGATTGATACGTGTGTAATCAACAGCAAATTGATTTGGTAACTGATTTTGATTGTTAGGTGATAACACAAAAGCGTTGTGGTCACGATCAGGAGTATATACTTGTTCACTTTGCATATTTGCATTTGGATTCATCGATGGAGTGTGTGATTCATGGAAAATGTTTCGACTCACACTACGTGTATTATATTGATGAGCTGCTCTAGCTCCACGACCTCTACGATGTGGTTGTTTGGAATTAACGTTAGTTTTAGAAGAAATGTTGATTTTCCGGAGTTCTGAAAGCTGGCATGCTCTTTTGCATACAGGACATTCCGAACTCGTTTGTAGAAAGTTTTCAATACACAATCTATGAAAGACGTGTGCACATTCATTAATAATCAGACAATCCGGAGAGTCATTAAGAGATTCTGAGCAGATAGTGCATAAATTTGGATCTAAATTCTGTTGACTTAATGAAGATTCCATATTAGCTGAAGCTACTGGTAAATTTGAAGATTGTGAAAATGGTGGTGGCGGAGTACGTTCTAATGACATATTGCAAAAATTAAAGATATAATCAAAATGATTGAAAAGTAGCAAAAGATACAATACTTGATAGAAAACTTTAAATACTTTTTCCCGCAACTAATTCTTAAACTCAAAAAAAAATTTTAACAAAAATTTAAATTTTACTAGTATTTATTTTTATAAAATTTAACAAGTGATTTCAGTAGTGTTTCCTTATTTGATTAATGTGACTTGGTAACTATAACATTATATTAAGAATTAAAGGAAAATATATCAATAAAAAAAACTATAGCTTGAAAAAAAAAATGCGATGTAGAATTTTAAATGAAGTTTATTATTTACAAAACCAGCTAATGTCAAAATAATTTCGTCTGTTAAAACACTAAATTTGTAATGGACAATAAATTGCTTTAAAGCATATATATTGTAATCCAGCTTACAAACTTGCAGCTAATATTAATGTCAATAGTAAACTAGCAGAGAAAACTTTACATATCACGCAAAAATTACAAAAATGTTTAATAAAAAGTCTTTTTAAAAAATAAACAAACCCAAGAGCTTTTCAGTTAGCTAACCCGAACAATCGACTCAGGTTGCTAAAAGATCCAGAAAAGATTTAAGTTATATTATTAAATCAAGTTTTAAATATTAAAAAATTTTGTGATTTAAGGCAAAAGTTTGAACTTTTTTTAAAAATATCGGAAGAGAGAGACTGAAAGAATTAAGTTCTTTCGTGCCCCACGTTGGGCGCCAATTACTGTAATGAACAAGCTTTTAGGCATACAAATATTTGAGATAATTCAAATATTCTGTTGATTTATGGTTTCTGAAAACCATTATTGGACCTTCATGAAAGGATTAGGACGAGGGAGCCTTTAACTGGCTAGCTAATCAGTCGTGAAGGGAGGTTCGTGTCCCATCCTAATCATGCGGATTGTCACATACAATAATAAATTTATAGACTCCCGAAATTAAATAAAAGACTGCAAATAACAAATCACAACTATATAATCAAATCTGAATTGAAATGGATATGAAATTGAAATTGATATATTTAACTTTCTTAATATTTAGGACTGCTCTATGATGTAATTGAGACAGTCATGGCTCTTTACCCTCCCTAACCTATGTTCTAACTATGCCGATATTTTGTTAGAACCCAAAAACTAGACCACAAGTTCTATTATTTTAGGTTACCATCGTCAACATTATCAAGGAAACACATTCGTTTAAATTTAGCAATTCATTACGAAAATTCTTATAAAGGTTTTATTCATCCCATTTAGGGTTTAATTTAATATCTAGGCAATAGTTTTAATTTTAGGATATAGTTTAAAAAAATTATCTAATTATATCAATATAATGATTAATTTTGAATCATAATATATCTAATCATCAATAATCGAATAATCTGATTGATTTTCAAAACATTCGACTTACGAAATAATCGGTAAACATATTCATATAAATTTTGTAAACAAAACAAATAAAACTTTTTTAAACATTACTTTTGTTTTTGTTATTTAACAAAAATGTAATAAAAGATCAACATACTTCATGTATACAATTTACTCTTAATAATTAACAAAGAATTAAAGTAAAACAAATCAAATCTTTCTCTTATGTTAACTAACAGATACTATGTTAATGTTGTATTTACATTTATATGCTAAATATAAAAGTAATGTTTTTTTCTGGTAAAAAAAAAATTTGATTAAGAAAAAAAAATATTGAAAAAAAAAAATAGAATTTAAGAGAAACTTACCAACATGTCCGACGTTCGAAGAAGGCCTTTTTCGATGTCCAATATGTTGTTTAAAAACGGAAGGAAATTGGATAGAAGTTTCGTGTGTTACTTATTTGGATATGTATGTATTTAGTTGTATGCATGTGTTGTTTTAATATGTTTAGATTTATATGATTAGGATTAAGTATTTGAATTGATATAAGTTGTAGAATTTATATAAAATTATGTTGTAAAGGTGTAGATTTTAGAACATTATTTACATTGTGATTTTCTTTTTACTAAATTTCTAACTTATTGTAAATATTTAACATTATTTTATTTTAAAGAAAATTTGAGCCATGAAAACCCTACATATTTAACAACATTATCAGTGTAATTTGTGTGATCGTGACGTCACTGTAACAAGCAGAAGAGACTTTTTTGTTACTTTGTTTTATTACACTTTATTTTAAATTATTCTTTTCTTTAATGCATGTAATGATATATTCCGATTCTTTTTTTATTATTTCTTTAATTTTACAATTTCTTTATTTTTATGATTTTAGTTACACCGTTTCCATTAAGAAAATATTTTTATTTAAATTGTTACTCTAGTTTTCAGCTCAAATTTGCTTTAAATAACTTTAACACTAAGGAAATTAATTATTAATAATCTTATTATATATTTAGCAATATATCAAAATAAGTAGGTTTTTAAATTTCAAGATAATCACATGAATTTATATACATTTTTTCAGACACATATTTAGCTATCCTTGGTGCTACATAAAATGGCCCAAGCTATTTTGGTTCCTGAAATACAGGGTGTTTTCTATAATTTTGGCTTTTAAACTAGAAGCAAATTTTGCGCTGTAACTTTCTTAATAGGTCATAAATTATACTTTTTTAAATTTGTATAGTTAGATAAGTGTAAAAGATTTCATCACCATAAAAAAAACATCAGTACACTTAGAGAAAAGATATGTATAAAAGATAATGCAGGAGTGAAAAAAGTATAAAATTTGCATTTAAAATGGCACAAAAGCGGATAAAGATTTTGAGACCAAATTTTACGTACAGATAGCTACTATCGATATCTAAAAATTTGATATGGCGCTTCCCGATTAAATGTTTGGTTCTTCGACAAATTGAGAAAAACTAACAAAAAAAATGAAAAAAGGGTCAAAATTCTGCATTTTTAATATTTGTCTTCCTATAACTCATTAACTAACAAACGCATCGAGAAGCGCCATATCAAAATTTTAGATAAACATGTTCTTAATATGTGTGCAAATTTTGCGAGAAAAATATATAGCCATTTTTGTGCCATTTAAAAAACAAGCAAGCCTATTTGTGTCATTTTTCACTTGTTCACCTTCGAAAGACACATTGATGTATGATAGCAATGTGGTACTTAAAGGTATATTGCTCAAATTCACGAACATATATCCTGAGGCCTACAGTGAAGCAAAAATAATACGCGATTAAATCGCGACCATTGATTTTCTTCTACATCTTAAAGTGTGTATACAGCCTACATTGAATCTCTTAAATATGTAAAATGTAACAAGACAACAGTGGCTTCTGATCATTTTGTGTTCTAGGAATCTAAAAATTAAATATTTAGTAACATGGAAACTTGCCACCAAAAACAATTCCGACCAAAAAAATGTATTTAATACCTCACCGATTTACAGCGATTATATTTTTTAAAAGTAGAGATGGAAAATGAAATGGACTTAAAAAACAAATTAACATATTGAGAAACTAACCAATTTCGCGATAAAAAAATCTGGCTAACAAGATTTTTGCATATGGATGCTGAAGTTAAAGAAAAGTTTAAAACTTTCACTTTTATATGGAATTTAAGCCATACCCCTTCTTATTACAAAAACATTATTTTTACTTCTAATATTGTAAACAGTGACTAAATTTTACACAAAATTTTAAAACAATCGTTCAAAAAAGTATCAGAATTGGTATACTGTTAACTACTTTTGCCCCTAGAATTCTTATTTTTTGTCGGAATTTCATCGCAGATATCTCTTTTGATAGCTTTTGAAAGCATCTATTTTTGTGTTTTTAAAAATGCTACAAAAGATTGCCGCAAGGCGGCGGTATTGACATGTTTCTTACAAATGTATCAAATACATATTATTTGGATCTTTTTCGATGTTGGTACATTCAGAAAAAAGTTAGACCAAATACTCCTGAACAAAGTCGCGGAACATTGTCAAACCAAATTTTTAACTTTTAATTATTAAAAATGCGATTTTCATATGTAACCTGAAATTAGCGCCATCTTTTAACAGGATTTAGAAACAAAAAAGTTGTAAAATAAACATTATTTTTATAATTCCAGAGATTCATTTTCTACAATAAAAAAGTTCTTTTTCGCAAAAAGCCGTTTTTGATATATTGCTATATATATTTAAGCAAACTTTAGCAAATTTTAGAATTATAATTATATGAATTTTGCACATGTTGGTTCGAAAACTTTAGTAAATTTTTTTAGCATTTCTTTTAGAGATTGTACACATTTTTACTAATTTAGGAATATTTAATTTTTTTTTTTTACGATTTTTAAAGCAAATTTTAACACTATTTTAAAGCGTTTGTACTAGCAAAATTTTACGAATTTGTTTTTTTAACATTATAGGATTTACGCCAGCTGTTTTGTATTTATTTTAAGGAGTTATTGAACTATTTAGGAACTGTTTAGGAACTAATCACTTTTTAATTAGCAAATTTTTAGGAAACATTAAAATTTTAAGCATTAATTTTTCCGTAGTTTCAAATACGCATTATTTTGGAATTTTTAGAAAATGTATAGCACAATCTAGCAATATTCGAGTTTTTCTTTTTCATTTTTTTAACCTTATTTTCTTATATTTAAGAATTTTTAAGAAATTTTCATATTTTACAATATATTTTCACTATTTTAAATAATTTTTAAAATTTTTAAGTATTTTCACTGCACTTTCAGCAATAACTGTTTGAATAATATTTTTGATGTTAGTTGCACTTTTTATCATCTGCTTTACCACTTTCCTTCTATAAAATCGCCGACAATGGAATTTACACAAAAATTTGTAGCTTTCAAAGGCGTCCCAAATGAAAGGCCTTTTATAATAAAATAATTCTAGGAAAATATAAATTAATTAAAACTTTAAAAATAATTGTCATTATTTAATTTTTCTTTTCCTCACCAATTAGGACTTTAAAAAAATTAATAAACAGCAAGGATAATGTCACAAAAGACTGTAATTGAAATTTTTAGCCTCTGGGATAGTATTATATTGAATAGTTTTCCTAAGAATAGGAAATTTTTCTTCCTTTTTGCTTTTTTTTCCAAGCTAAGGCTCCGAGGACTTTGGGGTATCCGACGACAAGAGGTTATATAGTTTACAATAACTTCGAAATTGATCTTGATTTTTAAAAAAAATGTATATGTAAGCTGGTAACTGGAAAATAATATTAATTGGAAACGAATTTACCTGATATGACGAATATTTGTAATATATCACCAATATTAAGTAAAGTTGAAATTTTTAAAGTAACTTTTTTTTTAAAATATTGAAGATTTTACAAACTTTGTAAAGGTTATTAAAATTTCTTTTAGAAAAAACAGTTCTGTTCTCGATGAAGGTTGAATATAAAAGGAAGTAGCGTGGTTTTTAAAAGTTAAAGGAAAGTTCTTGAAGCTATATTGGGGTACCAACTGAAAAAAAAATCGCCAAAAATAACAAGTAATCGCAAAAATAGTGGTATTGCCTGATTCCTAAAGATTAACCCTATTGTGCATAACAATCAAAAATAAACCGTTAAATTTTCAAATTGTGTTTTAAAACTTTCATATATAATTATAATAATTAATTATGAAGCTACCATTTAAGCCAAATGTAAAAAAATTTTTTTGAGGTGTTTATTGTTAAAATGTCCACCACAGTTCTGTTCTAGTTCTGTTCTAGTTCTGTTCTAGTTCTGTTCTAGTTCTGTTCTAGTTCTGTTCTAGTTCTGTTCTAGTTCTGTTCTAGTTCTGTTCTAGTTCTGTTCTAGTTCTATTCTAGTTCTATTCTAGTTCTGTTCTAGTTCTGTTCTAGTTCTGTTCTAGTTCTGTTCTAGTTCTGTTCTAGTTCTGTTCTAGTTCTGTTCTAGTTCTGTTCTAGTTCTGTTCTAGTTCTGTTCTAGTTCTGTTCTAGTTCTGTTCTAGTTCTGTTCTAGTTCTGTTCTAGTTCTGTTCTAGTTCTGTTCTAGTTCTGTTCTAGTTCTGTTCTAGTTCTGTTCTAGTTCTGTTCTAGTTCTGTTCTAGTTCTGTTCTAGTTCTGTTCTAGTTCTGTTCTAGTTCTGTTCTAGTTCTGTTCTAGTTCTGTTCTAGTTCTGTTCTAGTTCTGTTCTAGTTCTGTTCTAGTTCTGTTCTAGTTCTGTTCTAGTTCTGTTCTAGTTCTGTTCTAGTTCTGTTCTAGTTCTGTTCTAGTTCTGTTCTAGTTCTGTTCTAGTTCTGTTCTAGTTCTGTTCTAGTTCTGTTCTAGTTCTGTTCTAGTTCTGTTCTAGTTCTGTTCTAGTTCTGTTCTAGTTCTGTTCTAGTTCTGTTCGAGTTCTGTTCTAGTTCTGTTCTAGTTCTGTTCTAGTTCTGTTCTAGTTCTGTTCTAGTTCTGTTCTAGTTCTGTTCTAGTTCTGTTCTAGTTCTGTTCTAGTTCTGTTCTAGTTCTGTTCTAGTTCTGTTCTAGTTCTGTTCTAGTTCTGTTCTAGTTCTGTTCTAGTTCTGTTCTAGTTCTGTTCTAGTTCTGTTCTAGTTCTGTTCTAGTTCTGTTCTAGTTCTGTTCTAGTTCTGTTCTAGTTCTGTTCTAGTTCTGTTCTAGTTCTGTTCTAGTTCTGTTCTAGTTCTGTTCTAGTTCTGTTCTAGTTCTGTTCTAGTTCTGTTCTAGTTCTGTTCTAGTTCTGTTCTAGTTCTGTTCTAGTTCTGTTCTAGTTCTGTTCTAGTTCTGTTCTAGTTCTGTTCTAGTTCTGTTCTAGTTCTGTTCTAGTTCTGTTCTAGTTCTGTTCTAGTTCTGTTCTAGTTCTGTTCTAGTTATATTCTAGTTCTCCGTTATTTTCGATCTAGTTCTGTTTTTCAAGTCATCTTCAGCTTAGTTTTATAAAGTTTATATCTTTGAACTTAAGATTCATAATACCCAGACTCTCCTATATTTTAATAATGTGCAGTAATATTTCCGTGTATATATGCAACATATTCCTGGGTGTATTAACGTATTATCTAGCCACTCTATATCGACGTTTATTTAAAAGTGGTCAACTTGAATGTTAAAAGTCTTGACTGTATTGTTACCATATTTAATAATGATTTGCAACAAAAGAAGCTATAAACTACAAACAACATGCAACATATTTATATTGAGAAAGGTTGCATACTTGAATGTGTATTTGTATGTATGTATATCTGAGCATGCATGAGTTTTTCTTTAGAAAAAATAGCTAAGGATAGACTTAGGATAAGTTTTCCGTTATCATCGTTTATATATGTATGTATACTTTATTTATGCTTATTACTGTTCAAGGATATACATATATATTTATATAGAAACTGAAAGGATGCTTGTATGTGTGTTTAAAGGATATTAGTAAATCTAGGAAATTACTTGAAAAAAGTATAACAAAACTTAGCATACTTACACAAAGACTAGTAAAAAGTTATGTGTATAATATAATTTAACAAATACAAATATAATATTTACACAAAGTATTAGCTTATCAAGTTTAACTGAAGACAAAAGAAGTAAATCAATTTAAAATGCACTGAGAGAAAAATTGTAGCTAAGTCTTAAAATTGCTCAGTGGTCTACCATACCACAAACAGTTACTGTAAAAATAATAGCACTACTATAAGCTTATGATTTTGTTATGCCAATAAGCTCTGAGTAGACTTAGGGAATATAATGTGGAAGCTGACAGTCCTAAAAAAACCTATTTTTTTAAATGAGCCCGTGTTCAAACTCTTAAACCAACATATAATGTATTTAATTTGATTTGTATTACCAATATTTTGAAGTTATAAATTTGTCCATTTTAAACTGTGATCACCCTGTATATCATAAAATATTGAATTTTAAGTGAGATGAGAATAAAGTTAAGTATGTTAAAAACAAACAAAGCTATTTCAAGGACTATAAACAATATCAGGATTTATGAAAGAACAAACAATAGCAAAAGTTATCCTTACTTTTACTACATATGTAAGTATGCATATGAGGGTGTATACCCAGAAGTTCTGTATATATTGACTATCTCCAAAAGTGAAATTTTAAGCAAAATTTTATTAAAGATTTTTTAAAAACTTGATTATCTGTAAAATACGAAAAGCTTAGGTTAAGCTGACGATAAAATCAATATAACTTGGGTTCATGTGATTTTACATCAATCATATATTTTCAAAAATTTTTCCAAATTGTATAAATATTAGCCATTTTCGCTCTCCCTTCTCCGGCTTAGATCCATTTGTATTTTACTCTAAAAGATCTTCACAAGTATTTAGACATCAAAGAAAGATCGGTCAAAGTAAAAGTTCGAATTCAACGTCAAGCCAAACAAGTAAGAAAAGCTATGGTTGATCAAGCTGTACAACATAGGTATATTAGGGTGACAGGAAAATATTTTTTCTTTGACTCCAAATGTTTTTCAACGGAATGTTATGACACTATGTCTACGAGTTTAGTTCTGAAAATTTGAATCAAATCGGACAACGATCTATTGGCGCACATCGGGTCCAAATTTTGGGTTATTTTTTATTTTTTGAGAAATTTCAACCAAAGATAAATAATTTTTACAAGAAAAAATAATATAATATTAAAGAAAACAAACACAGCTTTATTTCAAATAGTCAAAGACAAAAATCCATGCAGTAGTTTCGGAGTTATTTCATTTTTTCCCTGAAATTCGTTTCCCTGAAAACGCACCAAAAATTTTATATTGTAAATACAGAAACTCCAAAGTTAGACATGATTTAAACTAAATGACTAGTTTGTACTGAATAGTTCAGTTTTGCTTAAATATAATTGAATTTGTAATATTTGTTGAATAAAATTTTCAAAAATTAAAAAATGCCTGAGAAAAATGTACCATTTTCCAACATGAAAAAAAAACTAAGTAAATTTGATTATGTTCAATACTAACAAGTCAATAAATGATAAATCATGTCTATTTTTGAAATTTCTTTATTTACATAAAATTTTTTGTGCATATCCTTAGGCGCATTTTCAGGGACCTTAATTTTCAGGGGAAAAATGGATTAACTCCAAAACTACTTCATGGATTTTTGTTTTTAACTTGAAATAAAGCTGTGTTAGTTTTCTTTATATTCCAATATTTTTTCTTAAAAAAAATGTTTATTTTTGGTTGAAATTTCTCACAAATAAAAAATAACCCATTTTTCACCATACAAATGGTCTCTTAAACTTTGGATCCGATGCACGCTCATAGAACGTTGTTCGATTTGGCTCAAATTTTCAGAACTAAACTTTTAGACCTAGTGTCATAATATTCCGTCGAAAAAGTTATAAAATTCGAAAAAAACATTTTCTTTTATACAAAAAGTTGTCTTCTAATGTATATGGCACCCTTTACTACCAGAATCAAATATGGACCAACAATTTTTTCTTAACAAACTAGTTTTTCTTAAGTCTTAGAGACATAAATATTCTCCTTTGTGATATTTTTTTTTCAAAATTTTGAGATTTTAATAGATTTATGTCATTTCCGTCTAAGGACCTGATATGAGAACTAGGATCAATTTTGAATCGATTATTACCAAATTTCGGTTTTCGGTTTATTTTTGCGAAATATTTATCTGTGAAAAGATTTCGTAATAAATTGCAATTATTTTTAGATTTATAAGCGTTTTTGTGCTTTTCTGGGTTTTACAAGATTTTTGAGAATGTGTCTAGTACGGGAGGTATGGTCAAATATGGACCGATTACTACAAAATTTGATACATTTATTTCGGTTACCATAAGCAATATTTATGCTAAATATAAATAAAATACAATTAAATTCGTGGCTGTGAAGAACCAAAAACTCAGAAAGTAATTCTGAGTCGATCGGTATACTAAATGGTGGGTCTCAGATCAACATTCCTATGCGTTACAAACATCAGCGCAAACCCAATATAGCCTTTCCACCTATGGCAGTGAAGGGTATAAATATTGACTTGATGAGCAAGACAGTGCTTCGATAGTGCTTAATGTAATTGACAAGTTCAGAGCTTTATGTTGAGCTATTCCTTTTTTTAACCTTTTTGAAAAGTGGACAGTAAAGAGGTAAAAAGTGGTGAAAATGAGAGGTGAAGCTTAAAATCAATCAACACTGTAATTCCACGTCATATCTATTTTTAGAATAGTGAAATTGCGTCATCTGCTGTTAGGTTAATGCATTACTTTACTCAATAAAATCAAAAATTTAACTGTAAATAAGAGCATTTGTGTGTTATTTTTGTCATTGTGCAAACATTTATTTGACACATTTAATACTGAGAACAAATCGTTTTGCATTTTTGTTGTTGTAATGCGAGTGTCTATTTTATTTTTTTTTGTACTATGCAAAGAATTATTTGACAAACTGTATAAATAAAAGTAAGAAAAGGCTCAAATTTGCGCAAACTTTTGTTACTGGGTTTTATAGCTTACATATTTTTTTAGAAATTTGGTTTCAATTTAATCATGAAAGAGTAAGGAGTGTTTTAAAAAATTGCTTTTTAGTTTAAAATAAAAATCAAATTTTATAAATTATATTCCACAAAATAAAAAAAAAAAAATAGTTTTTTATGTTTTTATGAAAAAAAAAAAAAAATTAATTACGGATAGTAAACATTCAATATCAGTCTCTGTTATCAAAGATTTTACAATTTCACAAGTTTTAGAGGCAGTCTTTAAAAATGGATCTGCAGGGTATATATTTTATGTTAGTTTATAAAAGTAAGTTTAAGCTATATCAAACAGTCAATATCTTTCATATTTCCTGTCATAGTTACATAGTTTTATTATTTTATTTCTTGGACTACTTATAGTTTAAATATAATACAGCAAACCCTCGATTTACGTAAAGTTGGTTCCAGAAAATTACAAAATCCACCTAAGGTTTTACTAGCTTTTGGATGCAAACTGTTAAATAAAGAAGTCTTTATAAAATTTTTGTATAATATTGACACATTTTGATATTGATTCAAGATAAGACCCACATACTTTAAGGGTTAAGTGTATAGTAATATATGCAAATAAATCTATATAATGCTCGTATATAAAGTTTTTTCAACTATAAAGATTAATTTGTCTTGATAAGAACTCTACGAGTATATAAGTATTTAAATAAACATAAATTTATATTTATAGGAATATATGTCATGAATATGGGAGTTATAAAATATAACATATAAAATTTAATTTAATTGTTCTTATGCTTATAAATATTCCCCATAAATTATTTATGTATCTTTTGGTTTGTCTATATAAACCGATTTCAGATACTTTAGCTCATATTAAAATTTCACAAAAGAAAGAGTAAATGGTCAATTATTGTGGATGTAAGAAGGAAAAAAAAAACTATTAAAAGGTATTATAAAGTTGTTGACCACATAATTTATCTTGATTTTCAATTCACATATACATTTTTACATATACATACATAGTTAGCAACATATGTATATAAAAACTTGGTATTAGAGATTTCTTTGTTGTGCAACAAGTTCGTTTGTGGTTTGAAATGATTTTGTCTTCTGTCTGAGGACATTATAATGAGGTTTTTTGAAAAAAATAATGTTTAATAAGCAGACAATTAAAATCGTATTAAATCTTAGATTTTAGGGGAAAGGTTTTCAAATAATTCAACATAACATTTTAGATATGAAAATATGTGAGACTCTTGCACGGCACCAAAACAATGCAATTTTGTAGTTACTCATAGGTTCAGCTTGAAGAAAATATAGTAGGATCGGGGCAGGGGAAACTTAAAATCTCATAGGAAATTTCTATAGAGACGGATTTTTGTAATTACAAATGAAAAATTCTTCAAACTTTGTTAAAACGTTATATTCTATAAAAAAAATTGTATATAAATGTATTGCACTAGGATTCCAATATATTACAATTATTTATTATTGTAATAAATATTTTTTTGATAAAACCAAAATTTTGTTTTTATCTAGACAAATCGAAAACACGTTTTTTCGGGACAGAATAAATACGAATTATAATTTTATAACAAATATCAACATAAAGCGAATATTATCAACTGAACAGAAATACACAACATTTTTTAGTTTTATCTTTTCTTCTTATAGGAATTCTTACAAATTTAATACACCCATAATTTATGTCTGTGAGATTAGTTCAGACAAGATTTGAGGAATGGGAAATACTTTGTGTCCTATAACCATAGAAGTAAAATATACTGCCTATATACAATTGTATATAGTGTGTATACTAATTAAATAACCTTCTTTAAAATGGGTATATTAGAGAGGTGAAAGGTGGGGAAAATGAAAGATAAAACTTTATTTATTCATTCCATTTTTTAGAACATTAAAATTATACCACCAGTTGTTAACTTGATGCATTATTTAAGCTTTTTGTTATACCTCCAATTTTATTTAATTTGCATCGATGGCGTGTTAATGCTTTAAACTTATAAAACCGATGTATAAACATGCTAACAGACCACTGTGCCCTTTGGTTCATTCCTAAGCTTCATAATCAATTTCTAGGTAGCAAATTTCATGAGAATATCCAGTTCTGTAAAGTGAGCGATGTTGTAGGTTTTCTAATGGGACTCAGATGGCTAAGATAGGTTTCTTCTTTTCTATCGTAACACATTGTTACCTCTGCTTTTACTACTACTATTTATTATCTATTTTCGTATTTATCGTAGTTATTTGTAGCATCTATGGTGTTCTCTAATCACTCTTTTATAGTAAGGAATGATCACAATTTTTGATAGAAAAAATTTTCTATAGAAAAATTTTTGATAAAAAAAATTTTAATAGAAGAATTTTTTTTAGAAAAGCTTTTGATAAAAAAATTTTCTATAAAAAAAAATGTTAAATAAAAAAAATTTTCTATAGAAAAATTTTTGGTAAAAAAATTTTCTATCGCAAAATTTTCTATAATGAAATTTTAGATAGAACAAATTTTCATAAAAAATTTTCTAAAGAAAAGTTTCTGATAAAAAAATTTTCTATAGAAAAATGTTTGATAAAAAAAAAAATTCTAGAGAAAAATTTAATGCAGAAAATTTTTGGATTAAAATATTTTTTGAAAAAAGTTTTTGATAAAAAAATTTTCTAAGGAAAAATTTTTGATAAAAAAATTTTCTATAGCAAAATTTTTTGACAAAAAAAAATTTTTAGAAAATTTCGATAAAAAATTTTTTTTTGTAGAAGAATTTTAAATAAAAAAAATGTTATAAAAAAAGTGTTGATAAAAAATTTGTATATAGAAAAATTTTTGATTAAAAATTTTTTTTTAGAAAAGTTTTTGATAAAAAATTTCTTATAGAAAAATTTTAGATAAAAAAATTTTTTATAAAAAAATTTTTGATAAAAAAATTTTTGATAAAAAAATTTTCTAAAGAAAAGTTTTTGACAAAAAAAATCTTCTATAGAAAAATTTTTGATAAAAAAATTTTATGTAGAAAATTTTTTGATTAAAATATTTGTTTAGAAAAGTTTTTGATAAAAAAATTTTCTAAGGAAAAATATTTGATAAAAAATTTTCTATAGCAAAATTTTTGATAAAAAAATTTTTCGATAAAAAGAAAATTATTGAAAAGGTTTATCAAAATTTGGGACATCAAACATTTAATTATAAAGTTTTACTGTAGTGTATTGCACTAAGAATCCCAATTTATTACAATTATTTATTATTGTAATAAATAGTTTTTTGATAAAACCAAAAAATGTTGGTGGGGAAACCTTTCCTCGACGCGTTTCGATGGTTGGTTAGACCATCTCATCAGGAGGATTATCCCTAATTCTAGACAGAGCGAAAACCTCACATTATGTATAATTTTCGATGAAAAAAAATTTTCGATTAAAAAAATTTTCGATAAAAAAAAATTTTCGATAAAAACATTTTTTTATAGAAGAATTTTAAATAACAAAATATTAAAAAAAAATTTATATAGAAAAATTTTAGATTAAAAAATTTTTTTCAGAAAAGTTTTTGATAAAAAAATTTCCTATAGTAAAATTTTGGATAAAAAAATTTTCTATAAAAAATTTGTTGATAAAAAAACTTTCGATGAAAACATTTTCGATCGAAAAACTTTTGATAAAAAAAATTACTGAGAAAAATTTTTGATAAAAAAAATTTTCTATAAAAAAATTTTTGATAAAATAATTTTCTATAGAAAAATTTTTGGTAAAAAATTTTTGATAGAAAAATTTTGATAGAAAAATTTTTGATAAAAAAATTTTTTATAGAAAAATTTTTGACACAAAAATTTTCTATAGCAAAATTTTTGATAAAAAAAATTTCTATAGAAAAATTTTTGATAAAAAAATTTTCTATAGAAAAATTTTTGATAAAAAAATTTTCTATAAAAAAAATTTTTGATATAAAAATTTTCTATTGAAAAATTATTGATAAAAAATTTTCTATAGAAAAATTTTTGATAAAAGCATTTTCTATAGAAAAATTTTTGATGACAAAATTTTCTATAGGAAAATTAGAAAAATTTTGGATAAAAAAATTTTCTATAAAAAATTTTTTGATAAAAAAATTTTCGATGAAAAAATTTTCGATCGAAAAATTTTGATAAAAAAATTTCTGAGAGAAAAATTTTCTGTAGAAAAATTTTTGGTAAAAAAATTTTCTATAGAAAAATTTTTGATAAAATAATTTTCTATAGAAAAATTTTTGATAAAAAAATTTCCTATAGAAAAATTTATGATAAAAAAATTTTCTATAGAAAAATTTTTCATAAAAAAATTTTCTATAGAAAAATTTTTGGTAAAATATTTTTGATAGAAAAATTTTTGATAGAAAAATTTTGATAGAAAAATTTTTGATAAAAAAATTTTTTATAGAAAAATTTTTGATAAAAAAATTTTTTATAGAAAAATTTTTGACACAAAAATTTTCTATAGCAAAATTTTTGATAAAAAAACTTTCTGTAGAAAAATTTTTGATAAAAAAATTTTCTATAGAAAAATTTTTGATAAAAAAATTTTCTATAAAAAATTTTTGATATAAAAATTTTCTATAGAAAAATTATTGATAAAAAATTTTCTATAGAAAAATTTTTGATAAAAACATTTTCTATAAAAAAATTTTTGATGACAAAATTTTCTATAGGAAAATTAGAAAAATTTTGGATAAAAAAATTTTCTATAAAAAATTTTTTGATAAAAAAATTTTCGATGAAAAATTTTGATAAAAAAATTTCTGAGAGAAAAATTTTTTGTAGAAAAATTTTTGATAAAAAAATTTTCTATAGAAAAATTTTTGATAAAATAATTTTCTATAGAAAAAAAAATTTTTCTATAGCAAAATTTTTCATAAAAAAACTTTCTGTAGAAAAATTTTTGATAAAAAAATTTTCTATAGAAAAATTTTTGATAAAAAAATTTTCTATAGAAAAATTATTGATAAAAAATTTTCTATAGAAAAATTTTTGATAAAAACATTTTTTATAAAAAAATTGTTGATGACAAAATTTTCTGTAGGAAAATTAGAAAAATTTTGGATAAAAAAATTTTCTATAAAAAATTTTTTGATAAAAAAATTTTCGATGAAAAAATTTTCGATCGAAAAATTTTGATAAAAAAATTTCTGAGAGAAAAATTTTCTGTAGAAAAATTTTTGATAAAATAATTTTCTATAGAAAAATTTTTGATAAAATAATTTTCTATAGAAAAATTTTTGATAAAATAATTTTCTATAGAAAAATTTTTGATAAAAAAATTTCCTATAGAAAAATTTTTGATAAAAAAATTTTCTATAGAAAAATTTTTGGTAAAAAAATTTTCTATAGAAAAATTTTTGGTAAAAAATTTTTGACAGAAAAATTTTTGATAAAAAAATTTTTTATGGAAAAATTTTTGATAAAAAATTTTTTTATAGAAAAATTTTTGACACAAAAATTTTCTATAGCAAAATTTTTGATAAAAAAACTTTCTGTAGAAAAATTTTTGATAAAAAAATTTTCTATAGAAAAATTGTTGATAAAAAAATTTTCTATAGCAAAATTTTTGATAAAAAAAACTTTCTGTAGAAAAATTTTTGATAAAAAAATTTTCTATAGAAAAATTTTTGATAAAAAAATTTTCTATAAAAAAAAATTTTTGATATAAAAATTTTCTATAGAAAAATTATTGATAAAAAAATTTTCTATAGAAAAATTTTTGATAAAAACATTTTCTATAGAAACATTTTTATAAAAACATTTTCTATAGAAACATTTTTGATAACAAAATTTTCTATAGAAAAATTTTTGATAAAAATATTTAACAAAAATGAATAGAAAACTGTTTTTTAATTATGAATTGTTTCGTTTTTGACATTATTGTTTTAAAATATTTTTATTATAAAAAGAAGATTTTTGTTGTTTCAGGTTTTCCATGTGTTAGAGGTGTCACACTTTGGGAGCTTTGATGTAGGCAACTTATTTCAACAAAAAACTTTTCTTTAGTTTTTATTTAAGCTTTACAAAAACTTTAGAATTTGTTAAATAAATATGACTTTTATATTGCAAAATAAATATCTTTCTAAATATATACCAAATGCATCCAATATTCATATATTTTATTTATATTTAAATAAATTTCTGGTTGGTTAGTTAACCAACTATTTGACCACAAACTTTCAAAAAGGAAATAATATTAAAAAAATAAAACTATTTTAGATTTAGTCAAAAAACTAGTAAAAGAAAACGAAATATTTTTATTTGAAAAATAAACTTTGTTGTCGCCTTACAAACAAAGTTAGAACCAAACAACCGACACTTTTATGTTTAACTTCAAATGTAACATATGCTTTTGATAATGTTCGAATAATGTTCAACTGAAATACATTAAAAAATCAATATCAAGATGATTTAGAAAAAAATATAAAATTTTTTATAAAAACACATTTTGTCAAGGAAATACTTGGTATACAAGATCATTATATTTGTAGGAAAAATACCCTACAGCTAGTTAACGTTTAGAAAATTTTATTTACTTTTTCTTGTTTTTCTTAGGAAAACAATCTTTGAAAAAAAGCAACTTTTTTACTTTGTCACTTTATTGGAAAAATAAACTAAAAATATAGAAAAAAGTGTAAAAAAAATGTAAAAATTTCTTAAGTTTTAGAATAAAAATTTCCTTTAGTTTTAGTATAAGTAGAAATGTTTAGAAGAAAAAGAAGAAAACCCAAATGAAAAAGTTGTTTAAGAAATATAAAATAAAGTGCTAGTTTTAAGAAAGTTTTTATAAATTTTTTTTCATAATATAGACATGATATTTTTTGACAGTTTATAAATGTAAATGGCAAAAAAATAGCTGTCACAAAACTTAGAAATAATGATGGTTAAGTTTGGCCAAAGGAAAGGCAAGAAAAAACTACTTTCAAGAATTGACAATTATGTGAGAAATATAAAGATAAAAATGTCCAAAAACTAACTATAGAAACAGAAAAGTTCTTGTTTTGGAAGTGAAATATTTTTTAAATGAAAAATTTTTAACTAATTAAAGGAAATGAATGCAATTTATATTAAATCTAATAATTCGAAAAATTTCTGTCAATTTAAAATGAAAATTTGCTACCAAGAAAATTCTTCTTTAGCAAAAATGTTTAAACATTTTTCTAAAAAAAAAAAATTAACGAAAATTTTAATATCAAAAAAAAAAAATTTTACGAAATTTGTTTTATAGAAAACAATTTTTAACAAAATTTTTTCTGTAGAAAAAATTTTTAACAATTTTGTATAAAATACAATTTTTCCATACAAAAATATTTTTTTTATAGAAACAAATTTTTAACGAATTTTTTTCTATAAAAAAATTTTTAACGAAATCTTTTCTTAAGAACACAAAATTTTTGTTTAAATTCTTTTTTTTAGAAAAAATTTCTTAACGGAATTTTTTCTATAGAAAGGACATTTTTTAGCGAAATTTTTTATAGAAAAAAAGTTTTTAATACTAATTTTTCTATAGAAGAACATTTTTAAAAAATTTTTCCTAAAGAAAAAAAATTTAAATGAAGTTTTTCAAAAAAAAAAAATTTTAATGAAATTTTTTCTATAAAAAAAATATTAACCAAATTTTTCCTATAGAAAAATTGTTTTATCGAAATTTTTTCTGTAGAAAACATTTTTTATAAAAGAAAATTTATATGAAATTTTTTCTAAGGAAATTAACGAAATTTTTATTATAGAAAAAACTCTTCACGATTTTTTTTTGTAAACAAGAACTTTTAATGAAGTTTTTTCTATAGAATTTTTTTTTTCTATAGAAAAATTTTCAACAAAATTTTTTTATATAGAAAATTTTTTTACGCAAATTTTTTTATATAGATAAAATTTTGTAACAAAAATTATTCTATATAGAAACAATTTTTAACGAAACTTAAAAAAAAAAATTAACGAAAATTTTTCTATATAGAAAAAAATTTTTAACGAACATTTTTTATAAAAAATTTTTTTAATAAAACTTTTTAATGAAAAAATTTTTTAACAAAAATTTTATTATATAGGAAAAATTTTTTGGAAGAAAATTTTTCTATATTGAAAAAAGTTTTTAACAAAAAATTCCTATATAAAAAAAATTTTAGCAAAATTTTATTCTATAGAAAAAAAAATTTTCACAAAATTTTTTTGTATAGAAAAAAACTTTTAACGATATTTTTCTTTAGAAAAATTGATAACCAATTTTTTTCTATAAAAAAAATTTAATGGAACTTTTTTTAAAGAACAAAAACTTTAACGGATTTTTTCTATAGAAAAAAATTTAAAGAAATTTTTTCTGTTTTTTTAACGAATTTTTTTTATAGAAAAAAATTTTTAACGAAAAATTATATAAAAACAATTTTTTAGCAAAATTTCTTTTATAAAAATAATTTGTTAACTAAAATTTTTCTTTAAGGAAAAAAATTGTTTATATAAAAAAAATTTTAACGCAAATTTTCCTTTATAGAAATAATTTTTTAATAAAAATTTTTCTATAAAAAAAGAAAAATGTTTTAAAATTAATTAAAATTTTAACAAAAAATTTTTAACTAAAAATTTTTCTATGTAGAAAAATTTTTTAATATTTTTTTATTTGTTTAGAAAATTTTTTTAACGAAAATTTTGAACAAAAACTTTTCTATATAGAAAAAAATTTTTTTATTGAAGTTTTTTTTTAACCAAAAAAAATTTGACAACTAAACAATATTTCCATAGAAAAGTTGACGATAGGACAAAATTTTTATAGAAAAGATGACCATGGGAGAACATTTCTATAGAAAAGATGACAAAAGAATAACATTTCTGTAGAAAAGTTGGCAATAAGACAACATTTTTATAGGAAGGTGGACAACAGGACAATATTTTTATAGAAATGTTGACGATAGGAGAACATTTCTATAGACAAGTTGATGATAGGACAACATTTCCATAGAAAAGTTGACGATAGGACAATATTTCTAAAGAAAAGTTGACGATAGGATAACATTTCTATAGAAAAGTTGACGATAGGATAACATTTCTATAGAAAAGTTGATGATAGGATAACACTTCTATAGAAAAGTTGACGATAGGACGAAATTTTTATAGAAAAGATGACCATGGGACAACATTTCTATAGAAAAGATGATAAAATAATAGAAAATTTGACGATAGGGCAATATTTCTATAGAAAAGTTGACGATAGAACAACATTTTTATAGCAAAGTTGACGATAGGACAATATTTCTATAGAAAAGTTGACGACATTGCAAAATTTGCATAGCAAATTTGGCGATAGGACAACGTTTCTCTAGAAAAGTTGAAGACACGACAACATTTCTATAGAAAAGTTAACGACAGGACTACATTTATATAGAAAAGTTGACGACATTACAACATTTCTTTAGAAGAGTTGACTATTGGCAACATTTCTATAGAAAAGTTGACGACAGGACAACATTTCTATAGGGAAGTTGACGATAGGACAGCATTTCTATAGAAAAGTTGAGTATAGGATAACATTTCTATATAAAAGTTGACTATATGATAACATTTCTATAGAAAAGTTGACTATATGACAACATTTGTATAGAAAAGTTGACGACAGGACATCATTTCTGTAGAAAAAACGACGAAAGAGCAACATTTCTATAGAAAAGTTGACGATAGGACAACATTTCATAGAAAAGTTGACGATAGGACAACAAAAGTTCATCAATGTCTGGAATTGGAACAGATGACCAATAATTGTATTAATTTGTTTTCTCTTAACTCGAAACATAAAAGGCAACCTCTGTAGATGCATGAAAAATCCAGAAAACTCCAGTTAAAGCACTTTTATAATTAATATTCATGTGAAAACTTTTTTAGTCATCCATCTATATTCTGCTGTTTTTTCCAAATAGAAAACTTTGTCAATAGTTTTTCGTTTTTGTTTGCAATATACAAAATTGATAACGAACATTTAAAGTCTTTCAACTACATCAGCAGTTGGTAAAAGTTCATTAGGGCTCAATTGTTGTTGCATAGAAAAATGGAGTTTTCAGGCAATATATTTCCATACATTTATAAGATATAGACGGAAAATTTTAACTTCAACAAAAAAATTAAATATATAAAAGAAATACGGAATTTTGAGAGATGTAATAAAAAAAAAATCAATTTTGAATTTTATGTGAAAAAAAAAATAAATTTTGGATTTTATATCTCAAAAATTAAGCATTTTTTAAACACATTTTTTGTATATCATTTGAAGGCTAATATAAATGTTTCATAAGCGAGCCTAAGTTTATCCAATTATCTCATATAGTTGCAAAGTTATAAGCAAATATATGTGAATGATCCTGTAAATATTTCCATACAGGATTCGAACTCAATCTCTTTTCTGTTTTTATTGAATTTATTAAGAAAAATGTTTCAATAAAAAATAATTTTTAATAATTTATACTCCTTACCTCCTATATCTCTCGCTCTAGTTGTTAAATACAGAAAACTAAAATTTACACTTGATTTGTGCATTGAAAGATAACAAGTATTTTGTTTAATTTCTGTTAAAGAAACTAAAGTTTTTGGTATAAATGAATATTTACTTATATGCAAAATAAACTTATGAGTTTTTATTAAAAAGTAAATATTTGTAATACAAATAAATTCTTTTTTACTTTCACTTTTAGTAATATTTCACTTTAAACTACTAAGCAAATAGTATGTAATTAATTTTGTATATACATATGAAAAAATAAAATTTGAAAAATAACTTTTAACATTTCGTTTTCATTTCAGTAGTTTCTGTTATGGTAAATGTATTTTTTAATAGAGATATAAGCAAATCTGGGTCACAGCTATCTTTGAGGTATAAAAAATGGGTACACTGTGCAACAAGAAAAATACCCATTTGTATGTATTAGGCACACAAATATTGATGTAACTCACATCTTTAAGCATACCGATCGGTTCAAAATAACCATAAGTGTTATTTTGAATAGATCGATCGACCGTAAAGTAAGACTTCATAGTAATATTTATTTTTACCCAAATATATTCTGTGTATGCCCTTTTCGCCTATAATGATGTAGGGTATAAATATATATAAGTCTTTGGAATATTTCTCTTGATGTCTTGTGTAATTATAACTTTTTATTTGTTTCTTGAGTTCATAGGTTTTCAAAACACATTACATATATTTAAATTAAAAATTGACGATACATACAATTATTTTACATTACATCTACATTTAAGGAAAACAAAAAACACTAAAAGTGAGACTTACCACACTTCATTTGCTGCTGCTCTTCCTCTTCGACGGCACGCAAAACAGCCGAGTTGGCCAAGTTAAGGGAACGGGAAAGTTGATCATCAATTTCAATCCTAAAAAGAAAAAGAACATAAGTAAATTAAACTTTTCTACAGAAATTTAGACAATAGGAAAATATTTATACATAATACTCGTTGAAGGAAATATTTATATTACTAAAAAAAAGTTTTCTATAGCAAAATATTAAAGAAAAGTTAACGAATAAACAACATTTTCAAAGAAAAGTTGACTATAGTATAATATTTCTATACAAAAGTTGACAAAAGGACAAAATGTCTAAAGAAAACTTGACGATAGGACAACATTTCTAAAGACAAGTTGACGATAAGACCTCATTTCTATAGAAAAGTTGAAAATAGGACAACATTTACATTAAAAAGTTAACGTTAGAAAGACATTTCTATAGAAAAGTTGACGAAAAGAAAACATTCTATAGTCCATGTCAGGACATTATTTCTATAGAACAGGTGACTTCAGAACAACATTTCTATGGAAAAGTTGACGATAGGACAAAATTTGTATAGAAAAAATGACGATAGGACAACACTTCTATAGAAAAATTGATGATAGAACAAATGTTGACGATAGGACAATATTTCTATACAAAAGTTCACGATATGAACACATTTCTATAGAAAAGTTAACTATATAACAACGTTTCTATGGAAATGTTAAATAAAGGGAAGCATTTTGATAGAAAATTTGACGATAGGACAATATCTCTTTAGAAAAGTTGACGATATGATAACATTTCTATAGAAAAGTTAACTATAGGACAACATTTCTATTGAAAAGTTGACGATAGAAAAACATTTCTATAGAAAAGTTCACGATAGGACAACATTTCTATAGAAAAACTGACGATAGGACAACATTTCTATAAAAAAGTTGACGATAGGACAACATTTCTTTCAAAAAGTTGATGATAGGACAACACTTCTCTAGAAAAGTTGACGATGGGACAACAATTCTATAAAAAAAAGTTGACGAAAGGACAACATTTCTATAGAAAAGTTGACCATAGGACAACATTTCTGTAGAAAAGTTGACGATAGGATAACATTTTTATAGGAAAGTTGATGTTACTGCAACATTTTTGCAGAAAAGTTGAAGATGGAATAACATTTCTGTATAAAAGTTGACGATAGGATAAAATTTTTGTAGAAAAGTTGACGATAGGACATATTTTTTTTTATAAAAATGTCTTCCTATCGTCAACATTTCTATAGAAATATTGTCCTGCCTTCAACTTTTATATGGAAATGTTTTGCTATCATCGATTTTTCTACAGAAATATTGTTGTTTCGTCCACTTTTCTGTAAAAATGTTGTCGTCTCGTCAACTTTTCTATAGAAATGTTGTCCTATCGTCAATTTTTCTATAAAAATTTTGTCCGAGTGTTAACTTTTCTATAAAAATTTTGTCCTATCGTCAACTTTTTTATAGAAATGTTGTCCTATCGTCAACTTTTCTGTAGAAATGTTGTCCTATCGTCAACTTTTCTATAGAAACGTTCTCCTATCGTCAACTTTGCTATAGAAATGTTGTCCTATCGTCAACTTTTCTATAGAAATGTTCTCCCATCGTCAACCTTGCTATAGAAATATTGTCCTATCGTCAACTTTGCTATAGAAATGTTGTCCTATCGTCAATTTTTCTATAGAAATGTTGTCCTATCGTCAACCTTTTTATAGAAATGTTATTCAAACGTCAACTTTTCTATAAAAATGTTGTCCTATCATCAACTTTTCCATAGAAATGTTGTCCTATCGTCAACTTTTCTATAAAAATGTTGTCCTATCGTCAACTTTTGTATAGAAATGTTGTCCTTTCGCCAACTTTTCTGTATAAATGTTGTTGTTTCGTCAACTTTTCTGTAAAAATGTTGTCCTATCGTTAACGTTTTTATAGAAGTGTTATCCGATCGTCAACTTTTCTATAGAAATGTCTTCCTATCGTCAACTTTTCTATAGAAATGTCTTCCTATCGTCAACTTTTCTATAGAAATGTCTTCCTATCGTCAACTTTTCTATAGAAATGTCTTCCTATGGTCAACTTTTCTATAGAAATGTCTTCCTATCGTCAACTTTTCTATAGAAATGTCTTCCTATCGTCAACTTTTCTATAGAAATGTCTTCCTATCGTCAACCTTCTATAGAAAAGTCTTCCTATCGTCAACTTTTCTATAGAAATGTCTTCCTATCGTCAACTTTTCTATAGAAATGTTGTCCTATGTTATTAAGCCAAATATTTAAGCATTTGGCCATTTAAAATTAAGTATTTTTTTGTAAATGTTTGATTTCAATTATATATATACTTATAATTATTTTAATTATTGTTATTATAATTATTTATATTTGAACTATAGACAATTTGTGTGTATGTGTATGTATGTGTGTGTTAGTTATCAAAACCACTAAATAAACAAAACCCAACATACCGCAGCATTTGTTTGCATAAACTCATCATTTTGAAATAAATCAAATCGATAATTATCACAGCAAATAGAACAGCTACAACAAAATGTTAACAAATTAGTCAATTATAAATTCATTAAAATAATAATTATTTTTTGATTTGTTTTTTTCTTTTGTCGTGTGCGTAACCTTTTGAACCGAGAAAAACCTATAGAAATATACCAGTCAAGCAGCAGAAAAACAACGGAAAAGTAAATAAATCAGAGAAATACATAAATATACGATCAGACACAAACAAAACGGATAAAAGAAGAAGGGTATAAAGGAGTCAAAAAGTTACATTTATATACAATATGTGAATTTCGTAAATTTTTTCATGCTACTGTATATAAGAGTGACTCAAAAATTAAAAATGATTTATAACTTAGATCATATGTAAAAAGGAGCAGAACCTTGGTCGAAATGTCTTCCTATCGTCAACTTTTCTATAAAATTGTCTTCCTACAGTCAACTTTTCTACAAAAATGTCTTTCTGTCAGCAACATTTTTAGAGCAATAGCTTCGATTTGCGTACATTTTGAGCCCCTCTAATGTGTATATACATATATGTATGTATGTAAATACAGATTTGTATTTAAATATTTGTATATGGTTCATAATGGTTAACTACATTTAAATGCAATCATTTATGAATGTCAAAATTTATTAATTGAGCTGATATATTTTTTTTCTTCTTTTATTATTTTTTGTTGCATTCCATATCGATGACAATTAATTATTGTTGAGCATTTATTTTATCCTATTTAAATAAATACAATAAAGAATAATAAAAATTGAGGAATTGACAATACAATGGAAACTTTTAGTAAAATAGTGTGAAGTAAATGTATGGATTAAATGTTTTTTAATTTATATGAATTCATAAAGAATTGCTTAAACAATTAAATAATAAAAATACTAATTAAATAGTTTTTTAATGAATGGAAATGTTGACCCATCGTCAACTGTTTTTTATAGAAATGTTGTTCTATAGAATTGTTTTCTTCTTAACAACATTTTTAAAAAAATACTGTCCTGTCGTCAACTTTTCTATAGCAATATTGACCTATCGACAACTTTATCTGTGGTTTGGTGCAAAAGGGCCAATGTCCATTTTTTGCTGTTTTTAATTACTCATTGCTTATATCTAACTTAACTCAAAACAGATTTTTAAGGGCAATGTTAATATGAATATATATGGAAAATAAAAACTTTAAATTAAAATTTCTCAAAACTATATTTTTTGACATTGGCCCTTTTAGCACCAAGCCACAGATATATAGTAACATTTTCCTATCGTCAATTTTTGTATAGAGATCGTCATTTTTTCGATAGAAATGTTATTCTGTCGTTAACTTTTCTGTAGAAGTGTTGTCCTATCGTCAATTTTCCTATAGAAATGTTGTCCTATCGTCAACTTTTCTATAGAAATGTCCTATCTTAATTTGTTCTGAAAAAAAATGTTATTCTATCGTCAACTTTTCTATAGAAATGTTGTCCTACTTTTCTGTAAAAAATTTGTCTTATCGTCGTATAGGAATGTTGTCCTATCGACAACTTTTCTATTCAAATTATGTCCTTTCGTCAACTTTTAAATAGAAGTGTTGTACTGTAGTCAACTTTTCTATAGAAATATTGTCCTATCGTCAAGTTTTCTATAGAAATTTCTTTCTATGGTCAACTTTTCCATAGAAATGTCTTCCTGTCGTCAACTTTTCTATAGAAATGTTTTCCAATCAACATTTTCATAGAAAACTTTTGATAGGACAACATTTTTATTGAAAAGTTGTCGATAGGAAGACATTTCTGTAGAAAAGTTGTTGAAAGAAAGACATGTATATAGGAAAGGTATGGATAGAATGACATTTCCATAGAAAAGATGTCAATAGGAAGACATTTATATAGAAAAGTTGTCGATAGGAAACATTTCTACAGAAAAGTTGTCGAGAGGAAGACATTTCTATAGAAATGTTCTCGATAGGAAGACATTTGTATAGGAAAGTTTTCGATACGATGACAGTTTTATAAAAAATTTGTAGATAGGAAGACACTTCTGTAGAAAGTTGACGATAGGAAGACATATCTATAGAAAAGATATCGATAGGACGACATTTATACAGAAAAGTTATAGATAGGAAGGCATTTCTATAGAAAAGTTGTCGATGGGAAGACATTTATGTAGAAAAGTTGTAGATAGGATGACATTTCTATAAAAAAGTTGTCGATAGGAAGACATTTTTGTAGAAGGTTGTCGGTAGAAAGACATGTCTATATAAAAGTTGTAGAGATTAAAACATTTATATAGAAAAGTTATCGGTAGGAAGACATTTCTATAGAAAAGTGGTCGATAGGAAGACATTTATTTAGAAAAGTTGTAGATAGAATGACATTTCTATAAAAAAGTGTTCGATAGGAAGACATCTCTGTAGAAAGTTTTCGATAGAAAGACATTTCTTTAGAAAAGTTGTAGATATTAAAACATTTATATAGAAAGGTTGTCGAGAGGAAGACATTTCTATAGAAATGTTTTCGATAGGAAGACATTTATATTGAAAAGTTTTCGATAGAATGACAGAAGACAGAAGGAAGACACTTCAGTAGAAAGTTGTTGATAGGAAGACATTTCTATAGAAAAGTTGTCGATAGGACGACATTTATATAGAAAAGTTATCGATAGGAAGACATTTCTATAGAAAAGTGGTCGATAGGAAGACATTTATTGAGAAAAGTTGTAGATAGGATGACATTTCTATAAAAAAAGTTGTCGATATGAAGACATCTCTGTAGAAAGTTGTCGATAGAAAGACATTTCTATAGAAAAGTTGTAGAGATTAAAACATTTATATAGAAAAGTTGTCGAGAGGATGACATTTCTATAGAAATGTTTTCGATAGGAAGACAATTATATAGGAAAGTTTTCGATAGGATGACATTTCTGTAGAAAAGTTGTAGATAGGAAGACACTTCTGTAGAAAGTTGTCGATAGGGAGACATTTCTGTTGAAAGTTGGTAATAGGAAGTCATTTCTATAGAAAAGTTGTTAAAGTGGATAAATTTAGTACGAAAATGTGTTACGCAAATCTGCTAAAATAGCATTACGTATTATGTGAATTGCCCCTAATACATTGTTACTATTTATACCCTTCACCGCTAAAGGTGGAAAGGGTATTATAAGTTTGTGCTGATGTATGTAACGCAAATAAATATTTGTCTTAGAGCAACCTTTTAGTATACCAATAGACTTAGAATCACTTTCTGAGTCGATTTAGCGATGTCCGTCCTTCCGTCTGGCTGGTTGGACGGCTGGCTGGACCCCATGTAGGCCATGTAATCAAAGTACAGGTCGTAATTCTAAAAATAATTTGATGAAATTTGCCACAGATTTCATTTCTTTGATAGTGGGACCATGGCTATTGAAATTGGTCAAAATCAGTCTATTATTTATGGTACCTCCCATAGGTCCCACTTTCCGGACTTGATATATTGGCCACAAATATCAATATTTTTTTCATGAAATTTAAAACAAATAATGCTTATGTAAACTATACCAAATTTCATTGAAAGCGGTCTACATTTGACCGTTGCTCCCATACAAACTCTTCTGTCAAAACGCACTAATTGAGACAAAAATCACTAAAACACTCCTAAATCTGAAGATATTAAGAATTTTAAGTTTATTTTTTGCATACATAATTTTGGTAACAAGTGTTATCAATCTAATAAATTTCAAGATAATCGGTAAACAGTTGACCCTAGCTCTCATTTAAGTCCAAATGACAGAAACAGCTTAAATATATAAGTTTTGAGAAAATGTTTGTATGATGGCAAAATTTAGCAAATATTTATCTTTATACAGGAAAAAGAACACCTTTGACCTTAGTGGTGAAGGGTATCGTATTGTCGGGCTTGACCGACTATAGCTCTTTCTTACTTGATTTTTCTTAATTTTTATTTATGGATGATAATAGTGTGCGTATATATCAAACTATTTTGGGAACATTATCCTGTAACCCCATGATAAGACCTCAAATTTTTCATTAAACCCCTCGAATACAAAAGGTAACAGAAACTTTCGTTAAATATTCTATGTGTACAAATAACTAAACTCGAGTAAAAATGTTAGTAATGTTTCGCAATTATCTTACGTTCTCTCTCGCACACTAACTCACATTATACACACTTGTATAACAACCACTTACTTTTGGTTTGTAGACGTACTTCTATGATGTATTGACAGTGAACACTTTAACCCATAGTACTTTACATCCGCAACAGTAAAAAAAAAATGGACTTGTGATCTATATAAGTATCTGCGAATGTTTGAACGTCCATAAGTATGTACCTATGTATGTATGTTGCTGGCATCATACAAAAATCAATTGAGTAAATCAAGTTAAGCACTGCACCACATCATGCATTGGCGCCCATTTGTGTTTATGTTTGGAGGTGAAGTGTCTGTATGTGTATGTCTATCTCTTGGTCTGTAAGTGAATATGTGTGTAAGTGTGGCAGAAAAGTGCATCATCTCATACATGAATGACGGTGTGTGGTTTATAGTTCCCCGTTAGCGATGTTATCCTAGAAAAGGATTTATATCACAACTTTTTTTTTTCAATATGATGTTGCTATAGTATAAGTAAATGAATGAAATTCTTGTATTCTTGTATATATATAGTATATAGTTGGTTAAGAGTTGTTGCATTTATTATTTTGTTTTTTGACTTCTTTTTTTATTTTACGTACATTTTTACTTTTGTTTCATCTTATTTATTACAAGTATTTTTAAGTTGATACGTACCAAAGGAGTTGTTAGCAAAAACAAAAAAACCTCGTCATCATTATTTACGTATGTATATTCTTACATACATCTGCATGTTCGTGTATGACGTAATATGTTTTAACATTTTTAACATCTACCACATATTAAAACTGAAATTTGGCCATGTGGTAAGAAAAATAAGAAAAACAACAAAAACAGAAAAACTTGAGAGTGGAAAAACTAAAGGAAAAAGTTGAATAAAAATAAATAAAAATGTTTGCAGGAAACAAATTTAAACATACCAGAAAAATGAATTGCAAGTGCCCACCACTTAATGTAAATCCCATGATGTTGCGAAAATACCACATTCACTCATCAGCACCGGCACCAGCAGTACCAGCCAAAATTTGACTTAAAACGTAAATGTTACATTAACGTTTAAATTTATGACCATCATTTTGGGTACAAGTTTTATCTTTTTTCTTTTTTTCGGTGTCGAACAACTAGCTACATTTGTAGACGGGGTATATTACATAAGTTGAAGTTTATGTTAAAGAAAATGCAAGAGAAGTCGTAAATGTAAGTAGAAAAACTTTTAATCGAAAGACCCTCCAAAACATTTTCTAAAGAAAACTTGACAATAAAGACATCACTATAGAAAAGTTGACTATAGGACAACATTTCTAAAGAAAAGTTGACGACAGGACAATATTTCTAAAGAAAATTTGACGATAGGACAACTTTTCTATAAAAACGTTGATAAAAGGACAACACTTCCATTGAAAAGTTGATGATTAAACAACAAATTTATAGAAAAGTTGACGAAAGGACAATATTTCTATTGAAAAGTTATGACACCATTAAATTTCTATAGAAAAGTTAAAGAAAGGATAACTTTTTTATAGAAGGGTTGACGATAGGATTACATACAGTTGACGCTTTTCTATAGAAAAGTTGACGATAGGTAGACATTTATATAGAAAAATTGACGATAGGAAGAGATTTTTATAGAAAAGTTGACGATAGGAAGAGATTTTTATAGAAAAGTTGGCGATAAGAAGACATTTCTATAGAAAAGTTGACGATAGGTAGACAATTCTGTAGAAAAGTTGACGATAGGAAGAGATGTCTACAGAAAAGTTGACGATAGGAAGACATTTCTATAGAAAAGTTGACGATAGGAAGACATTTCTATAGAAAAGTTGACGTAAGGAAGACATTTCTATAGAAAAGTTGACGTTAGGAAGACATTTCTATAGAAAAGTTGACGTTAGGAAGACATTTCTATCGAAAAGTTGACGTTAGGAAGACATTTCTATAGAAAAGTTGACGATAGGAAGACATTTTTATAGAAAAGTTGACGATCGGAAGACATTTCTATAGAAAAGTTGACTATAGGAAGACATTTCTATAGAAAAGTTGACGTAAGAAAGACATTTCTGTAAAAAAATTGACGATAGGAAGACATTTCTATAGAAAAGTTGATGATTAGAAGACATTTCTATAGAAAAGTTGATGATAGGAAGATATTTCTATAGAAAAGTTGACGATAGTAAGACATTTCGATAGAAAAGTTGACGATAGGAAGACATTTCTATAGAAAAGTTGACGTTAGGAAGACATTTCTATAGAAAAGTTGACGTTAGGAAGACATTTCTATAGAAAAGTTGACGTTAGGAAGACATTTCTATAGAAAAGTTGACGATAGGAAGACATTCCTATAGAAAAGTTGACGATAGGAAGACATTTCTATAGAAAAGTTGACGTTAGGAAGACATTTCTATAAAAAAGTTGACGATAGGAAGACATTTCTATAGAAAAGTTGACGATAGGAAGACATTTCTATAGAAAAGTTGACGATAGGAAGATATTTCTATAGAAAAGTTGACGTTAGGAAGACATTTCTATAGAAAAGTAAACGATAGACATCTAGAAAGACATCTCTTTAGAATAGTAGACAATAGGGAGTCATGTTTTTGGAAAAGTTGACGAATACATTTCATTAGAAAAGTTAAAGAAAGAAAATCATTAGCTAAGAAAAATTGACGAAAGTAAAACATTTCTTTAGAAAAGTTGAGGATAGGAAGACATTTCTTTGAGAAATTTGACAATAGAATATTTTGAAGTGTCTATATCATTGCTTTTATCGTTTTGTATATTTATATCTGTATTTTGGTCTACACCATAGTCTATTTTTTAAGGTCTTAATCTAGGTATTAATACTAGCCGATTTCTTAATTTACGTCATGTTATATGTTAAAGATTATGTTTAAGTCTAACACATAGTCATAGCTTAACATATGAATACACATTATGTAGTTGTACTGTCGATGTCAGTTAATAAACTTAAATTCCATTGCAACTGTCGTAGAGCTTTTAAAATTCTCCCAAGCTAAATACACTTTTTCATATCTATATAGACTTTCACGCGAAACTTCTTTTTAGCGTAAGTCTACAAAGACACTTCTACAGAACTAACATAATTTTTGGACATTTCATAGTACATAAATAAGTATGTAGCCATGAAAGTTTGCGGCATGTAGAGATGTAAGTTAAAGTTTATTTAGTGCAACAAGCGCCAGACTCTCATCCGAAATATACAGCTGCAACTCTGACTTGTACAATAATTTCATCTTTGAGCATACGTCCAAATTAGTGTCCGTCTGTACATATTCATGAAAATATACTTCCTACTATCGTACGGTTTATTTGTCTTTCTCTTCTACATTTTAACTATCCACCTGCCTGTTTTCCGGCTCGACTAGCTGGTGGTCTTTTAAAGAACGAAAATCTTGTGAAAACTTATATATAAAACGTAGGGTTTTAAAATAAACGAATTTACTTTGTGCATAAATTACCATATTAAACGTGCTCATCGTTGGTAGATTTTTTATTTGGCAGTAGTTTTTTTTGGGTTTGAAGCGACTTTAAGTTTTTGGATTTAATGTGCAGCAATGGAAAATGATTTTATGGAGTTTCAGGTTTTTGGATTTAATGTGAAATGCTTGATATTATGCAAAAGGAATGATGTTAAGTATATCTGTATATGCATGTAGGATTTTGAGTGTTTTAAGTACACTGTAAAAAAATTAAAAGCTTTTGATTTAAGAGTATTTAAACGCCTATTTATTATGGTCCCTGGAAGTATTGATTTTAAGTTAAAATAAATTGTTTATTTTTAAGCAAGAATATCCAATATTTCTTTAAAAATCTTTAAAATTATTTTAAGTTTCTCTCTGTGCATTAACTTTTAAGGGTAATACATCATCGTTTTGCATTGCAACATTTATTGATAGCTCCAAAAACAGTAAATGGCTCCGGAATATATAATGAAGCACTTAGGAGCATTATAGCAATTTTTCATATTATTAATTATTCCCTTTCTCCCTTCTTCGTCCCCTCACCTTATCTCCATTAGTTAAATAGTAGTAAAATCATAATAAGATTTACACTTTACAACCTCTCACACAATCTATTTGACAGGTGTTAAAATAGCAAATTTAACATTAAGTTATCATGAAGTTGATGACTTTGACTATTGAAATGTTGATGTTAGCAAATATTATTCTAATGTTAAATTTTTTTAGATGTCTATGTTGTTTAGATACAATAAAGAGATATTAATGTATATTTGCTTGATAAGAGTATAGGTGATTTTTAATGGTTAATCCATATGATCAGGATTAATGAATATATGTAAACCGGTATATGAAAAGGTTGCTTATGACTCAAAAACAAAATTTCACAAAATTAGCTAAAAATTTCGACAATTTTCGAAAAATTAGCTAATTTTTCGAAACTTTGCTTTTGAGTCATAAGCTACGTTTTCATATACATATATTTTTGAATTTTCTTAGTAGGTGGCTTTAAAACATCTTACAGCAGAGATGATTGTTTCAGCACAACATTATTCTCATTAAATCGCAACCTAATACCGAACTCATAGAAAAAGTTTCTATGTCTTGGTCTATGTCTTAGTCTATGTCTAAATCTATGTCTTAGTCTATATCTTAGTCTATGTCTTAGTCTATGTCTAAGTCTATGTCTTAGTCTATGTCTAAATCTATGTCTTAGTCTATGTCTTAATCTATGTCTTAGTCTATGTCTTAGTCTATGTCTTAGTCTATGTCTTAGTCTATGTCTTAGTCTATGTCTTAGTCTATGTCTTAGTCTATGTCTTAGTCTATGTCTTTGTCTATGTCTTAGTCTATGTCTTAGTCTATGTCTTAGTCTATGTCTTAGTCTATGTCTTAGTCTATGTCTTAGTCTATGTGTTAGTCTATGTCTTAGTCTATGTCTTAGTCTATGTCTTAGTCTATGTCTTAGTCTATGTCTTAGTCTATGTCTTAGTCTATGTCTTAGTCTATGTCTTAGTCTATGTCTTAGTCTATGTCTTAGTCTATGTCTTAGTCTATGTCTTAGTCTATGTCTTAGTCTATGTCTTAGTCTATGTCTTAGTCTATGTCTTAGTCTATGTCTTAGTCTATGTCTTAGTCTATGTCTTAGTCTATGTCTTAGTCTATGTCTTAGTCTATGTCTTAGTCTATGTCTTAGTCTATGTCTTAGTCTATGTCTTAGTCTATGTCTTAGTCTATGTCTTAGTCTATGTCTTAGTCTATGTCTTAGTCTATGTCTTAGTTTATGTCTTAGTTTATGTCTTTGTCTATGTCTTTGTCTTAGTCTATGTCTTAATCTATGTCTTAGTCTATGTCTTAGTCTATGTCTTAGTCTATGTCTATGTATTAGTCTATGTCTTAGTCTATGTCTTAGCCTATGTCTTAGTCTATGTCTTAGTCTATGTCTTAGTCAATGTTTTAGTCTATGTCTTAGTCTATGTCTTAGTCTATGTTTTAGTCTATGTTTTAGTCTATGTCTTAGCCTATGTCTTAGTCTTTGTCTTAGTCTATATCTAAGTTTATTTCTTAGTCTATGTCTTAGTCTATGTCTTAGTCTATGTCTTAGTTTATGTCTTAGTCTATGTTTTAGTCTATGTTTAAGTCTATGTCTTAGCCTATGTCTTAGTCTATGTCTTAGTCTATGTCTTAGTCTATGTCTTAGTCTATGTCTTAGTCTATGTCTTAGTATATGTCTTAGTCTATGTCTTAGTCTATGTCTTAGTCTATGTCTTAGTCTATGTCTTAGTCTATGTCTTAGTCTATGTCTTAGTCTATGTCTTAGTTTATGTCTTAGTTTATGTCTTTGTCTATGTCTTAGTCTATGTCTTAGTCTATGTCTAAGTCTATGTCTCAGTCTATGTCTTAGTCTATGTCTATGTATTAGTCTATGTCTTAGTCTATGTCTTAGTCTATGTTTTAGTCTATGTTTTAGTCTATGTCTTAGCCTATGTCTTAGTCTATGTCTTAGTCTATGTCTTAGTCTATGTCTTAGTCTATGTCTTAGTCTATGTCTTAGTCTATGTCTTAGTCTATGTCTTAGTCTATGTCTTAGTCTATGTCTTAGTATATGTCTTAGTCTATGTCTTAGTCTATGTCTTAGTCTATGTCTTAGTCTTTGTCTTAGTCTATATCTAAGTTTATTTCTTAGTCTATGTCTTAGTCTATGTCTTAGTCTATGTCTTAGTCTATGTCTTAGTCTATGTCTTAGTCTATGTCTTAGTCTATGTCTTAGTCTATGTCTTAGTCTATGTCTTAGTCTATGTCTTAGTCTATGTCTTAGTCTATGTCTTAGTCTATGTCTTAGTCTATGTCTTAATCTTTGTCTTAGTCTATATCTAAGTTTATTTCTTAGTCTATGTCTTAGTCTATGTCTTAGTCTATGTCTTAGTCAATGTTTTAGCCTATGTCTTAGTCTTAGTCTATGTCTTAGTCTATGTCTTAGTCTATGTCTTAGTCTATGCCTAAGTCTATGTCTTAGTCTATGTCTTAGTCTATGTCTTAGTCTATGTCTTGGTCTATGTCTTAGTCTATGTCTTGGTCTATGTTTTAGTCTTTGTCTTAGTCTATGTCTTAGTCTATGTCTAGGTCTATTTCTTAGTCTATTTCTTAGCCTATGTCTTAGTCTATATCTTAGTCTATGTCTTAGTTTATGTCTTAGTCTATGTCTTAGTCTATGTCTTAGTTTATGTCTTAGTCTTAACTTAGTCTATTCTTAACTGTATGTCCTAATCTCTGTGTAAGTATGTGTCCATATCTTAGTCTATACCTAAGTTTACATCTAAATTTCGTTTTGTTTGGAAATAATAAAAATAGTATATATTTTTAAATTCTTTAATAAATTATAAATATTGTCCTCTATTTTTATATAAACCGGGCTTTAGATTTCTATTTAGTTGTCATTTAACTTAAATATTGCGTTTGAAATGTGGAACATTCAATCATATTTCAAAACATTTCAACCATCCTCGCATAAAACTGATAAAATCTTGATGATTTCAATATTTAAATTATTTTCATATTTCCGGCTAAAATGATTTAAATATACAAAATATCACCATTGAAATCTTAATTATTTATTTTTAGCCCTTGTCATTACTGCAGGTTACAAGATTCTGAAGGATAAAAACAAAAATTTTTTGGTATCCATCAAGAATTTTGGAGATTGTTTAAAATAATGGAATAACAAAGTTAATGATCCAATAACCATAACTTATTGTTTTGTGCTTAAATTTAAGTCAGTCCCCACTCAGATCTTCTGAATCATTGAAGGGTTAAGTATATAAATAATTTATATATTTCATACATGTATGTGTCTGACTGTTTTTTTTAATATGTCTGTATCAATATGCGAATTTATTTAATTTAAGATTTATATCATTTGTAGCAACATTTTAACCGAATTACTGGCAGTTGTCATTATTTTTTTTTTGTTGATGAACATGATTGACTTGAGCATATTCAAAAATACTCATATACAAATATAATACAATATATATTTATTGTATAGGAATGTATATAAGTATTAGGGTACACCTTATTTCGAAATCTCACCTTAGCTTCCCCTTAAAATGTTAAACGTAACAAGATCAAAAATCAAGTTGTGAAAATTTTTAGATAGATGTGCCGCCCACGAACTCTAAACATATCTTGTATGGGGAATTTATTTCCCATTTTAAACAATTTTAACAAACCTAATGTGGCTATTAAGTATATTATAATCATGGATTATTTTTGCATATTTTAAAATACATATGTCTACTGTTTCCTGGTTTACGCTTTTTTGACATTTTCATTACAATTTTCTGTCGAATTTGTAATTTAATAACAGAATGCAAAAGGACCTAAAGGGAATTTTTAAATTTACAATACTTTTAGGTAAACTGAAGAAGTTTTATTTACACATTTTAAATTAAACGCTTCTTTTGTGTCTAAGCCTATATTAATTATAAGATTTTATTCCTTGCCTTAGTCTTAATCCCTGTTCTTTTTGTTGTGTAACTAAATATACCCTTTTCCTATTATTCTTTTATTTAATGAAATTAAATAAATCCAAAGCTACTCCAATTTGTTATTATATTTTAGTAATTTCCAAACAAATCTTTTATTTGTAACATTGATTAAAAGTGTGTTACAAAATATACAGTTAAATTAAGATAAACATTTTTCCACAAACACATTCAAATGCATCTGCACATACAAATGACATAATGAAACACACTCAAATATTCTTTTACAAACATGGATACGCCTGTTAGCTCTAAATAAGTAAGTATGTATGTATTTAGTGACGAGTATAGAAAACACATGAACATTTTCATTTATTTATATGTTCATTGGAATATTACAATTTACTATATTTTAAAGCTAACAAATTGACATGTCACTCAATTAGGAAAATTACACTTATGCCAGTGTTATAAACTTGATGACAACAGCTGACCACAGTGACATACAACAACAGCAACAACAAACAACAACGGCAACAAAAACAGCAGCAGCACCAAACAACGAAAATATGCCAAAAATATAAGCAAACATTTAAAAATATAAATAGAGGGAAAATGATTTACAAGTGTTTTACTTTAAAGGGCCACTTCTTTCGATATATTGACAATTTTGTACTTAAGCCGATGTCTTGCTGCTGGTCTATGTAACAGTCAATGTGTTAGTCTATGTGTTAATCTATGTCTTAGTCTATGTCTTAGTCTATGTCTAAGTCTATGTTTTAGTTTATGTCTTAATCTATGTCCTAGTCTATGGTTTAGTCTATGTCTTAGTCTATGTCTTAGTCTATGTCTTAGTCTATGTCTTAGTCTATGTCTTAGCCTATGTCTTAGTCTATGTCTTAGTCTATGTCTTAGTCTATGTCTTAGTATATGTCTTAGTCTATGTGTAATTCTATGTCTTAGTCTATGTCTTAGTCTATGTCTTAGTCTATGTCTTAGTCTATGTCTTAGTCTATGTCTTAGTCTATCTCTTGGTCTATGTCTTAGTCTATGTTTTAGTCTATGTCTTAGTCTATGTCTTAGTCTATGTCTTAGTCTATGTCTTAGTCTATGTCTTAGTCTATGTCTTAGTCTATGTCTTAGTCTATGTCTTAGTCTATGTCTTAGTCTATGTCTTAGTCTATGTCTTAGTCTATGTCTTAGTCTATGTCTTAGTCTATGTCTCAGTATATGTCTTAGTCTATGTTCAGTACTGAAATAGTGAATATATAGAGACAACTATTCTAGTATATATCTGGTGACATTGTCAACGAATGTGTCAACATATATGTATATCAAAAGGCCCCGATTTGATCCCAATGTCTCCATTTGGATCAAAAGAACTACAAAGTCAATACTAAGTAAATAGTGGTAATGTCTACTGGTGGATTTCGTAGGAACTCTAAATGTTAAATGTCAATAGTAGATAACATTGGATGGGGCAAAATAGGCAAGTAGTACTGGAGACATTGTCAGTAGCAAAACAGTATTGTTTCTCTGACGGCATTTACTGCTGGGGTCTTAGTCTATGTCTTAGTCTATGTCTTAGTCTATGTCTTAGTCTATGTCTTAGTCTATGTCTTAGTCTATGTCTTAGCCTATGTCTTAGTCTATGTCTTAGTCTATGTCTTAGTCTATGTCTTAGTCTATGTCTTAGTCTATGTCTTAGTCTATGTCTTAGTCTATGTCTTAGTCTATGTCTTAGTCTATTTCTTAGTCTATGTCTTAGTCTATGTCTTAGTATATGTCTTAGTCTATGTGTAATTCTATGTCTTAGTCTATGTCTTAGTCTATGTCTTAGTCTATGTCTTAGTCTATGTCTTAGTCTATGTGTTAGTCTATGTCTTAGTCTATGTCTTAGTCTATGTCTTAGTCTATGTCTTAGTCTATGTCTTAGTCTATGTCTTAGTCTATGTCTAAGTCTATGTCTTAGTCTATGTCTTAGTCTATGTCTTAGTCTATGTCTGAGTCTATGTCTTAGTCTTTGTCTTAGTATTTGTCTTAGTCTATGTCTTTGTCTATGTCTTAGTCTGTGTCTTAGTCTATGTCTTAGTCTATGTCTTAGTATTTGTCTTAGTCTTTATCTTATCCTATTACTTAGTATATGTCTTTGTCTATGTCTTAGTATATGTCTTAGTCCTTGGACTTATTTTTAAAAGCTGTTGGGAGGACCCTATGCAAAAAGCCTTGAAATATTCCCTCTACTTACTTATGATAAATATATATATGAAATATGCAAGTACTTGCACTCGTCCGCCAGCATCACCATCATCGTAGTAATACATTTGCATATAAACACATATACACATGATGTACATGTAGATGTAAATGCACTAAAAACAACAGTGGCCAAAAACATACATATTGTGTACAAAAATGTGGTATACCACATGCTCATCGCTGTCATTTGTTAACATCTCTTTTCTGTTATATGCTTATGAGGATTTCATGAATAAATGCATGCACTCATACTTACATATAAACATATATGTCTACATACATATTTCATATTGTCATTTATGCAAGTGTTATGTGAATATTTTGGTGTATCGAAGAATACACAGGAGAATGTACATGTATATGTTTATGTCCCCATTACTCGTGTAGAAACAGATATTAAAGTAATATTTAGTCTCTATATTTACGTTTACTTGATACTCTTGTATTTATGGCAGGTTTTCACTTTTAGCCATTTTATTAGTTTTCCTCTAGTGCTTTGGCTGCTAGTTTTGGTTTATGAACCACAATTTTTAGCACTAAAGTACTCGCGTTTTAGCTGGTCATAAATTAAGTTTGTCATCGTAAAAAAATGGTACTTGCTGAGATTTATCAGAAATGGTATTATAAAATTTTTGTAGTTATAATGAAGTTTGTTTGGAAATGTTGTCAATAAATATTGAAGACTGTTAATGTCAATCAAAGAAGAATATCAAATTTTTATAATATTTTGATTTATTCAAAAAGGATCTTTCGTTTATTAAACCATTGTTAAGCTAAATTTTTAAAGTTAAGGGAAAGTATGATTGATGTCTGATAGTTTTACATAAAGTATAAAGAATTATAAATTTTTGTTAAGGAAATTTTTCACAAGTTTTTTTTTTTTGATTTTTAAACGAAATTTTTCAAAAGTGTCTTAGTTTATAAGATGTTTTTAAAAAAAAATATTTTTCTTATAGGAAATTTTTTAAAA